>VWZF01004378.1:0-84583 GCA_013396755.1 Sclerurus mexicanus
GCTGGATCTGCGGCCAAAGACAGTAAACAATTCTTACTGTCTTCCCTACATTTTTTGCCTAAAGGTTTTTGCCTATTCAAAGGAGAGTGGTGAAACTACTGTGTTATATTGAGAATATGACACTATTACATGATGTGGGGATAATAAAATTAATTTTTAAAAGATTCAGCAGTGTAATATATTCGTTTCATTCATACTGGTGCTTCTCAAGATGAAATACTCTGTAGATGGAGAACAATTAGACCATCAAATCATTACATCTAGCTCTTGATTATATACTTATTGTAAGGGTCTTAACAGAACTAATTATGAACAGTAAGATTCTTTAAGAGAGCTCTAAGGTCTAGCTTGAAGTAATGTACCAATCATCATTACCTCTCTGACAGACACTTTAAGAACATTATATTCATCATATACTTTCCTTACATTAAATTTGCAAGTGAATTCAACAATAAGAGTAAGAATAGAAAACAGAAAACTTTTTGCTCTTGCAAATAGATTTAGTATTGTCATCTTTTGTTAGTCTCCAAATGGCCTCATGACAACAGTCATGAGCTACGATCAGTTTGGAAGGATAAAGGGATTTGACTCCATTATCAGCTTATTAGCAAATGACTAACTTGGATTGCTTTACCTACTCTTTCCTTAATGGATACTGACACATTGTTTCCTAGTGCACTGCAGAATAAGCCAGTCCCATTTAGAAACTCCTTCACCACAATTCTTAATGAAAGAAACATGAATAAATCTCATCACCCTCTCCAAAGAACTCATAAAAGACAGCCTGATTTTGGTTGATAATTCTATGACTGTTGCAAGCTAACCTGTTTCAGACTGTGAGGAAGTAAGACTAAATCTAACAATCTCTGAGAGTTAAAACATAGTTCTCTCCAACCACATGTTGCAAAGGATGTTGCCCACTCCACTAATGGCTCCTCCTCTCATCCTAGTCCTGCTACATAAAATTCTGAATTTCCACATTATAGTGATCTCAATTTTATCTTGAACAACTGAAATGTCTTCAGATTGGGACTTGATAATTTCCCATACCAGCAGAAAGGCAAGGAGTAAGCTGTTCCCCATAAGATAAAATTCCATATTTTGTAGTAAGGGAGGTCTTCAGGAATGTAAGAATAATAAAGCACTGGAGCTCATGAAGTCTCCATTACTGGAGATATTGAAATCATGTTATAAAATTTCTGATAACCATAACAAAGTTGAAATCCATTTTGCCTTTGGATAGTTTTGGTAAATACACTCTTCCAGCAGCCTTTTCTATGCCTCTGTAGTTGGGTAGTAGCTAGACTTTGATATCTAAGAAGGTTTCAGTCTAAAATATCCCACTGTCTTAAATTTTAGGATAATGTTTATACTAACATTGTTGCATGTAATATTTTTTAATTTGTCAGTATCAGAAAATAATCTCAAAATATTAGTGAAATTGAACTTTTTTTCCTTATCACTGAACAGATTATTAGTGCTGAGATTTTTAAGGAGTGCTTCTTGGATTTATGTGATTTTGAAAGAATTCATTAATGTTCATGGGCATGGACCAATTTAAAACTCATTCAGATATAATGGAGTTTGTAACTTCTATGACCTAATGCGACATGTGACTGTAATAACAGCTGTGTGACATTAATCTATCCATTATGCAGTTGCCACATCAGCCTTTTCACAGGCAAAAGCTTCTGCTGGTTTTTGACTGTTATGCTAATAGTAATCTTTCCTCTGTTGTCATTCTCACAGCTTTGATATAATACTAATTATCTCATTTAAGAAGTTCTTTTCTTCCTTTGCCCTTTCAAAACACTAAGGCATGACTAGCATGATAAACAGTAGCATACTAGCATGATAAATAATAACAAAATCAAAATTTTCTGACTTTGGGAGAAAGAAGAAGTCTGTGTGCATGTGAAGTAAACAGAATGACAAGACAATCCAGAAAATAATGAGAAGGACAGAGAGATGAAAGACCTAAACTAAAACAGAAACAGGATAAATTAGTCTTTGTCCTAAGATGGTGAAAGTCTTAGGCACGCAACCTAGAAGAGCAGATCTTGCACTTCTGTCAGGTTATTCATAATTTTGACTTTGCTATTCAGTTATTTTTATTTATAATGAAATTTTCTGTAATATTCTGGTTTTCAAAGTGGTTTTTTTTCCAGGCATCCTGTTGTGACATTTAGTCAGAATGCTTATTTGTTCATCTCCTTCATTGTAGTGTATAAACTGTAGTGAAATATGTTACAAATGTTTTTCCATTCCTTTATTTTTGTATATGATCAGATTACTAGATTTTAGTAAAGAGCAATATTACTTGTGTTTCTTTTCTTAGTAGATTTTCCTTACTGCTATGTGCAAATGGGAGAATTTTAGATGATTTAATTGCTCTGTTGATGTAAATGCATTATACATCTACTCCTTTGGTTGTGTAAAAGTTGTTGATGCTTTTCATATGATCCCTTGGCCAACTGAACTTTGTCTTTGAAATAATAATCCATCCAATAAAAAGTTGTCTTATTCTTGGTGTTCCCTAATTTCACTTTGGAGAAAACATGTCCCAGGTTAATGAAAACTGTCACATCACACTGGGCCACTTACACATACATGGCATCTAAATGTGAGAAAGTGATGGGAGACAAGACACGTCTTTCTTCTCTTTCCATCCCTGTATCTGAGATACTGAAATAATCCAGGAAAAGGTAAGCACACTATGTAAGCAGTGGAGAGGTGTGGCCTTATTGTGTTCGGCTGGCAGTGATGGTTATCACAGTGGAGATACCGTAACTGTCTCAAGAAACTAGACATTTTACAGCAAAATAAAACAGAAAAATTTAAATCACGTTCAGGAATAGTCTAGACAATAGGATATTCAGAGCATGTATGGAATTAGTTGCTCAGACTGAGCTTGCTCATAACTGTATAAAATACAGATCATATTTTAAGTCTGAGACAGTTAATAGCAGACCAAAACACAGGACTTTTGCCTTACTTTGACTTGTAATGCTTCCTTTTTTTCACCTTATCCTATTCCTTGACTACAGCAACAGACTGTCCATTGACTTGCACACCATAGTTACACCATACTATGACAGGGGACATATGAGTATTTCTAAATACCTGTGTGGTGTCTACATTGTTAGTTGGAGTCAATTGACAGGCAATTTCTTCTTTTTACAAAATCAGGAATGACTGTTCTGTGCAGGATATATCTATTGATTAAGAATTTTAATACTTCATAGGATTTAATTAATGCAAATCTTATTTTGTCAAAAAATAGTGAAAAATAATTAAAAAAACAATGTTGAAAGCATGTGTGCTTGAGCAAATGACAAATGGTTCAGCTCATTAACTGACTTCTCATGCATTCTTCATATTAAATCATTTTCAGCAGATTTGTTTTTTTTCTTTTGACAACACATAGATCAGAGTTAGAAGGACGTTTTACATTTAAACAGAACACTAGCCACAGCTGCATTTAGCTTTTTACAAAAAACAGGAATGGGAAGGTAGAAATGGAAGACAGGAAAACATTGAACTGTTAAATCTGTCTTGACTTTCTGCAGCAAGGAATTGCATCAACTGAAAAATCCCCATAATTTATACTTAATTTGATTGAACTACATGTGACATTAAGAAGTTTGCACTATATGAAATCTTTTGTTCAATGATGTCACTTTTTAAAAAGGACCTTTACTTTCCTAAAAAAAAGTAGGTATGCAATCTTGACTCTAAAATGAGGTCACAAAGTCAGAGGAACATAATTTGGAAGCATGGTGTTATCAGTAGAATATTAAAAACTGAATTTGATACACTATGAAGTCAGCAATATGTTGTCAAGTCTTGGTCTAATGAACACTTAGTTTTAGTTTAAAGTGATAATATATTAATAGGGCATATTGTATCTTCAGTGTCATTCATACTGTAACAGGATAACAGCACCTTGCAGACATAGTCATACATGGTGAAGAGTTTTCTTGTCTAGATTTTATTTCTGGGTTTCATCATAAAATAAAACTGGTTTTAAAAAATGTAATGAAAGTACCCTTTGCTGGTGGTAGGCTAAGAAACTAAGACAAAAAAATGTAAGATGCATAACATAAATTTAAAAAATTGTTCTGAGACTTGGAATTTTTACATTGCATTATGTGGTAAGAAAAACCTGAGCAGAATAGCTTGGCAGAACTAACCATCAAGTAGACAAAAGTTGTCCTGATTGGTATATGGGCATGGGTTTCTATTTTTTTATGATATTGGTAATAAACTGATTTTCTTGTTATAAATACACTGAATTCAATCCTTATGTTCTGTAGGAATACAGTTTCTCTAGAAGTTTCAATAATCAAAAGCTGATAGACCAAAGCACTGAGTTTACATGTATATGTGTGTGTGTATGTGTGTATGTATATATGTAGGTGCCTTGGAGCTGGGGGGCTTCAAGGACACTGTGGGGGGAGGCTGGGGCTGCCCTGGCCTGATCACAGCCAGTTCCAGATGGCTCCAATACACTCACTGCAGAGCACAGCTGAACCCACAGCTGGACTGGGGGCACGTCTGGAAAAATATGTTGAAAAAGAGCTGGTGTGCAGCTGTAAGGGTGGCCTGGTAAGAAGAGGAGAATTACTGAGAAGGAAATGCCTACTGAAAATATTGAGAGAGACACTGGCTGCCACCCTAGGAACTGCGAGCCTGAGAACCAGGCCCTGGAACCAGAAGCACCTTTGACAACTTCAACTGGCATGTTCAAAGTGCACCCAGGGTACCTAGAAACCAGAGATATCCTGAGATACAACAGAAAAGTCCAAATACTGTAATGGCAACTTATTGCCTGAGAAGATGGAAAACAGTATAGGAAAATAAAACTGGTTTGAAAATACAGAAAATAGGGGATAAATAGGAATTAACAGTATTGAAGTAGGCTGCTCAGAGTAGGGTGTCCTACATCTTCTTGTGTCTTAATGAAAGAAGATGGAATTTTAATTTTTTTTCCAAAGTGGAGCCTCTCTTCCTCATACTTTTCCTTTCCTATACAGGCTGAATCCTGCACAACCACTATATGAGATCTTGGACTCACACTGAGGTCACCTGGCTAGCTTGACTTTTGCATGGATTGCTTCTGAGGTAAGAGTCTGCCAGTTATCTTACTGGTCCTTCTTTGGGCCCACTGTCAGGTCAGTTTGTTCTTCCACCTCTGGGATGAGTGGGTCCTCTTTGGGATCAGTTTTTTTTCCCATTTGGTATGGTTTATCCCCTTCTGAAATCTGTTTAAATTAACCCCAAGACTCCAAATTCAGAACTGAAATTTAAAACTATTCTATCCAAGTTTGATCATTCAGGCATAGATCAGTGTTTGAAAGTTTTAAGCAAGTAGCAAAACTAGCCTCCATAAAAATGATCTAATAAATGTTATCTTAACCTAGTATATTGCTTAGATTTCTAAATATATGTCATAGAAAGGAAACAAAGGCAGAATATAGACTGGGGGTTTTTGTATATATATTTTTTGTCAGTAGTTTGTTCCATAGTGTTCAATACTCTATAAGAAAATTAAAATGCTAGCATTTTTAGAGACATGGATGTAAGAAACAGTAACAGCATTTCCTTTCAGCTGCATATCAGCATTTAAGCAACAGCTTAGCAGTTATAATGATGTGAATTCAATCAAACTCCCTTGTAGGAAGGGAGTTTTCTCCTAGTAGGAAAGGTATCAAAGTAAAATTGAGACCTTCTGTTGAAGTAAAAGAAATGTTAAAATCGCGTACTTCAGTTAAAAGCCCATAATAGGCTCCCAAGCATATCTGAGAAACGTCAGGCTTGCACTTATTTATTTGAGATGGGAATCTGAGACATTTAGCTGATTGCAGGAGCAAAATATAAAAGTATTAGGTCAAAAGTTAAATGTCTTGAATGTTCAATTGCTTCTTAGATCTTTGGAAGTGTTACAAAATATAAGGATTCATTGTATAATAATGAAACTGATCCTAGATGTTAGGTTTTGCTTGAACCTAATTTAAATTCCACTACATGTGAGCATAAGATAGGAAGCCAACCTAATAGAAAAAATCTGTTGGCTTTCTTTTTTCTTTCTTTCTTTCTTTCTTTCTTTCTTTCTTTCTTTCTTTCTTTCTTTCTTTCTTTCTTTCTTTCTTTCTTTCTTTCTTTCTTTCTTTCTTTCTTTCTTTCTTTCTTTCTTTCTTTCTTTCTTTCTTTCTTTCTTTCTTTCTTTCTTTCTTTCTTTCTTTCTTTCTTTCTTTCTTTCTTTCTTTCTTTCTTTCTTTCTTTCTTTCTTTCTTTCTTTCTTTCTTTCTTTCTTTCTTTCTTTCTTTCTTTCTTTCTTTCTTTCTTTCTTTCTTTCTTTCTTTCTTTCTTTCTTTCTTTCTTTCTTTCTTTCTTTCTTTCTTTCTTTCTTTCTTTCTTTCTTTCTTTCTTTCTTTCTTTCTTTCTTTCTTTCTTTCTTTCTTTCTTTCTTTCTTTCTTTCTTTCTTTCTTTCTTTCTTTCTTTCTTTCTTTCTTTCTTTCTTTCTTTCTTTCTTTCTTTCTTTCTTTCTTTCTTTCTTTCTTTCTTTCTTTCTTTCTTTCTTTCTTTCTTTCTTTCTTTCTTTCTTTCTTTCTTTCTTTCTTTCTTTCTTTCTTTCTTTCTTTCTTTCTTTCTTTCTTTCTTTCTTTCTTTCTTNCTTCCTTTCCTTCCTTTCTCTCTTTCCTTTCTCTCCCTTCCTCCCTTCCTTCCTTCTTCCATAAGAATGTGTCTGCTTTTTGTATTGAGTAGATTCAAAATCAGTAATTTCCACTAAGAAAAAAGTCACCACACAAGCTGGTTAGATCACAACAGTACAATTTCTTTTAAATTAATAAAATAAATGCCAAGATGTGAAAACAAAAAAAAAAAAAACCCAACCAAACAAAAAACAACCAAACAAAAAAACAAACAAACCAAATAAAAGGTGTATGAAAGGAAGTTGTACGAGACAACATTAACTATCCAGATATCTTTACTCAAGAGTGAAAAGAGATGAACAATGAAGGAAGTTTGCTTTATGTAAAGCTGGTTTTAAATACATATCCCATATTCTGTCTTCAAAAATGCCTGGGGAAATGGTTTGATTTAGCTGGAAGAAATGTGAGACAGAGATGAGCATGTAAATGAACTAACTCCAGTGTCAGTTTAGGAGGACCTTAATGTTTTCACTACGAGTACTATTCTGTGCAGAATTTTTTCTTTAAAAGCTTCTAAAATGCATCCATGTCATTACTTTACTGTGCCTACTATCTTTTTTCAGTTCTCACTATATACTTTTCTGTAGCTTTTTATCTGTCATTCCCCCCTTTATCTCATTCTTTCCTTGGAAAAGCAAAAACCAAATCACTCAATCCTGAGCTGACATTTCAGACCTAGGATTTTCATGTGGGTTAAAAATTTAAAATTAATTTGCCCATCTTTATCTACAAGAAGCACTTTTCAGTATTCCTTTAGTTATCTCCCTTCACTTCCAGATTTATTCTATTTTCAAGTGGTGTAGTAATTCCTAACAGGACTTAGAACCTTACTAACACTAACTGGGTGTTTGAGTGAATGAACAACAAACCTTGTCATTACCCTAAAAATCTTCAATAACAATTTGGCCAAATTTCCACTTGGATGAAAAGATTTTATGTAATAATAAAAGATTGCAGTTTTGGCTGAAATAATCTTGCAATTTTGAAAATTTTTGTTTTGTCATATAACTTCTTCTTTTAAGATCCTTTCAATCTGCATGATTTTCTCTGTTTTAAACGAGACAGTGAATTATGTTGACTGACACAAATACCTCAGTGTTTTGGGTCTCCTTTCCATCATAAGACACTAATTTGGTTGATTTTACTGTTCCGGAAGCTGAAATGCTATGTAACTGAGCTGGCAGAAGAACTGGGGGAAAGAAGAGGGGAAGTGACCCAGCCACAAAATTGGAAAGTAAGAATAGACTTGGTTTAAATCAGTTTATGTCCAAAATGCATTTAATATATATGGCATAGAACATACCATTTTGCAACATCCAAAGAGTATATTCCTGTTTCTAAACTTAAGGATCAGTTTCTATCTATCTATGTTTCTGATTATAAACATAGAAACATGTTTTATATACACAAATCTATAAAATCCACAAAATTATTTCATCCATTGTAAACTGGAAAGATATGATTGTTTTGAGATATATCTGTTAAATAAAAGCCAGTTTATCTGAGCTGCCACTTCTCAAGTTTATGGACAAAAGAGTAACAATTCTATGAAGATTTGACTCCAAAAAGAACCCAAATCATTGTTATTTTGATGATAATATTAAAGAGAACTTTTCACATGTTGTTACTAGACTATGTTACCTGTTTTCCTATGGAAAGAATGTTTATATAGTCATGTTATTCTTAATGTATGCATCCAGTAAAGTGTGAACCCATTTGCCAGTTTCATTTCACATGTGGGACAGTGGTGGATATTCAAAAATAAAGAAAATCTTGCAAGTTTGGGGAAACCAGATAACTTAATAAAGGAAAGAAACCTTATTAAGGCCCCTGCAGCGGGGAAAAACTGTAGCATGAGCTGACAATGGGGAGTTCAGATACATGGCAGCTAGAGACCTATGTGAGAAAAGTTTTCCCTGAAGTTCATACTTCATTAAAATCTCACCAAATGAATTCGTCTTAAAATTGTTAATTTATCTGAGGAAATAATTCTTAATTCATTGATAGAATGATTTTTAAGGCAAGTTTTGAGCTCAGACAGTATTACGTTGATTTGTACTTGCGCTTTGTATCAGTTTATTATGTAAAAATATTTAGTTGTTCATGTTCAAATTTTTTTTGTTTCATAATTCTCCCTTTCTATCCTTCATCATTCTCCATTTATATTGTTCATTATTCTCCATTTCTATACTATTTCTGTCTCCATTTCTACTTTTTCTTGTTTCCTCTCAATATGTCGGAGACAGCGTCATCTGCTCTAGGTAGGAAAATTTCCTCCCAACCTCTAGGCTATAAGAAGCTGTTTTTTAGGTTCAGTGGCTATATAACCTCCTTGAAAATTCCATGAAAATTCCAGTTGCTGTTTGTAGAGTCAAATGACTGGAGGGACAACAGTTTTTGTTAGCTGGGATTAGGCAGTCATTCACACAAAAAATCTTTTCAGAAGTGTTTAGCTTCCCTTTCTGCCTAGTATAATGCCCCAGATATAATCCCCTCCCCAACCTTGAAAAAATCCTCACTGTAAAAAAATAGCACCATTGAGATCCTTTCACAAGGGTTCAATGACATGGGACCTACTTCTTATTTCAGTGCACTGTAATGAAAACTGCTAGGTCTCAGAGGGCACCAATATGTGCCGAACAACCTCACATGGGACCTGCCTGTGTATTTGTGAGCTCCATTTAAGCTAAGTCTCAACACTACACCTTCCCAAGTGATGCTGTAAGGGCACATGGTCTGCAACCTACTGTTCTGCCCTCCTGGCTGGACCTGTTGGATGGGGCTTGGACTCAGCTTATGTGTAGCCTTATCTCTGTTCCTTCCTCTAGCCCAGTCTCCTGCTGGTTTTGACAGGTCTTTTGGCTGGGCTGACTCATTGACTTGCCTTGTCTGGATTGATCACTTGGACCTGTTGTTACCATCACCCATGATGAGGTACCATGGAACTGCACCCTGTGAGATGTGGGAGCATCATTACCCAACCTGGAATGCTGAGGTAATCATGTTTCCTGACTCATTTCCATCAGAGCGCAGCCCCACTTCTACTGCTCCCTGACAGCTGGGATAGTTTTTCTGAAAAAAAATTATTTTAAAATTAAACATATATAAAATAAATACACATGTTGTTTTTTTTTTTTTTTTAAATTGTTAATGCTCGTAGCAGTTCACTGAAATATTTAGTAGAAGTGCTTAGGTATTAAAAGAACTATATTAGTTCTACTATTAGTGGGCATGTATTGTGGGATTTCAGTTTTTTATATTATTGAGATACTCTAATTGATGACAATTGAACAAAAAGCAGCTGGTTTAACTATGAACTTTTTCTTTATCTGTAATGGAGCTTTAAAGCAGCCAGCCCAATTGCTTGTGTAAGTGTTTTGAATAAAATCATCACTACCTGCTAGGATAAGTTTCAGATTAAGTTTCTCCTAACATCGGGCCAAGAAACAGTACAATATCATTTAGTAAGAAAATGCTAATCTAGTGAGATATTTGCTTTCACATAGCATCTGATGCATAGTTCTGTCATCAAGAAAAATGGGTATTAAGATCAGGATTCGATACAACTCAGTTTATTTAAACTTCAGGTTGATTAACATGTGAAAGTGAAAATGAGATATGCAAAGTGACTGATACAAAATGACTGATTGGGTTCCATGAAAAATTCAATAACTTTTTCCCCAGGAGCCATATTATTTTCCAATAGCTAGAAGAAGATAATCCTTAATAAGAAAGGTGAATAAAGTTAGTTATGGGTTCACCGACTCAGATGTCCTACTGTCTGTATCAGACCAAATCGTTGAGATCTAAACCCACTCTCTAGGTTAGAAATGAGTATTTCTCTTACTATGTAACTGAGAAAACAAAATGTCACATGATCTGGGGCCTGGGATATCCACTGGGATATCCACATTAAGAGCAGAATTTTACCAGTATCTCAGTTTAACAGGTAAATATTTGAAAATTTAGTTTATATTTGCTGCTTGTTATGGCCTTGTTTTTGACCCTCCCCCTTCCTTTCGTTCTTCTTTTTTCAACTTAAACTGTCTCCACTTGGCTGGGATTGGAAGCAGAAGTGCTGACATATCTAACCCTGTAAATCTTCTAGCCCAGCTGTGGAGAATCAAGTGTCTTTAGACAGTTGGAATACCATTCTAAAGAACATCCACAGTTTTTGGTGTTTTTCCAAGTGTTGAGAAATGTTGTGGTTTACCCATCACTCTTTGTAATGTATTAGAAAGTAAACACACTCTGTCAATGCATAAAAATTATATGAAAGTAAATCTACTCCTGACCTGCTGTCCACTTGCAGGCATGATTCTCATTGGCTTCAATGGGAGTTTCACATAGGGACTGTTTGCATGATTAGACATCTGCACTGCAAATGAGATAATATGTATAAATGTGTGTGTTTTCTCTCTGGAATCAATTACAAGTGAGAAAAGAAAACTGTGAATATAATAATTCTCCCATGGACTGAAATGATACAGCTACTTTATCCATTTATGCAATGCAATTCTAAAAGTAAGCATAGCAGAAAAAATGCAAAATTAAAAGGTATGGGCAAATGAAGCACGCCCTTTGCCATATGAAACTAGAGGAAGGGACAAGCGGTACAAAAGCTGCTACTTCCTTCAGTCACAGAACCTGTTGGAGGATCTGAGAACAATATTCTTAGACTGCCCTAGAAACAACCTATTGAGTTTGTGACAACAGTGAGACAGACCTTTCCTGTCTGGTACAGTAGAAGAAAAATTACTTCTTTATCCTGGTGCTATGCATATAATGAAAACACCGAGAAAAGTGATTGTCATGAGCGCTATGGCTCTATGCAGTTGTACAAAAGTGAGGAACCCCCTTGCATACGTTTTCTCCAATTTCATATATAATGTCTCACCTTAATCATGTCAGGCTTGTATTCTGAGAACAGACTTGAGCCTCTCTGGACTCCATGATTTGCCTGCATATGGAAACTGAAGAGGGAATTACAATTAGATTGTAGTGATTCCGAGTTTCTGTTCTTAAGTATTTCTGTTCAAAGCTAACTCCAAATTTCATCACCAAATCTTACTAAACACAAAGTTTTACAAGTCATATTACTGACATTTTGACCAACATAATAGGTATTAATATAAAATGTAATTAAAAAGAACAGTTTAAAAATAGCTTAATCTGCTCAATAAGGTACATCTTGATTCACATATGGAAACAATTTTATTCCCTTAAGCATAAAGTAGAATTCTAGAAATAGTATTTTCTTGCTATTAATTTACTTCTCTTTCTTTTCAAATGATGTTCCTAATTGCTAGATTTCTCATCCATGGGGAGACTGAAAAAACCTTTTCCCTTACAAAAGCTGAAATGTGATTTGGGTCAGAATTTAAATTCAGATAACATAACTCTGCAGTAGTTTATATTGAAACTAAACTCCAGTGCAGTAGCAAAGAGCACATACTTCTCCTTAAAACTGAAATAATATATGCACACTAGATAGCTGATACTTGGATCAAAGGGTGCAAAAATGGTC
This sequence comes from Sclerurus mexicanus, assembly GCA_013396755.1. NCBI lineage: Eukaryota > Metazoa > Chordata > Aves > Passeriformes > Furnariidae > Sclerurus > Sclerurus mexicanus. The sequence continues at coordinate 12,245 of VWZF01004378.1, forward strand.
AATACTATTCACAAAATTACTTCAGTGTTACGAGTGCAAAGTCAGAAGTTATTTCACTTTCTTTATCCTCAGATACTTAAACTAGAGCTTACTGCTAAAGACATGTTAGTAGGTAAAATGTAGTACAAGATATGTTTTACAAAGATGCTTGGATTGCCAAGCTTTCACAATGTATCACTGTTGAATTGAAACAAGATCATTAAATGGATCAGGAACTAAGTCTGTGGCAAGAGAGAGGTTGGCACAGAGTGTTACTTTTAATTTGATTCTGTTGAGGTATTTATATAGAACCTGCAAGTGATGTTTATAATGAATGACAAATTTACAGACTGAAAGTCTTATTTTTTAACATATTTATTAACTGTCAGTAGAGTATATATGAAGTATTTACAGTTTGAACATGATCTGTTAACCTGGAATATTGGTTAAAATTATGACAGACTTCAAACTGACTCATTTACATAGTTGATAAATTTATAGAGTATCATCCCATAAAGACGATTTGACTGGTTTGTGGTTAATGCTCTGATATAGTTTATCAGCTGTAGAGGACAATATTGTTCAGTGATGACAGTTATGATGGCACTTCTTTTTGACTATTAGGAGTCAATTTTGTTGTTACTGTTGTGCTATTCTTCATCCAGATCAGCTTGACACTTCTACCTCACATAACCCGAAACATTTTTAGGTCTGAAAGTGTAGTTTCGTTTCATGTTGCATTCTTATTTTTAACTTCTCTTAAGTATTCCCAGAAAAAACTGTGAACACTCAGATTTTCTCTGCTCTGCTCTGTGTGTGTATGCCCATCAATGTGATTACTTACCTTAGATTCACTGAAGAAGAAGCATCCGGGATTAACTTCAGCTATGGCTTTGTAATCCTTAATTAGATAAACTGCAGTGATTTTTTTTACAGGAAAGTACAGAACCTAGCCTGTGTAATTGAGTTGCATATTGTTCATTTTTAATTTTCTTGTGGATCATTTCATATTTTACATTAATTTCATGTTTATACTTTATATATTTGAATACATAACACAGGATGTATATTTTCAAACTAATTTAAAAAGAGATTTAGAACGCAAAGACAAATCTTGAAATTTGATTATGTTGTTTTAAAGATGTTTGCCAGGTTGGAATGGAGTTTTAGACCCAAACGTATAAATAAAGAAAAATAATAAAAAAATAAAAAGTTTGCATAGATTAATTCTCACTGCACAAGCTAGGCTAACATTCTAATGAAAAGTGAAAACATGCTTAGTTTTAAAGTAATCAGTTTTACAATGTATTTTTGTTAATTTTGGTGACCAAAACTGGGTGTTTCTTGCAATGAACAGTAACAAATATCTAAGAAAAGTAGTCTATGAACTTCGCATAATTGTAGTGTCTAATGGTCATAATTTTTATCTCATAATAGCCTATGAAATAGACTCATATTCTTTTATCACAGGACAAGATTAAGGCACATCGATTATGATTGATTATGACCTGGCACAAAGTAACATTAATTCCTGTGATGATAGACTGAATATTCCTTCATCTAAAATAAAAATAAAATCAAATACCTTTCCACTTGTGTATGATATAGAATTGTTTGAACAATTCTTCAGAACCTTCCTTAAGGATTTAAAAGTGAATGTGTCAAGGTGCAGAACTACTACTAGTCATACATTTTTCAAGAACAACCAAAAATACAGAATGATACAAGTATCTGATCTGTGGAGGTGAATAACTTAAGGTCACTTCCCCAAAGAAATCAATTCAGATAGTTCGTATCATCAATATGAGCGATTACTTGGAAACATAGCTGTCATGTTTACACTCTTACTTAAAACACTTAGGTTCCACTGTGGGGGAGACACCACAGGACAGTCAGTAATCAACTGCTCAGGATGCTCTCTGGAAATATGAAGAGAAATACCTTCAACCTGCATCTCTATTCCTCTGCTTGTTCCTGCAGATCCTACATTTTCCCATGGTTGTTGCAATTCTAGGATGAGCTTCTATGAATGCCTTCTGTTGAAGCATTTTTGCTGACATTAATAATTCAATGTTCAGCAGAGCTGATTGATTTTGGTTGACTTTTGGTTGGGGTACTGATTATTCTGTTATATTCTTTCTAAACAGAATGTGAAAAAAAAAATTTACAGGGCTCAGGAATATTGTGCCTGACAGGGAAATGATTTCCCACACAGATTCAGAGACATTTAAAATGATAAATAATTGATTAAAGTTTCTTTCTGTGATTTATTAAAGTGTCTTTGTGTACATATTTATGAACTTATTTAAGAACATATAGAGTAGCAGTATTTCTCATGTAAGAGAAATACTGCTGTGTGCAATCTGCGATATCTTAATAGAATACCTGGGATTTTTACCTTCTGACCTTTTCCTCACCTCTGGATTTCTCTGCATTGTTTTCTCTTTTCCACCCAAGTGAACCTTTAGCCTTTTTTACCTTTAAAGCATTTCTCTCAAACTTGCAAAGCAGGAGGTTAATCTCAGAGTGAGCTGTGTTTTCAACTTCTTTACGCAAAGTAAGATTCAGTTCTTTTTAGCAGTCTTACAGGATTAAGAGCTCACAGTTTTGGAAACTGCTCAGAAAGTGAGTTAAATGAGAAAACAGCAGAAGATAGCTCAGTGGATTTATCTAAACAGATTTCCTCCTTTGAAAAGATTTAATTTTTCTTCAAGCATAAATGAGAAGTGTTTGAGAAATCCAAGGTCCTAGGGGAGCAGAAAAACTTAAGACAAAAACTAATATATCTTTTGATACTGTTGGCAATGTCTGCAAGAACAATGCCAGGAATGATTATATTCGGAGATTGAACCAACTTTTCACCACAGAAAAGTCTTGCAGTCTATTGGTATTATGCTTCTACGGAGTCACAGCTAACAATTCATTAAATTTAAATTAATATATTAAATCACGGGTTACTACCATGCTTAATTATTTTCATTTAAAAGCAGGGCAGGTACCCCTTACCATAATCTTAAAAGTAAGAACCATGTTGTATAATAAACCAGTTTTGGTCTATGTTTTACAAGTAGGTTAGAGGCTGCCACTGCATTCTCTCTCTGGCAGACAAGACTTCCTCTTTTGTTTTTCAGAGTCTAATTTTATTATAATCACAACTTATGCAAGAAAGGTCTCTATCAGAGGAAGCATCTGAAAACATTCATATATCTTGCTGTGAATTCTATCACACAGATTGAATATGCCTTAGGAAGGCCAAGCAACAATATGATAGCCTGTTTCTCAGGCTTTTGATATAGTACTGTCAGTGTCCATAGTTAGCATTCCCTCCAAGGAGGGAATTCCCACTTTTCAATGGGAAATGCAGAGAACTCCAATGTAGGGATAAAACACAGAAGTGTTCTAATTTTAAATTATTTTCCTTTGCAGCCTCTGAAATAAGAGACATTCTTTTATCTTTTTTTGCAGTCAGAATCTTCCAAATATCAGTTTGAACTTTTAATGGTTTTTAATGTCTTTCATTCTCCTTATATGCAATAGAATGAGCATCTCACAGAGCTCTGTTTTCATCTCCACAAACAAAATTTTATTCATAATACATCTCAGTAGTTCTACTTTTTTATTTTCCTGAAATTTCTCATTTATAGAAAAGTTATAAACAAAAGATTCTGACAGGAAAATTGAATTATTTATTACAAATTTCTACACACAGAATTTCTGCTACAAAATAATACACATAAATAAAATTTCTTTTAAAAAATAAAATTAAAAATAATTTTCTACCACAAAATAATATCACAGAATAATAATTGACTGTCCAGAAATATTTTACCCAAGTTCAAATGCAGACAAATATCCAAATAATTTAGAAAGTTCATTCCTAGATTATTTTTCTAGTAGTGGGATCAACACAATCAAGACTAAGACCAATGACACAAGACTGTAATTTCATTTTTGTAATTACAGAACACATACATGTTAGTTAGACAAAACAATTGGTAAGTATTCAGCTGAATAACCAAAGATTACCAATTCAAACAAGGAGCACTTTGGGTTTTTTTTCTTCAAAAGGTCATACTTCAAGAAAATAAGGGAAGCTTTTTTACTAACTCAACTGAATCAATTGAGTTGAGAAGATTAGAGAATTAAATTAAACTAGAAATTTATTTAAAACATTAGTGATAAAAGAATAATTAGAATTGGTATCTTAGACAAAGGGGACATGCTGTAGAACAGGACTTCAGGCACAGTTGGTTAAATGGCTGCTTCAGAACGTATATTAGAAACCAGCAAAGAAGAGTCTGTCTTAGAGGTCAGGAAGTTTAGAGGTAAAATTAAAACATCCAGAACTCAAGCTGAGTCAGATCCTGCAAAATAAATTAAAAGCAAAGCCTCTTAATCTATAGAAATTGATAAAAGAAAAAGGCAAACGAAAGCGTAACAGCAGTGCATTACAGGAAGAGGTGCACGTAGACGATAATCTGTTAGTGCCTCTAGAAACAGAGGAATATTTTGCGAAAGATTTGTATGGCTATGTCAATCATTATTGCAGACAAAGGTGAAAACTCAAAGAGAATAGTGCACTCAAGCTAGTAAAGGCAAGTAATCTATATCACAAATTCTGAAGAACTGTGAGAGAAAGTTGTAAATATAGAATATCTGGAAAATTGATTTAATCAATTTCTCAACATAACAGTCTTGCTCTCTGACTATAAAAGAGAAAATATGGGGGAAGTGGGTTGAAAGGAACAGATTTGCCTGATCTCGATATGACACAATATTCCTTAATAACATAAGAATAAAAAATAAATTGAGATCAAAATGCAAGTTCTATTTAAAAAAGTAAACTAAGCCAGAGAAAATATATTTTTTGAAGATAAAGCAAAAGTGGGTAATTCTATTGTTAATATTGTTATTTTTAAAGAATGGAAAATAAAATAAATCTAATCTAAGTCACATAATGGTGGAAAAGGAGCATAGTAGAGAAATTGAAGACTCATGACTTTGCTGATGGAATGAAAAAATACAACAGCAGATTAAATAGAATAAAGTCAGTACTGTAGTAAATTCTTAAAAGTCAGTACCAAGGTTGACTTTTTTTTAGATTTTAGTAAGCATGAGTGTAAAAAAATATATAGCTGAAGGGCTTTCTTTTTGTAATAACCTTGCACTAGTAAACTTCAGTGATGGCACAAAGTTGACAGACATCATCACAAATAATCAGGATAATAGGTAGGAAGAAATAAATGACCTTAATTTCTAGAAGAAGAGAGGTGAGATGTAGTATAGAGAAACAAATCAGATTCATGTTCCTGGAGACTAGGTCTCTGGTAGGTCAACATTTTAAAATTTTTAAAGAATTAACTCCTTTTACAATTATAATTGTGATCTTAGTACAGAGATGTAGAAAGAATTGGTGAGCCCCAACAGGAAGAAATTAAGAGATCTCCAAACCACTTAACAGTGGTTTTCTAACAGGAATAGTAGGAACAAGCTGTGTTTATGATTGAGCTTAATTAATTCAGAAATAAAGATGCTTGGGGGAAGTCTATGACCCAGTTCTTAGCTCTTTGTCTGTCCCATATGAAAACATACAGCTTCTAAATGAGTCCTGGATCATACCTGCCTAACAAAACCATCTGATCTCTGCACCCAGATTTACAGATGCATTTCAGTAACACCACTATGCATCTGGTGTTTTATTTGGTTTGGTGGTTGACTTTTTTTTGTGGTTATTTGCCTTTTTTTTAATTGGGTTTGGGGGTATTTGCTTGTGGTTTTTGTTTGTTTGTTTGCTTGTTTGTGGGGGAAGATTCTTTGTAACTTTGTTTAAACAAGCATGATTGGAGTGAATTTCATAGGAATCTTTAAGTTCCTCAGGGTGGAGTCAGGAGACTACTGGAAAGTACCAAATATATTTAGGTATCCAATTGAATGACCACTGACTATAGCAGTACAGATGGTTCTATGCTAACTGTTCTCTATGTCTAGGAGACTTTTTATAGCAATGTGCTTGTTATCTGTGAGCAGGCACGTCCTTGGTGGTTGTTCTATTTTTCATGAAAATCTCCTGTTAATTTGCTGCAGCCAGAAAGAATTGTAGATAGTAGCACAGTTGGACAGATTCTTATGAACAGAAGTTTTCAAAATGATTGCAGGCCATGTGTATCTTTGAGTCACAATTGTGAGAGCCAAAACTGATGACATATTGGTTTAATCTTGCCTTTGCCAACAACCTAAAGAGCTTTAGTTGTGGAAAAGTTATACTCCTCAAGGTTTCAGAGATCCATTTCAAAAATCAGACTATTACAATATCATATGTAATACAAAACTTGGTAGCTCTTGAATTTTACTTTGGTTTATCAATGGGATAAAGAAAAAAACTGTCTTGCTAATGCAGTTTTGGTTGTTACAACTCTGAATGAAAGGCCAACAAAACCTACATGTTTACTGTAGTTGAGCTGAGAATATATTCATACTGAGTGGGGTTTATGTGAAATGTTTTATCTGGTTTTCCTTATCTCTGAAATGTACAGAACATTAGAATCGGTGTGTAGCTTTTGTTTGGGGTTAGGTTTTGGGGTTTTTTTTCAGTTTGAGAGGAAACTATTAATCGTTACATGTTTCATATTTCTGAACAGGCAATGCGGAAATGACTCAAGAAGCATAAGAATCATTAACACAGCCTGGTGATTACTTCAATATTACTTTAAAAAAATATTATTTTCACTCTCGTCTTGGTTGTTGTCTCCAGGTAACACTTGTTCTTATTCATGTCTGCTATTTCTGTTTCTCATACAACTCACCATGGTTCATTTTGTTGGATTTAGGAAGACTTGTCCTTATGATCAAAGCAGATCATTTTATACTTTAAATCATTATCTTTTAAATAGTTGCCATAACCTGAGTGGTATGATAACAATTCTGTGGTACTACAGCTGTGGGATCTGGGGAGCTGGCATATCAATTGAAGATTCTCTGAACTGAGACCTATGAGAACCTATTTCAGAAGTTACCCTCATGGAAACAGAGTACATGCTTGGTCAGAGCATAACATAGCTGAGCTGAAACTGAAATGCACTTCAGGAACCAGATAACAGCCTCCTCTCCAAAATTCTGATGTTGAAACTTTCTAGGTTTTGTTTGTGGTTTTTTTTCTTTTTTTTTTTAATATTGAAAACTCAGGGAATTTGATTTTCATGTTTTATTTTCCTAAATCTAGCTGCAGTCTCAGTATGAATCAGGTATGTCAGTCCAAAATTTAGAAGAACAAATCTTTCATTCCTTCCCTGCTAAAATTTTCTCCATTGCAAAAGCCTTAGCCCCTCTGTGACCTAATTCACTATTTGTCAATCTGACAATGGGGTGTCATTATGCCTTTGGGTACTGTAAACTCCCATATGTTAACAGTATTCTAGCTAATATCCAACTATTGTAGCAACAGCCCATCCGAAAAATAAGGATCATGGAAAGCTAAACTAAAATTTCTCCTGGAATATGACATTTTTATGTATTTATTGAAATTCTTAAAGAAACTCAGCCCCAAGTCTTTGCATACTTTGCATACATTGTAGTTGAGCAAATATAGAATCATGGAATAGTTTGGGCTGGAAGGGACCTTTAAAGGTCATCTAGTCCAAACCATCTGCCATTAGCGGGGTCATCTTCAACTAGATCAGTTTACTGTCCAACTTGATCTTCAGTGTTTCCAGTCATGGGGTATCTGCACCCTCTTGAAGTAACCTGTTGAAGTATTTAATCTCCCTCATTGTAAAAAAATTGTTCCTTATATCTAGTCTGAATTTACTCTCTTTTATTAAAAAGCCATTACCCCTTGCCCTGCTATTAAGTCTTTTTCCATGTACTTTTAGAAGCTCTCTATAAGTATTGAAAGGCTGCAACAAGGTGTCCCTGGAGCCTTCTCTTCTGCAGGTTGATCAACATCAGCTCTCCAAGGCTGTCTTTATACGAGACCTGCTCTATCCCTCTGATCATTTTTATGGCTCTCCTCTAGACCCAATACAAAATGTCCATGTTTTTCCTATGCTGGGGACCCCAGAGCTGGATGCAGTACTCCAGGTGAGGTCTCCCAATAGTGGAGCAGAGGGATAGAATCACCTCCCTTGACCTGGCCACAGTCCTTTTGATGCAGCCCAGGATACCACTGGCTTTCTGGGCTAAGAGATTGCTGGTTCATATTTGATTTTTCATCCAGCATGCAAGGAAAAGGAAAGAAATACTTGTTCAGTGTATTCTTGAAGGTAAATTAAATGCTGCCTGGCACTGATAGTGGGAGGGAAAAACATGACCTGATTTGGGAATGAGAAGGGCTTATTTACTGCATTTTCCCCACTAAAATTTAATATTTTTACTAGGTTTTTTTATTATTTTTATTTTTGTCATTAATTTCTTCCTTGTTCACTTAACATCTTTCATTTACAGCTTACCACCACGTTCTCTTCAAATAAATTGCATTGTATTATCCAAGATCTTACTGCTCTTCTTATGGTTATTTTCATCCAATTCAATATGTAGCTGAGATTGTGTCCAGCATAGTACTTTATTATTTCCTATATCTTTATCTTTCTTCTGCTATATCACAGTTATTTCTCATTAAACATGCCTTTTCTTCTCATAAGTGCACTTGTCCTACTTTATAAAATCCCTAGGCATTTTTACAAAACTTTATTGGACTAAATGCTCAATGGGGAAGAGACAAATGGAGAAACCACATATATGTGGTTTTCTGTCTGACATACTAGATCCAAGCCTAACTAAAGTAATATATAAATTATTGACAAGAGGAACTTTTTAACTACGTAATTACTCACCTGAAAATTTAGAGTTGTTATTGAAATTTCACCTTTACCCAACTGTGATAAACAGATATTAATTTTTAAGCTTTACACTCTGAACTAATAAACATTTACTGCAGTTTTCATTCGCTTCAGTGAAGAGAACACTTATGTTACAAAGAAACTTAGTTTATAAGTGTTTATTTGCACCTGCATTAGAGATGGGGAGTGGAAATAAAAAATTACAATTTCTTCATCAGCAAGTAAAAAGTTTACTAACTATAACACATACAGTTATAGTAAGTTCTGCTGCAGAAAACCATGTCAAGTGTTAACTTTTGCAAGGAAATTTTTAATACTTACCTTCCCTATGTAAAACTGTAGTGAAGCCTAATTCTAGTCTTATGTGAAGTTTTAGGAAGATGCATGGGGTATTTTTATGCTTACTTGGCTGTCACAACAGAAACCTGCAAAACAGAAACATTTTCTATAAAAGCTTGCAAACAATAACTATCTGAAGCTGACAGCTTGTAAGACTGCTTCCTCAAAAATAATATCAAAAGTATAAGGTTTAGAAGCATTGTTCTTTAGACGCAAGTGTATTGGTAAATATTTATGAATGTTAGTTATCTAGCATTTAAATTGTGTTTTGCAAAGAATTTTGAACAAATTAAAAGTAAATATTTTAGTACAAAAGAGGTAGATTTTGAATCAAGAAATATGAAAGAGCATTGCAGTGACTTAATTTGGATATATTCAATGTTCAGAGCTTTTCCTGCTCCAGTGTAAGAGGGGTTTGGTTAAGTGGTCAACAGAGAACTTGTATCCAGACGTCTTGTGGTTCTAAGGGATATACAAAATAATTTTTACTTTACATTGAGTTTTAGTAGTATTAGTACAGCAGAAACCTTTCACTTTCTGCGTAATAAACTTTATGAAGTCACCCATTAGAAGACATAACTTCTGACATTTAGTTGGCATTTTGATTAATCTTTGGCTTTTGCTGATCTTTATTCAATTTTTTTTTAAATAGATTTTTGATAAAATAAATCAGAACATGTAAACTACAATCACAGAATCAGAGAATGTTAAAGTTTGGGAGAGACCACTGGTGGGGTCATCTGCTTCAACCTCCCTGCTCAAGCAGGGTCATCCTAGAGCACATTACACAAATTGTCCTTCAGGTGGTTCTTGAATATCTCCAGCGAAGGAGACTCCACAGCCTTTCTGCACAATCTGTTCCAGTGCTTGGTCACCTGCACAGTAAAGAAGTTCTTCCTCATGTTAAGGCGGAATTTCCTGTGCACCAGGTTTTGCCCATTGCCTCTTATTCTATTGCTTGGCAGCACCAAAAAGAGCCTGGCTCCATCCTCTTGACACCCTCCCTTTAGATACTTACATATGTTGATAAGATACAATGCTCTAATCAATAATACTGTGAAATAATTCTTTCATATTTTCATTAAATGACTTCAGTCACGTTTGTGACCTCATTGCTGTCTACATCTACCTGAAAGGAGGTTGTAGCCAGATGAGAGTTGGTCTCTTCTTCCAGGCAACCAACGGTGAGACGAAAGGACATGGTCTTAAACTGCACTAGAGGAGGTTTAGGCTGGACATTAGGAAGAGTTTTTTCACAGAGAAGGTGATTGGGCATTGGAATGGGCTGCCCAGGGAAGTGGTGGACTCACTGTTCTGGAGGTGTTTAAGGACAGACTGGTTATGGGCATGGTCTAGTTGACATGGTGGTGTTAGGTCATAGGTTGGACTCAGTAATCTCAGAGGTTTTTTCCAATCTATGATTCTGTGGTTTAGCTGTTCCACAGACAGAGGCTGGGAACTGGTTAAAGAGCACTGCAAATACACTATACTGAAGAACTTCAGATTAGTCCAGTTATGTCTTGCACAAAATATTTTATGTCTGACAGTGCTAGTCTGTCAGACAGAACCCTTACCCAGAAAGGTTTCTCATCTCTATGTTATAATACACAGAAAGAGAAGAGACCTTCTAGTCACAGCCTGTGGCAGAAAATGAACTAGGAGCTTGCAGACTTGAATTACAGATTCTGAAGCCACAAAGTTCAATGAAAGAAGGATTCGGAGATGAACCTCCTTTCGACCTCCTCATCTTCTGCCAATAGTGTGCACAGGTGACTCTATCTGCAGCAAGAAGAATCTGCAATATAGAAGAAAAAGAAATAACAATAGGGCAAAAATCTTGATCTCTTGAAGACAAGGGAGGACTCGTTATTACAGCACTGCCTTTCACTTTTGCAAGATGTCTTAAACTTTTATAAATTCTCTCTGAAGAAACAGACATACTAAAGTGAATGCTCCAAGAATAATAATAGTCAGCTGAAAACTCACTTAGACTTTACTCACAGAAGCTACTGTAACTGATGAGAAAACACTTCCAAATTGGGCTACTACTGTACAATCTGGTCCTTTTAGCAAAGTACAAAAGATGAGTGGGCAATTTACATTAGCAAAAGTTTATCAGCAATTTTGCAAATCAAATGTCAGTGGAAGATTAAATAAGGATGGGAAGCAACCAATATTTGGAAAAAAATGCATATTTTTTCTAGATGTGGATGTCTGTGTTAGTACTCTAAATTAAAAAAGAAAAGAAATGGTGTGGCTATTCAGACTGGGCATAAAAGTGTGACCTACACTTTATGAGTGACAATTCAACCTTCATAAATGTAATAATGGAATTTGAACTCATTATTTTCCTTATCTGATAAATTAAATTCAGCTATCTAAATAACTTTTAGCTTAGGAAAGTATCGGTAAACTGTTTTATGTATCTAACACGTAGAAAACTTCCTTGTAACTTGGGCATACTATATGCAGTTCAGGTAGATTGGGTGGTGTCTCCACATCCCTATACTACAATTTTAATGAGAAAATGTCAGTTTCAAGACAGAAAATCTTATAGAAACATTCTAAGGTCAGCTTTTTTGTTTGTTTGTTTGTTTGGGTTTTTTTTTTATTTTTTTTCATCCTGAGAAAGTCTTGAATCTATGATGGATTTATTTTAGTTTACTGCACTTTTTAAGTGAACAAGACATCAACAGAAAAGTTCTTATGCCCCTTACATAGAAGACCAGTATTTTAAGTTTCTCTTTATCCTGATTTGAACTTGACTTCTTTCACTTGCCAGTTTAAGGGATAACCATCAGGCTGTTGGCTGTTGAAGCTCACGCTATGTACAGATACTGGAACTGGACTAAAAAGGCAGGCAAACAAAACACAGAAAATTTTAATGTCACCTCTAGACAGGATAGAAAATAGTATTTAGGCTGGATTATTAGTCAGATCTTACTATGATATTTTCTCTCTATAATTTTCTCTTATTAAAGACTATAATATGGCTCATTTTCTACATTCCTCTTTTAGTATAAGCTTGCATCTTGTCTGAAGGATAGAATATGGTGTTAAGTTTTTTTTATTCACACAGTGTGTTTTGAGCAGTATGTCTAATAAAGACATATACTCTCCTGCTTGCCTGGTCTGTTTAGATAGTGGTAGTTCATTAAATTGAAGCCAAGAAAATCTGTGCCATTGGGACTCTTTTCTATTCCTGAGCAGGGATCTAGTGCCTGCTGACAATTTTTCTGTTAATTAAGATCCATATCTAAGCCCAAATGAATTGTTACTAGAGAACTGCTTACTCAGTATGGGAGGTGGGGAATGGAAAGAAAAGAAAAAAAAAAAAAAAGAGAATAATACCCTTGCATCAAAGTAAACTGTGAATATAAGAAAAGGATTTAAACAGTTTTGTCACTGGATGTCTTTACCATGATTAGAACTGCAGTTTGTTTTTTTTTTTTCAAATTAAAAAAAAAAAAAGAAACAAATAACCTTGTAGTGAATATGCTCTGACAGAAATATTGATTTCCAGAACGCAGACAGATAACTCTGAATACTTAAAAGCTGACCTCTTTTCTTTTTTCTCATCCAATAGAAACTTAGTACATTTGGAAAAAAAAAAAAAAAGACAATTATTTATTTAGATTTTAGCGGGATGACATGAAACTAACCTATCTGGACCATTCATTTGTTTCAGTGTAAAAATTCAGTTAACATCTTCTTTTGAATATTTTTTTGCGATCAATTTCTTTGTGGACAAGTTTGAAAAAATATAATTGGGTTTCTTGATAGGATTTTAGAAAGTGCTGAGACTATCAACTCCTATTGGAATTCTATTATTTGATTGTATGAAACAAAATAGTTTCCATCTAATGGCTTCTAAAGATAGATGTTACTACCAGGGGAAGAGTAATAGGACCCATTTGACAAAAATTGTTTGTTATGTCTACACTGTGGTGCAGCTGTCTTCAAGTTCTGGATCAGGATTTGTCTGTTCTTGAGCATCTGTACTCCTCCTGTGCCCAAGTGTTACAGCTTAAAGATTCATTTCAGTCCTCTTGTGAATCAGAGGCAGAGTATGATAGAGCATGGAAGAAGCAAGTTTTTGTTCAAGTGCAGGCTGGAACCTCCCAGTCCAACAGGACAAATACTGTTTTGCATTGCACCCATGGACTAAACGCACTGTTGTCAATGCTCAGTAGTGTTTACAAAGAAGTGGCTCCAGTCTTTCAGGTATTCTCTGTTGCAAGAGATCAGAGGGAAAAAAAAAAAAAGAAAAGAAAAGAAAAAAGGAAAATAAAATAAAATAAAAAAGGAAAAGAAAAAAGAAAAAAGAAAAGAGAAAAGAAAAGAAAAGAAAAGNAGCAGTAGCCTGCACCCGTAACTGCCTAGAAAATGAGAACAAATGTCTCAAAGTAGTGAATACTTTTTTTAATTAGCTATTAAGAAAATGCAGGAAAAATTATTTTTCTCCTCTTTTCATTCATTGTTCCACAGTGACCATTTTCTCTTGCAGAAAAGCTCTACTGGCATTATTTAGAGACTTCTATTCCTTGTATTTTCATCCCTTAATGACCCAGCAGGATTATTTAAGGATTTCATTATCATGAATATCACATTTTGTTTCTCTAGTTCCTGTTCTGATTATTTGTCTGAATATCCCCCTGTGTATCAAATTCTCAGATTACCTCAATTATATACATTGCAATTTTTAAATTAGCCAATGGAAAGATTTCACTGACTACACATGAACTGTTTAGTATTGGATGTAGTGATTGTTTTTGAGCACAGCCTCATCCAGGATATTTAGCAAATATCTTTTCTCATCTGGAATAAAGCTAATGTGATTACTAACATCTGTACTGGCTCAGGTGAGTGATGTATTTCTTTTTTTTTTATTTTAATGAAGATGGATCTCTTTTCCAAATATCTCATCAGCCCAAGTCATGTCTTTGGGATCTTTTAAGCAGCTGTTAAGGTAATGAAAACCTGCTTTCTGTGCTGCCAGCTCTGCACAGATGCTGTGGACAACTACTTTTGGAGTAGGAAAAAAAGTCCTTCAAATTGCTGAAAAATCAAATCTATAGTGCAATGAGGAGTTAAAATTTCACAGGATAACTGCTGAAATAGCATGTGTAAGAGGTTCAGGAAACACAGACATGTAGGTTATTATATTCTTTACTTCTACTGACTTCCAAAATCTTTCTTCTGATCCCTTCTCTCTGAAGTATCCCACTAACTAACAAACCATCAGACATCTTTAGTAGGCAGCAGACTAAATTCCAAGTTGCAAATCCATGCAAAGTCTACATGTACTGCTTAATTGCTATTTCCTTCCAAGTCTGTGACCTATTCTAGCAAACAGCTGTGAATTTGTAGCCATTGGTGTGTATAGCTGTCTGCTACAAAACTTCATTCCAGGCAACTAATTGCATCCTGAGCTAGCACATTCCACTTCAGCAGCTGGAGCAGACTGCATTCTCTGCATTCAAAGACAACTTACCATAGTCAAGAGTCTCATCTTTGACAAGAGCAAAAAAATATGAACCATATATTTGTATGTGTGACCAGTGTCCCACAAAATTGCTGAGTGCAACACAAAATTATTTTGTTATAGTGTCTTGCACAGATGTTCCCTTTAAGTTTTGTGGTTTGATAGTCTTAATAGCAATCAAGAGAATCCCTGTAGACATAAAAATTATTTACTCTGTGAAACAAATCAAAAATCCTGAAAAAATGACAAAGGAGTGTAAGAGTGTAAACAGATCTAAACCTGTTTCACTCACTTTACAGCAATGATTTATTGAAAGTGTACTTTGAATATAAATGTGTGATAATCACATAAGCACTTTTCTGTGCAACTCTGGCACTCTTATGTTGTGCCTTTCATAAACTACAATTTTACATATGTACTTGAAGCAATTTGGTTAATAAGGGCCCAGAGCAGAAATTCTATAGGAAAAAAGGACATTCTGCATCAAAAGGAGGGGAAAAAAATGACCAAAACAACACAGAGAGGGGAATAAATGCCAGTTCAACTTCCTAAGAATACATACTGAATTTTATAGATATTTTGAAATTATTTTTAGGGAATAAAATGGATTAAAAGACAGTTAACGCAAAAAAAGTCCTAGAAAAAGATGTCATTTTCCTTAAACTGTTTGCAAAGGCCACATTAGCTCTACAAATAGGCACAATCTGTCAAGAGAGCTTGTAGGCTGTCCAGTGACATGGATGCAGCTTGTGACACAAGGTGTACACAAAGTGAATTCTTAGTGCGAACAGCCTTACCTCAACCCAATTTAAGTGTGACACAGTGGTAGCCAGCAAGGCTCTCTTTTATACAGCTAACTGTTAGAAACATGTTTGAGCTGCAAAGTTCATATGGAATGTGGTCCATTTCTTTGGCAGGCTGAATAAAAAACAAACTATTCATCTTCATTTTTATCACTAAAACCACAGGAGGTCTTTTAAATACATAAATCTGCTACAATTCTATTTTTCCATGTACTAGTAACAGAGATGATGT
Organism: Sclerurus mexicanus; assembly: GCA_013396755.1. Taxonomy (NCBI): domain Eukaryota; kingdom Metazoa; phylum Chordata; class Aves; order Passeriformes; family Furnariidae; genus Sclerurus; species Sclerurus mexicanus. Next base: position 27,917 of record VWZF01004378.1, read on the forward strand.
TTGTCTACAAAATACAGTGATTATTTTACTCAGATATTCAATAAAAGTCCAAGTTTTTTCATCAGGTTAAAATTATGGGATTCTTATACCAATAATTCAGTTTTATATATTATCCTTCCTGCTGCTCAGTGACAAAAAATATGTTCTGAAGCAGTTAGAAATTGATAACACTGCAGATTTTTGACCTTAATTCATAATTAAGCCACTGAGCTGCAGCCTGATCACTGGCAAATTTCATGGCACTTATGTCTCTTATTAACTGTAGCTCTCCATGAAGAAAAGGCAGAAAAGGGAGGTCAGAACTGATAGTTTGGGTGTTGTAATTTATTTATTTTTATTGTCTGTAGTGACTGTGATCACACAAAGTATTGTTTCAGGTCAGTGTTCAAAGAAATTAAACTCAGGCAGATGGAACATCCTTATCTCATTGCAAAGTACCTTTCTATTGGAAATAAAAAAAAAAAAAAAGCTCAAAATTTTCAGCTACTAGCATAATTTTCTGTGAGTACAAAATGTTAGCATCTGCTGTAGCCTCCTGTATGACTATAAGCATAGAGACTTGGTAAAAGCATTTCCATGATTGACAGCTACTTTTGTATTCAAGCCCCTGTATCCAAATCCAGATGGGATAGATTTTATAATGATACCCAATTAGTGGTTGCAGTTCTTCCATGTGTTGAATCCGATGCAGTCTTGTTTGCACTGCCCTGGAATGGTGTGTATTTCAAGTATGTAATGTGCTGGAACAATTTTCTGCTTTTGGCCATGAAGATTCTGCACTTGTTAGAACAGGAGATATACTGTATATAGGGGTCCTCCCTTTTACTGAGTAGAAAAAAATGTATGCATTAACATTCTAACCAAGAGACATTCTTGCTTTTACTCCAAAGCTAGAGCAGATGCATGTGAAGCATGACATTCCCTGCTCAGAATGATTCTCTTGAAACCTCATCAGGAATAATGTAGGGTACTTGAATATATTATACTTGGTGCTCCATCATCCTAAGATTACAGTAAAGAGCATGTAATACATGTCTAGATAGCCACTGAAGATAATCTATTCCACATTCAAAAGTTTTGTTATGTTTTTAAAGGCAAAGTTTTCAGGTCAAGATTGAGGAAAAAAAAATCCTAGGAATTTTTGCCCAGCTTGAAACGATTTTGTCTCCCTGATTTTTAAAAGATGCCAACTTGAAAGGTCTCTCAGTGTATATCCCATAAAAATGAGCACCTAAAGCCGCTTTAGAAAAATCTGACATTGATCTCTACACCATAAACTTTTGTTTAACTCAGATGACAAAATTAAATAAAATATAAATCCTCAGGCTGCAATGACTGACTTAACATCATTTGCTTGTTCAGATATTTCACAACCGTGTGTGAGTATTGATTCTTCTATTTTTGAAAGATATCTTGGAAGATGTTGTGAAAGATTCAGCAGCATTATAACCAATGGAAATTATATTTTACTATTAGTATTTTAATTTAGTTCCTTATATTCTTATTTTCTCATAAAATATGCTTTAATGCAGATTTTTGTCTCGCTTCCATGATCCTTTCTTCATTTTCAAAGAGTAAAGAGTTGGAAAAGAGAAAAAATTCTAACAGGGAAAAAAAAGGTAAATATGTAAACCCGTTCCTAAAATAGTAATAATAACTATTAGAGACTTTCTGGAGGTACCTGGAAAAGAAGCCTTTAATCCCAAATAAATAATTACACTATTGAAACAATATTACAGAAACTGGTTTAAATCTCTTTATGGTTCCTTCCCATTTTGAATAAAATCATTTAATGTAATTTAATTTCTAACACTCAGTTCCATCCTGCTAATTGTGAAGGTCTTAGCTACAAGTAGAAGCCCCTCTATGGCTCCTATTGCAAACAAAAATGTATAAAAATAAATGCTAATATATACCTGTAGATCTTTGTTAGATGTGAATTAAGTTAAACTCCTTACCAGTAACTTTAAAGATGAGTAAGAATATGATGTAGCTAGCTGACTGAGTTTAAATAAACCACTCTGAAACTCATTAATTTTTGTGATTAATTCTGTTCAAATAATTGTGAAAAGTGTTAAGATGCAACTAACACTGTCTTTGAATTTTAGTAATTTCAGTAATTACATGGGGGAAAATATAAATTGTTGTCAGGACAAAATTTTGCAGTGAATATTTCTACAGTCATAAAACATATGGTACAGACTGAAAAGCAGATAGAGTGTATTCTGACTTTTAAGAATGTCATATATTCCTTCTAATGCAGTTATTTATTTATTTTTTATTTGAAGAGCATTAAATAATCAGTATATCCAGCTAATGGAATACATGCACATGGTCACAGGGAATTTTTTTTAGATAACTGAGGCTGACATCAGTGGTGACAACATGGTGAATCCCTAGGAATGTGATTTATGAAGCTGCGGTGTATAAATTCTTAAGGCGGTTGATTCAGCTGTTGTCTGGAAAGATTTACTCCCACAGAAGGACAGGTGGCATCTGAACTCCCAACCTTTTAACAGCTTGTGCTTGAAAGGGATATTTTTCAAGTGCACCTGCATATAGGCCTTAATTCAAAAGGTATGCTGAGCTGCTGTATTACTTGATAGATGCTGTTCATGTTTCCTTCTTTGTTCCTTTTGATTTAACAGGAGTTTGCTGCTGCAGGTATTGGCAGATGTTTTTGCTGATTACTTTCTTCCTTCAAGAGGAAGCACCTTTCTACAATGCCCAGACATAGAGCATATAATCTTCACAGCAACCCACACTATAACAACAGGTAATACACCCAGGTGAAACAGTAGAAGAAATTGCATATTTTACTGAAATGGTAGGAAAAGGACACTTCACATCACAAAACCAAATAAAGCCAAATTACTTCAACCAATTCCAAAACCAGGGGAGGGCAGGAGAGGAGGTGGAAACACCTCCTAAACCCAGAAATGACTGACCCTGGAGAATACTCTAATGCATGTGGTGTTGGGCTGCAAATACTATCCCTGTGCTATGCTCCTCTGTGACCAGTCTAGTTCAGAGCTAACGGTAGGACTCATTTGTATCTGTGTGAGAGAGACATGTTAAAATGGCAATTGAATATGATGAAGCTCTTTTTCTAGTTGGAAAGCATACAGAACATAACAACTATACTGCCAAGGAAGGAAACAGAGGGGAAAAGCAGAATAGGGGAGAAAAAATATGTAAAGCAAGAACTTCTACTTTATGCTCTCTCTAAAATTTTTTTTTCATTTACAGAATGGCTGAGATTTCTATTGGAATTAAATATGAAATGTCTAATGTTACATATGCAGATTTTCTGACCAATTTCTTGCCTATCAAGCACAAAAAGTCACAACAAACTCATATCTTTTTAAAATATATATTCAAATGATATTATAGGGCATTGGAAGTAAAGGGTGAATTAATGTAATTAATTAATGTAACCTGAGAGTTTTTAAGCAAAGTGAGCCTTCCTTGCTGACTCCTAAAGTCCATAAACATAAAAAAATGGGCAATTAGCTTGAAAGATGATGTCTTTGCTCATTTCTAGGAAAAAAAAAAATAATTGCATGATAAGATCACGTATTGAGTTCTATAAGCCTGTGATGGACATTATACAGGACAGAACCAAGCTCCTGTCCAGACTTCCCCATATTTAGGTATTTTCTGTGTTTTTTCTTCAATGACTTTGTACCTTTAAGAACCAATATTTCAGTTTGCTTTTTAAACAGATGCTGTTTACACAGGTGAAAAAAATTATTATTCCAAAGAGAGAGAAGATATTACCAGAATTAATACGTTTAACAAGATGAGAGTCCTTAAAAAAATGACTCAGTATGTAATGGTCAAAAATTAAATCTTTCTATTTGCCCTAATGTATTACACATAGTAGACATATGACAGTATTTAACTGAAGACACATTTTGTGCACTACTAAGTATTGACAAAAGGGTCAGAAAGGATGTCACCTTGGACAATGAGTCCAAGCCTACACTAACAGGCACCAGGTGTGCTCAGGAATGCTCACTCGTGCTCAGGCCAATTGGCCTGAAGTAGCCCATCATGGTACTAATAAACTATCTTGGCCTTTACAACAGTATGAGTGCATTCAAGCTGCCTGCTGGGAATGACCTTCGAGTGTTGTAGCTGTATTTGGCAACTGCTGGGAGAATAATGGCTGACATGGGCCAGAAGCCTGCAAAGGACCATGCTATTAATTTAAAACTACAGATGATCGTATTCCAGTGCTAGATGACACTGCTAGTCACTATTTAATTTATTAGTACAAATGCAGCCTCTAGGTCCCTACCCACTATCCACTACTCATAATATCAGAATCTTCCAAGAGGCTAGCTATACAGAAGAGATGCTGGGTTCATACAGCTATTTCAATAAAACAATATGTTTGTATCGGAAAAACAAAAGAACATGCAGATGTCAATGACTCAGAATCTAATTTTTGGTAAAGAGTATATGTGGATACTCCACTGTATTTGTCAGGATTATTATATTTTTGTTTTGCCAGTTAATACTTCTTTTCTAAAAATTCAAAATAATTTTTTTCCATCAAATATTCTTTCTACATGAAAAGGTAAAAATGTGTGTAAAAGATATATATTTGAAATATTAAACGCAGACACACCCACAGCCCTCAACCCATACACACAAACATATATATATTTTCTTCTCTAAGTGAAAAGTGTCTTTTACTTGATAAGAATGTTGAGGGGTTTCTGTGTTGGGTTGTTTGTGGGTTTTTTGGATTTTTTTTGGAAAGTGGGAACTGTGCCAAAACATTAATTCTTTAGTTCTTTTCTACACCATATACCCACGGTGCTACAATTTCAGGAGTTTACTGCACATCTTAAGGATTTTTTTCAATGATATTTAGTTCTATCATGTAAAGTAATCACTTAAAATATACTGCACTTTAAAAAAATTATTCTATTTCTTTGGTGGCAAATTTTAAAAAATTACCACTTCTTTTTTAGATCCAATAAACTTAATAATAATTTTAGGAAATAAAATTTTAAAACAGTTGTAAAGAAGTCTGTACAATTATATCACAAAAATAAGGAGGAAGGTATCTATTAATATTCTTTTTATGGAGTCATTCTACTCTAAAATTACTGAAATTATTTCCTTTCTTCATTCTTAAAAGTCATTAGGTTCTAACCTATTATCACAAGTACTACTAACATCTTCAAACCCTGAATTTTTATGATGTTACTGTAGTTTGTGTGAATAACAATTCTTATGTTTCTATTTGTGTAATGGATTTAAGGACAACAAAATTCAGTTTCACGAACATAAAATTAAAAAAAATGCTCTAGATCTTACTTGTGCATTTCAGTAAGCAGGATAGTTTGGATAATTAACACAACTTTCTGATTTTTTTTTCACCTATATAAATAATGCAATCCAGTGCTTAATATACATTAGTATTTTGAATGCTGTCTTAGCCATAAAATCTATCAGATAATTCTGACTCTGTGATGTGTGTTGCATTGGCTAATCAAATGATTCATAATTCAATAAACCCTGTAGAGAGTTTTCAACAGTCTTAAATTGGTTTGTGTGAGAAAATCTAATTATTTTTCAAATTTTAATGTATAATGCTTTTGGAAAATGTCTAAACATACAAGCTGAAGTGTGACTGTATCATCTATATAAATTATATAGTAGGGTGCACAGATACTGAGGAATGAATAGTACATTATTCTGGATGTATCTAAAATAACACTCTGTGGTTCTGACATAGACCTACATGAAGGCAGTAGATAATTGTTGGTGTGGGATTTCCAAGTATTTCTGTGCTTTCTTTAACCTAATTTTAACTATATGAAAGAAGTCATTTACTTCTTATTCTTCAAACATTTAAAATAATTTAAAACAAAAAAAACAGTATAACTATTTTGATAATTATTTACTCTTTTACTCTGGTTGTCATTACAGTTCTATTGTTAGAATTTTACACAATGGAAATACATCAGAATAAAGCAACAGAGGGTTAGAGCACCAAAGCAGTATGTAAAATAAACAAGTTCCAAGTTAAACATCTCTTGATAGTTAGCGTAGAAGTTCTCAGCCTTCAGAGTCTGAAATTATGACAGTTAGCATTTTGGGGGAGCTTCTTAATATACATTTGGCAACAGAATGACCTATTTTCATAGCATCCCTAGTGCAAAATATATGCCTGTGGTGTTTTTGGTCTGAATCCAGACTTCAGATTTCATGACTCAACTTTCAACACCTTTCTATATAATAAATCATAATAGGCAGTGAGAAATTTACTTATAATGCACGAAACCAAGACCCCAAGTCATGGAAACACCACAGAAATTTGAAGTTTCCACATCTGAGGAGAAAAACAAATGCATTTTAGATTGCAAATTGATGTTACCAAATGGTGTGTTAGTAACAGTAAAATAAAATAGCCCTGTTGTACAATGAAGTCCTTTGAGCTCTTTTCACCATGGCTAAATTTGGCAAGTTAATATGAAACAGTGAAGATTCAACATGAAAAAATCTAAAAGGACTCAAAATCTCAAAATTACCACAAGCATGCACCACAGAACTGTTTTGGGAAATTAAAAACAGATTTTAAAGATTAGACTTACTGGAAGATATAATGTGGAAAAAAAAATTGATTTTAACAAACAAGTATTTCATCCTATAAATAATTCCTTTTCTCACACAGCTGAAACGATCTTTGGGCCTCTGCTATATCTTCAAATTTGAAGGTAGGTTGCATAACTGAATACAAGATGTCAAAGACATCAAAGGGACTTAGACTGATGAATGTAGTAATTCTCAAAACCTTTATTTGGTTTAATAAGTCTTTTTTTATGGATGTTTCCCACAGGTTTCTGTTTTCTCTAAATGTTTTCTTCAGGAGGAGATAGGAGGGAAAGAGAAAACCTGGAAGTCAAACCAAACCATATGAAGCAAAATAAATGTAAAGAAATAAGAAGCAAAACACACTTCCTAAAGAAATAAAGACAAAAGAATAGCATTGTTGGATTTTTTTAATGAATTAAAAAATACTAAAATGAAACATCTTTTGTCACCAAAAGTACAGTGATTTTTTTTTTCCTCTAAAAAATATTGGTTTAAAGAGGGGAAAAATTAAGGCAAAAAGCCAGAGTTTTATTGGAGAAAATGAGAATCCAAATAAGGGACATAATGTGCAGTATCTTCTTGTCCTAGTTCAGTGTGTGAAGTGCTAGAAGCCAGAGAAGGGTGAAGTTACTTTTGCAAAAGTAACTTTTATTATTTTGACTGCACAAACAATTTGGTGACTGAGGGGGACAATTTGCATAGAAAATCGTTGCCTTTTTTCATCATGAAAATCTTACTCTTCAGAGGACACTTTCAATAGTAGACAAAGGTAGAAAAAGGAAAATGGTGTGTACAGAATCTCAAGAGAAGAAACACAGACAGAATTTTCTTAGCATTAGGAAAATAAATGATTCCTACAGTGTTAGTTACTTCAGATTGTGTAAACAAATAGTGCAAGAGAGACAGGAACATACTGTATTGAGTCCAGTGAAGGGCCACGAGATCATTGAAGGAGCAGAGCATTTGACACACAAGGAAAGGCTGAGAGAAGAAATGAGAAGGCTCAGAAGGATCTTTGCAATGTATATAAATACCTGACAGGGTAAGTGAAAGATGATGGAGACAGACCAGTGATGGAGAAGAGTTAATGGGCACAAACTGAAACATGGGAAATTCTGTTTAAACAGAATAAACATTTCTGCTCTGAGGATGATCAAACACTGAGCCAGGTTGCCTTGTTAATGAATGGCAGGCTGTGCATCTCCATCCTGGAAACTACTCATAACCCAGCTGGACACAGTCCAGAGCAATCTACTCTACCTAATCCTGCTCTGAGCAGGAGGATGGACTAGATCATCTCCAAGAGACTCTGCCAAGCTCCTCATTCTGTGTTTCTGTGTGGAATATTTCCCTACTATTGAAGAAATAATTGTGAGAGTAAAATTATTTCACTTCTGGATAATTTTCTTTTACAATCTAAGTGCTCAAAAAATCTAGAAAACAAATAAATTTGATTTCAAACCTGAAGGTTTTAGAAAATAACTGCATTAGTTTTGCTTGGGTTTTTTTACAGGTATGCTTCAGTAAAAGTAAGTGTCTTCAAACATAACAGACAAGTAAACAAAAGACACTGTAAAAATTTAACCAGCTCTATATCTACTTTATATTCCTTTTATTTTCAAAGTAATAAGAAGGATCAAACAGGATGTTAGTTCAAAGACTTCTTTTATATTTCCTCTCAAAGCCCATTTTGCTAAATCTTCATTGCTAAGTGTAGGTTTATGATCCAGATGCAAACTATTAAATGTTTTAGCTAGGTCTTTTTTGGAGTGATGTCTGAAAGATATGGAGGAATCAGGAAGCCCTAACTTAGGATTTAGTATTTAGAGACAAACTTATTTTAGGCCATAAAGAGGTAGTTTACTGGTATTAATATGAATCTTAACAGATGGAGAATAAATTATAAATTATTGCTTTTTTTAATGGCTTTTTGACTAACTGATACTTAGTTGTAGCAAACACAAAGTTGTTATGAAAACAATTATTAAATGGAGAGTGAAATAAATAAGCAACAATACAGTACAGAAAGCAGAAAAGGAGAGCTTTTTACTTACAATAAAAGGCAAACCAAACAACAATAATTATGCAGTATTCAGCAGACAAACATTTTTATTGAAATGTTACTTTGAAAAGACACATGAAAAACATTTTCACAATAACATATTGCTTATTCTTACTCATAGTTACACTTCTCATTTACAAAAGACAATAGGCATCAGAAATATATCTATGTTGGGATGACATCTACAAGGAGAAATAAAGCTATTTATATTTGAAAGCTGTCCCCCAGGGATGGATATTTTCACAAGGGACTTCCTTTGAAAAACAAAGTAAGGAGGCACATTTACTTCTACTGTACCTAACTTTCCATGTAACTGCAACTTGGAAAATGACAAATCTATCAGTTGAAAGTACCACACAGTTGTAAATCTGCCAGTTGGAAGTACCACACAGTTGCACTTCCCCTTCCAATAAAATTCTTTCCCCAATTATTCACTCTGAATAAAAACTTTTTATGTGCGATCAAAGTAAATCTCTGAAAGAACCCAACAGACTTGCTTATAGAAGATCATTGTGTTCTTTTGTATAGAAGAAAAAGCATAATAATTTGAATTAGTGTGTTAAAGAATGGTGATAATTTGATGGTGATATGAGAATGTTTATGTGTTCACTGATTTTGAGACTCTATTGGGCTTGCATGGCGAGGTTTTGGTAGCAAGGGGAGAGGGGTATCTATAGCAGTGGTTTCTCTGAGAAGCTGCTAGAAGCTTCCCTAGACAGAGCCAATGCCAGCCAATTCCAGGACAGACGTGCTGCTGGTTGTAGCAATAGTAGTAATGTCTCTGGGAAAACATAGTTAGGAAGGGGAAATAAAAAAAAAGTTATGGCACAAAGGTAATTGTGGCCAGAGAAGACAGGAGTGAGATTATGCAAGAGAAACAACTATACAGACCCCAAATTCAGAATAAGGAGTTCTCCAGGCACCAAACCTAAGTGGTGAAGCAGCTTGTCCTTATTCAGCCCATGGAGGAACCCCATGCCAGAGGAGGTAGATGCTCAAAAGAGGGCTGCAACTCCATGGGAAGTCTATGCTGGAGCAGGATTCTGGAAGGACCTGTGCCCCTGTGGAGAGAGAAGTCCACACTAGAACAGGTTTGCTACTAGAACTTGTGACCCTGAAGGAGACTCATGCTGGAGCAACCTCTTTCTGAAGGATTGCACCCTGTGGGTGCAATGAAGAACTGTATCCATGAAGAACAATCCATGAAGAACTGTAGCAGAGTAGCTTTGGTGGGTACTCAGCCTCCAGTCAGGGCCAAATCATGACAAAGACACAAGCCTTATTTAACCTTATGCTGTATAAGTAGAAATCAGAGAAAGAGAAAAAAATATTGACAAGGTTGTAGTAATAACACATAGTTAACAAAAAGAAGTAAAAAATAGAGTTATATTTAACAAGTAAAGGTACTGGACAAACTGATCAACATTCGAAGTTGGACTTAGTTTTGAATTTCTCCCTGTTTTGAGCAGGAGTCTGGGTCAGGTGACCCCAAAGGATCCTTGATTCTACCTATGTGAGTGGGGGAAAAAACCCACAAACTGAGAGGTTTAGTATTTGTAGGAAAGGTGCTATTCCTAGGACTTTTGTACTTGCTTTTGTAGTTTTCAAATAGTTATGGCCACTCTTTATTTTACATGTTTTCTTTTTTATGCTTCTCATGAAACTATCATTTTAGTTTAATAAACAATGTGGAATGCTGTCTGAAATTGAGTATCTTGGCAGCTTTTGTTGTGGATATCAGAAGTTACAGTGTTATTTTTATAATTTCATAGAAAACAGATTTTTTTTTATAAACAAATTGCTGATATCTTAATAAAAGCAGGCAAGATTTTAATATAAATTTCATACAAATTATGCAGACAATTTGCAAGAGGAGTGAAACTCAGTGAGAGAGAGCACACACACCACTTCAACATCCTTTATTATTCTGATAATTTCTAACATATTTATTCCATAACTACATTTCTGGATTTCTACAGGGTATATTTTTGTCTTTCTAGAAAATACTGCGTTTGCTGCTTGATGTTTGGAAAAAACAATATATAGATTTTTAAATGTATAGAAACATGAAGCCCAGAGCAGAATAAACACTGAAAAATATGCTTACACTTAGTCACATTTAAAAGTGTGTAGTCTTTCTTTATCCTTTTGTGAAGTTCCTAGAAGTTAAATTACTATTGTTTAAAGACATGATAATAGTATGGCAATTATCTCCATAGGCTCTTTTGTCTTTTAAAGCACAGAATTTATTTAAACTAAATAAAATGTTTAGGATTAAGAGTTTGCTGACATAGAATTTTTCTCCAACATGCCATTGGTAAGTTTCAACTTCCAAAAAATATACACTTCTGATTTACAGTAAACTCAAATGTTTGATCTGGCAAAGAATGGAAATTTAAAAAGACAAACCCAATAGTCTAGTATTTAGTCTGATATAAAATACTTTTTTTTTTTTCCCTCAGCTGTCACAGAGAAGATGGAGTGAGTTAGAGCAGTTGGCAGGGAAGAAAGAGGTTCAGCTGGGACAACTCTAACAAGCAGATTAATTAAATTACACTAGCGATCCCTAAGCACCAACCAGTTTGAATAAATATGTTTAGAAATTATGGAGTGTTTTAAAATTTTGATTCCAACTGCAAAGATTACTATTGTGCAAATGATGCCCACCTATACTGCTTTCTATTGATAATATTAGATAGTATGTATTTGCAAATGGATGGCTCCTTCCACATGCTTCTAAGCTCTGTCCTGGCTTACACAATTTCCTTATTTTGTCTGTTAAATATGACTAATTTGAAATATCTGTGTGGAAAAGAGAAACTGTCCCAGACTCCACACTGCCCTGGCCCTGCTGGGCTCAGCTATGCCTGGTTGCTGTCCCTTCAGCACCACACCCAGAGCTGCGCTGCTGCCTCTCCTCAGCACCACATTCTGCAAGAGCGTCTGGAGTAACAGTGGGGCAGAAAACAATGGATGGGCCAGAGGATGGGGTTGGGAGGTCCAATGCTCTCTTCCCGCTGAAGAGAGCAAGGCAAAATGGCTGACTTCTGCTGAGGGGCCTGGCTATTCCCTTTCAAAACCATGCCCCCTAGTGATGACATGGGTGGTACAGAATAATACCATGGTCATGCCCAAAGCGCTAAGCTCCACTCTTCTCTCTGCAACCAGGACACCAACCAAGCAAGAAAAATACCCAAAACAAAGAACAAAGCTCCGTCCCCAAGTTACTGCCATATGATTATGGGAACCCACACTATAATTAAAATGTAATTGGTTCAAGGTAAACAAAATACACAGTATTTGGGAAATCTCTTTGGCTAGCAAATTCCTTTTAATGAGTCTGAGAGACTGAAATGGTAATGTCTTAAACATTGTCAAAATCATAGAAAGACTTTTTGTCAAACTGCAAAGAAGCAACTCCCTTTCTGGGAACATGGAAGAATCTGGGACCATCCCCCCTCCCAAACATGCTTCCTGACTGGAATTTAAATGATGAGTGGGAACTTGAGATAAGACTATTGCCTAAACAACTCAGGTCTGAGGAGAATTAAACAAGGCTCAGGGAAGAAGAAGGTATCGAGAGTCAGCACTAGTTGGTCTCAGCAGGTGGGGGAGAAGAATTCTGAATGTGTGATGGTGAAATCTGCCCAGACCAAACAGGAGTAAACCCCCTCTTTTGGAAGACCGTGTGCACATGGGACATTCACAAGAGAGGAAGTTCAGAAGGGGTCATAAACGATCAAATATGCTCAAAGTGCCCCGACTCATTCCTGAGGTCTTCCACCACCAGAGGACTGCATGTGATCCAAGTGATGCAACAAATCCACACCCTGTTGCAAGAGACTGCAAAGTGCCCCCACTCAGGGGAGGTGCCTGGCATCTCCTGAAAATATATTAATCCATTGGACTCTATGTTTTGTAGGACCCTCACCACTGAGGAGACTAGAAGAAGACCCACAGGACGCCACAGGATTCCACGGAATGGTGATACATTTTCTATTTAATCAGTCTGCCACTCTCTTTTTTCTGTCCCCTCCTCCTTTTCCCTCTTTCCCTCTCTTTCTGTCTCATATTTGCTGCTAAATAAAATCCATACTATTGACTTTGGCATATGGTCTCCTTTGCACCTTAATTCAGGCACAGGCATATTTCTAATAATTTTAATAACTGGAACATAACAACAAAGAATGTGAAAAGTTATTTCCTCTTTTTTTCTTTTTTTAAAGTAACATACTTCTATTGTTAATGTGTCTGAATCAAGGGTAGCTTACATATATAATTTATTGTGAGCTAATTACAAGCCTTTGAAGTATTCAGAGCAAATATAGACTACTACTCTAAGTCAATAGCTAATACACTTCTTGACATTGAATGCGATTATTAAATCGATCTTAGTTGAACTAGTGACAAAGAAGCATGTATAAGCAAGTGTTTCATAAGAAATGAGGTCTTCAGGTCTTACTGTGAGGATAAATTTATAATCTATAGTCTACTTGAGCTTTGGGAGATTTTATGTCTCTTTTTTCTTTCAGTAATACACTACTTTTTTCATGTTAGACTGAGTCAAAGGTAAACAGGATACAGGAAGCTTTGTCAGCCTGTTGAGCTGTTATTGCTGAAACAGCACAAAGAGACAGAGAAGAAAGACAGTCTTTCAGCAACCTACCAAGATAAATAAGAAAGAAACTTGCCCAAACAATTGCCTGGGGACCCTGTAATCATGCTTGTAGCTATAGCTTGGGTGTAAAACCCTTTCCTGTGTGTTTAAACATAACCTCTAAGAGAAGCCAAGAATAGTCTTCTGTACTGGCTGCTTAAGTAAATAGAAAAGAATATAGATTTGCAGAGACTTTTCTAGACACAAGAAATAGAGTCAGGTATGTGTCAGGGTCTTGAGTGAACAGAGAGGCCTTAATTGCTCTGAGTACTCCCACTCTTGCTCATGGAACTAGGAGTCCCATTTCTGCTCAGATCTGAGCCCAGACATCCCAGCTTCCAGCCCTGGGGTTGATCTACATTACATCCGCTACAACTCTGACTCCAACTCCTACTCACTTGGCTCTCAGTACAGACCTTGGAGGGATGACAGACTTTATTTACCCCTTCATCCCTTCTGGGGCTGTCATTGAACCCTATCACCATCCCCCAGCTCTGTTGGCAGTGCTCAGACCTTGTGGAACCACTTTTTGACATTGGATGCACAGCCTGTGCACAGATCACCTTTATTTCCTGCCTCATTTCCCTGTTGAAGCAGACCTGCAGACATTGGGCCAGGACAAAATTATAGAAATAGTCTGAACATCCTAAGCTGTTCTTGTTTATTGCAACATTTTGCTTTCATATGTTTTGTTGATGTGACACTTTGCCAATAATTATACATATGCAACAAAATCAAGGGTCCATAATGTCTTTGAAAAATGCTCACACACTTTGTCCCTTTCCTGCTGTGACTCCCAAGGATATCATTATGACCAGAACAAGGGGAAAAGGGGTAACTTTGTAGAGTAGTGGAACCAGAACCTTAAATTTACAAGCAATATCACACCAGCTGAAGCACGATGTGCAGTCATCAACCATTCCAGTTTATGCATAAAATCATGACCCTAAGAAAGAAAAGTAATCCTGCTGTGCCAGTCAGAAGTAGGAACACACAACTCACTCAACAGACTCAATCAAATCAGAAAACTTGGACAACAACTTCATTTAAGTGAGCCAAAGTTTGTATTAGACATGATGAAATCTTGCCAACATAAGGTCTTTCACTGAGATTTTAATTAACAGCAGGTTGTTGTTAGATGCATAGATATTGAATAAATGGAATGTAGAATTGCTAAAATGTCATAAGTTAGTGATGGGAACACAATTTCTACAGATAAAACTATACTTGACCAATTTAACATTGGGCATTGCAAGCCTATTACCTTTTATCTTGGTCATTAAGACATGCTTCACATATTTCAGTCATATCCAGGTTTTTGTACTGCAACAGTATAAGGGGATTTTTCAAAATGTGTATGATTTGCTTATGCTTTTTTGATGGGAATAAAGCCTAGATGTATAGTAGTTTGAGCAGTGGGAGGTATTTAGAAATTCATAAAAGCTTACATGCAGCTTACAATTATAACTTTTTAAAATTTAATTTTTTATTATAGAATTTGACAAATCTTATGAGCTACAGTTATGACTGGAAGGGCCTCTTCATTCACCACTTTACATAATAGGAAAGATGCTCTTGCAGATATCTCTACTTATCCATGTGACTCATTCCTGTGGCATAAAATTAACACTAGTAAATCCTACTGGTAAACACCCACTGGTAAATCCTATACATATCAACAGTAAATTACAGAACACTTAACACTAAAGGTGACCTCTAAAGTTCATCTCATCTGAACATCCACCTCCCATCAACAATGTATTGTTTTTTATCCTTTTTCTGAATTTTAATTTAAATAAAGATATCAAAGAGTGTAGTGTCTGCCACAGGGTTTGCATCCAAACAGCCTTTTATGTGTACAGAATCAGGAGTTTTTGACCCTAGATATATTCTGTACCTAAAGTGAGACTCCTAGTCCTAGTTGTAGCTGGAGAGATGCTTAGTTCTGAGTACCTTTTTAAAGTTGTTATCTTTAGGCATTTCAGTCCTAAAACTCAGAACAAAAGAAAAATGTTTGACAGTGTTTTGGGCCCAGTCTTTGATTTTGATGATTTATACATTACTTCTACTTTGGCAAGTGTTCTGAGCAGTAATGGAAAGACTGGGAATAACATGTAAATTTCAAATACCAAGGGACAGGCTTGGAATAGATGTTTTGCTTATGGTTCCTGAGCAATTGCCAAAGATAATATGTTATGAGTTTCTCAAGCCAAAAAAAGAAAGAGGACAGCGGGAAGTGACATGTACAGAGGAAATTAGTGTGAGAGAAGATTTTTGCCTGAGTGCTAGTTTCAGGGATACCTTGAGTTCCTGAACTCTGGGCACAGCATGAACACATACAGAAGTGAAATTGTTGAAAACCACTTTAGCAGAATTGTTGATTTCATGGAAAAATAACCCACATGATTATTAAGAAAACAAGCTGAGAATTTAACTTTTGGGCATTTTCCCTCACAGTACTTGCAATATATGTCAGATAGCATTTTAGGAAAGAACTTGACATGTTATTTTGTTCTTATTTTTATTTTAAACAAATAAAAAAGGAGGGGCTGGAAGATTTGAAGATTTCTAGTCTCATGTACGTGCAACTGGCTGCTTTTCTTTAGCCATCTGTTGTACTGAAAATGATATTTTGCACTTCCTCTGTATGAGAGGAATTGTGACCCATTCTCCTTGTCACCTTCCTATACAAATGAATTAAAAGCATTTTTAGAGTAAGATGATGATCCACAAACCTCCAGAGTGGTAACAGCCATAACATCTACATCAACTTCCACCATTGGTGCTTATCTGTATCCAAGGCCTAATAAATTCAGGCTCAAAGCGAGTAAATGTATTTATAGTCCTTACAGCATTAAAATAGAGCAGAATACTGTGCACATAAGGAAAAGAATCTCACATTTTTTATATCTAATTCTACTGCATGTATCTGTCAAGGATTTTATTTTTACTCCAGTAGATTTGTAGTATATGTACTGAACAAACGGGCAGTTATTTTTTTAATGAAAACTGAATATCTTTTGTTTTGAACATACAGATATTCCTGTTTCAGGCAAATATTTTCATGGAGCAGTTTGGGAGACTGCTACAAAATTTAGTGGTGTCAGTTAAAGTCCCTCCATTGATGATGACAGACTTTGAAAAAATTGAAAAAGATTTCTATCCTCTTAATCCATAAAATGCAAACAAATGCAAAAAAAAAAAGAAAAATTTTTGTAGAAGTTGGACCAAATGAAAGCTTTTTTGAAAGCTTTAAATTTCCATGTTTTCAGATTTGGCTTCCCCTCCCCCTGCCCTCCTCAGGAAGTTAGGCTGGACCAAAACTGGGAGCTTCTGGCAATCTTGAATCCTAAAGTCTTCTTTGCAATATCTCATCCTGGCTGCTTTAGCAGCAATGAAACTGCAGTATCTTTTTTGGTGAAGAGAATGCTTTTTGTTTTGCTTTGGGGATTTTTTGTTTTTTTGTTTTTCAGGGGAGAGAGAGAGAGATGTAAAGTTGGCTTCTGGTCTTTGAGAAGACCTTCTGAAAACTCAAACATACTTATGATTCCTCCCTCCACATGCTGTCAAAACCAAGTGACCCTTCAAATAAAGCAAATCTATTAGATGATTTAAACAAAACATTAAGGCCCCAAACTTAACACATTTCCTTGAAAAAGTTTCACTAGAACATTTTCAAGCAACCACACCCGGAATCAATTCAACTGTAACATCAAGCAAATTGTCAGAAAAAGAGGAGTGCATCCATGAGTAAATACAGATATTATTTCTCAAAAAATACCCATAATACCTAAGATATTATGTCTTTTCCTCTCTACTGATTTTAACAGTCTTTGGAGGCTATTTTTCAAAATGTAACTGTAATTGTACTTGCAAAGATAACAAAAGCAGAGCATGCATTTGTTCTTAGATTGCATTTGCCTTTTTTGACCAAAATAATTAGATTGTCATTAAAAACATCTTGTTCAAAATCTAAGAACATATAAAAATACTACATATTAGTGACAGTTCAAGATCCTTTATTAACCAATGGAAATTACATTACGCTTCCTGAAATGTTACTAAAGTAAAACATACAGTTGACTATTCTGAATCAAATTTTCTACATCAGAATTCTAACACTGAAATTTCACTAGTTAGTCACAATGGTGACTAATAACTGAAATATCTTTCTTTCTCTTTTCAGTCATTTTTTATCTCACAGGCTGTCTCTCTCAAAAATATTGGTATGACAGATGCCCTCTAATTGAAAGAATTGGACAACTACTGGAATTTAAACTTTAAGCAAATATATCCTTCTTATTACTTATTTTCAATACATTGTTTTTTTAAAATAATTTTAAAGACATGGAATGTGCTGAAAGCATTTTAAGAAAGCAGTCTCTCATAGTAACAGACATAAATATCTGAAGCCTGTAAATTTCATTTAATTATATTTTATCCACTTACCTTTTATACATTCTTTAAAGGCTAATTCATTAAAAGCTTTAGTGACATTATTCTGTTAAAATTGTAAGCCTATCAACATCCATTTATTTTCTTTTTCTCTCTTTTCTGACATAACAATTTGTTGAGCTTCCTGTTTTAACTGGGGTGTTTGCTTTAACCCTAGTGTTAACTTTTATTTTGAAAAGTTTAATTGTTTTATGAAAAAAAAAAAAAAAGAAAAATCTCTAATGGGAGAAAAAGCAGTACTGCAATGCAATGAAGACCTGGATTTTCATTCCAATAATTTCATTGCATTTACAGATTCATCCAAAAGAGAACACTCAGTTCAATTGTCGTATCTGTTTTTATATTAGACCTACTTATTTTTATCAGACCTACTTACTTGCTGTTTAGGGCTGAAAATATTTTCATTGCACTTTTGATCTGAAGTCAGAAAGTACTGAAAACATTTGTAATGCCAGATAACAGGCTTAATCTATCAGCTTATTAGTACAATATGGGGAGCACTTTACAAAATTGGTATATCTCTGTTTCTGAAGTGCAGCGCCATTACTCATAACAAATTGAATATCTCCTGTATAAAAAGTCTATATTAATCTGATGGAAGTTTACAGACTGGAGGAACCTTCCCAATCTTAGCAAAGTGGCTTTGATCTCAAATAACTATGCTGCATAGACTTTTTTATAAAGTTTGGGGGGGAGGGAGTTGTTGGTTTGGGGGTTTTATGTTTTTTTAATTTTCAGGTAACAGATGTCAGTGAGGAGCATGCCACAACATCAGGAGTAACTCACTGTAAATAAAGAAAAAATTACAGCAAAGTACCACTCAAGAATGCATACACAGGTTGATCTTTATCTGGTCACATAAAAGGCCCTCATGTAGGTGAATATCAACATATTTGTTTAATATTACTAAAAGAAGCATGTAGATAAAATGGTACCACTGATGAGAATTACATTGTACTTCATCTTTGAGATATATTTTCTTGAGTTTCATAAAGAGAATATTTTGAAAATTGGCAGCACAGGGCAGTCCATGTTTAGAAAAGGAACCTTGCCTGAAGACAGTTTTCTAAATCTCTGTTTATCTGATTAGTTGCCATATGTTGAAATAGCTGGTTGCTTGACAGTGGAAGAGGCTTGTTATGAAGCAGCTCTGGAAGCACGACTCCGTACATATTGCCTCAGGATGTATGTACACTGCTGGACAAAACACTTGAGCTGGATCCCACTGAAGTTGCTCAGGAACTGGAGAAAACATAAGTAAGCAATATAAGCACATTGCTGAGAATCAAATAATTAGTGCTGCCTTTAGATGGGGTTAATTATCTTGGCTGCTAACTACCAGGCTAATCCAGTTTTACTGTGACCCCCAGTTATACACATATCGTTGACTTCCCTCGGTAAATATAACAGTTCACCAGGTAATCTTTAACATAACACTGAGTTTGTGCACTGCAGACATGGCCAAAAGATTGCTTTTAAGAATCAAACCCTATAAACTATAATTTAAAGCTAAAAGTGAATTAAAGAGCTGATTAAAGGTCCTGGGATTTGGGAGCACAAATATTTCCTTTTCACGAGAAAATTACTACTATAAAACAGCTTGTGTTTTATACAAAGCCTCAGCAGTGGGGTAGTTCAGGAGAATGAATTTCTTTAGAAGATATAAAGTGTCAGATACTTATCTTCACTAAAACACAGTGGAAAAAAAATGAGATATATTTGAGACAAAGAATTAAATCTGTGCTGAGTTTACACTAAAACACATGAAGTAAACATACAGCTCATGCAGTAACATTATTCAGAAAAGAAGAGGGTATTAATGTCTATGAAATGTGAGATGCCACATGGAGCACTGCATAAGGTCCTGGTGCCCCCAGCATAAGAAGGACATGGAACTGTTGGAGCAAGTCGAAAGGAGGGACACAAAGTCAATAAGAAAAGTGGATCACCTTACAAAGTGGATCTTCCTTAGAAAGACAGGCTGAGAAAGTTGGGGCTGTTCAGCCTGAAGAAGAGAAGGTTATGTAGAGACCTCATAGCAACCTTCCAGTAGCTGAAGGAGGCCTACAGGGAAGCCAGAGAGTGACTCTTCTACAACAGGTATGAGGCTCTGGAACTAGAAGGCCAGAAAACTGATGAGGAGGGCAAAGATCCCTCTGGGGTAGTGGGGTCTCCTAAAACAACACCACTTGTACCCCACATCAAGACCTCCTCTGTTAAAAGGAAAAGAAGGGTATTTGTAATGGGTGACTCTCTTCTAAGGGGAATGGAGGGCCTGATATGCAGACCAAACGCAACTCACAAGGAAGTGTCTGCTCTGTCCCCAGGGCTCAGATAAGTGACATTACTGGAAAACTCTCCAGTCTAGTAAGACCCTATCCACTATTGGTTGTTCAAAATTTCAAAGATGTAAGAGCAAAGAGAAGTGAGAGGGCAAACAAAATTTACTTCAGGGTCCTGGGAGGACAGAGGGATCACGAGCACAGGTAGTGATTTCCTCAATTCTTCTCATAATGAGGAATAATATTGATAAGAATAAACAGATCCATCAGGTCAATGAGTGGTGCAATCAGAAAAATTTGGGGTTTTTTGACCATGGGGATGATCTACTCAACACCTGATCTACTGCCACCCGAAGGGATGCACCTATATCAGAGAGGAAACAGAGTTCTAGAACAGGAGCTAACAGGACTCATTGACAGAACTTTAAACTACCTTGGAAGGGGGAAATGGAAAAGAAAACCAGGCTCACCTGCGATGAGTTTTGGGATGGTGTGCCAAAATTTGAGGAAACAAGCATTAATGGGATCCCTCAATCTATCTTATGAGGTGTTGGCTACAATGTCAGGCTACACCTGAAGTATTTCTACACTAATGCACACAACACGAGGAACAAATAAGAGGGGATTGTAGCTTTGACCCAGTCCCAGAGATTTGACATCATTGGCATAAGTGAAACCTGAGGGGATGAGACCTGTGACTGGAGTGCCCTGTTGCATGGTTACATGCTCTTCAGGAGGGGCAGGCAGGGCAGAAGAGGCAGAGGGGTGGCACTGTATGGAATAGAACGGTTAGACTGTATGAAGCTCACAGTTGGCAATGGCAATAACCTAAAAAAAGGAAAAATTCAAAATCAGAAATCCTCCAAATCATTGCCAAACTCCATTTCTCTTGCGATCTCTAAGTATTTAAGCAAGAACAACTTTTAATCTCATTTACATTATAAGTTTGTATCTTTCATTAGACAATAAGATCCTTTCAGCATTTTTCTGTTTATGATACTAATTATGGTGAAATTTCTAACTCTTTGAAGTATATCAATATTGTAATACTCTCAATCCATCTTGTATTGAGGGTTTCAAACTTTATGGTTAATACTGTTTTCTTAGATTTCCTAAGGAGCTTCCAGGTAAATTTTATTAGCAGAAAATAGTTGCATAAACAGGAGACAGGCACTTTGCAGACTACACTCATAAACCATAGCTAATTGTTTAGATCTTATGTCAACATATACTATTTGACCAGTTACATTTTAAGCTGAAACCCTCTAAGCAAAACCTGTTTTCAAAAAAATCCGTTCCTATCAGCTACTTTGTTAACTGAGGTGGAGCTGGATAATTTGCACTCATTCTACTAAATAAAAGTATGGAAGGTGTATATTCTGACACACTCAAAACTGCAGAAACAAGGTATGGTCAATAAACTTGATTTTTGTCATACCCATGAGGGGTAGTCTTCACTCATCTTGTTAGATACCAGTGACAATTTAAATGGGAACAGCTGTTTTGCCATTGTTAAAGACTCATGGTACTATTTAGATGCATGTGTAACCCTCAGTAATTAAATATTTCTAGGCTGTGGCTCAAAGAGAAGCAAATGTCCCTTGGATACTTCTGCAGAACCTCTACATTACATAGCTTTACAGGAGAAGAAAATGATCTACAGAAAGACTGATTTGATCAGGAGTTTAGAAGAAATGTAACTTTTTTTTGCTAGACTTAATTCAATCAATGCTTTCTGTGCCATTTGTAATCAACAAGATTCTTTCACTTACTGTGTAATATATGACAAATCTCTTGTACAATCATCTCAGCTTCGCTCTCCCACTGATTATTCTGTACTTCTGTCTCTTGAGTGGATGTAAATATTACAATACTAAATATTACAAGCCTTAAAACCTAATAATGTTCTTCCACAGCTCACTGGAAATTTAAAGAAGATCTGTACTCTTCTGTTTGTTTAAAACCTGTGTTTCTCCCAGCCCTCCATATATTTCTGTGGAGGCAGATCTCTGGAGAAATCAATCAAACTAAGAGGGAAACAAGTTCTCTGCATATTGTACATTCTCAGTGCTTAGGAAATTGACTGTGGTAACATGTTTATATCTGGTTTAATTTGTTTGCTTGTTTAATTGCTTGATTTTTAAATGTTGTAAATACATGCTCTTGAATTTGGGAAATTGCAATGAAATTGGGTCAGTTTTAAGAATTTTCTGATATTTAAGAGCAGCCTGTCTTTATCTGGGCTTTTAAAACATTTATAAAAGTACTAGGGAAGAAAAAAGGGGTAGAAGAAGGCCACAAAGACACAAGGCTGAAATGCAATAAAGAGGTAGGTAAGGGAATGAATAAAGTATTCCTGAATTCTCCTGCCTGCCTATTTCCCATTTGCTGATGTGCAATAGTTATTAAGTGTAGAAGTTCCTAATATTTGAAAAAAGTAAAGATAACAGATCATTCTTAATCTTTAGAAGGACAGTAATAAATAACCACATGTTCAAGTAGCACAATTTATGCTCTGATTTGATTGCATGGGGGGTTTTTTTGTTTGTTTTTTTTTCAACAATTTTGAACTGATTTAGTTAATGGTCAGTATTGAATTCAAAAAGTCCATTCTTTGAAGCATGGGTGTGGTGATTTTGAAATTGTAGTTTGCAGTCTAGTAAAGGCAATTTTAAAAGAAAGTCTTCTGTCTGTTTTCTTGGCTTGGCTAGAAAAGGATCCTAAAGCACTGGATAAATGTTTGGAGTTATTGCTAAAAAAAAGAAGGAGAATCATCTTACAAAGCAATAGCATCCTCATTACAAAAAATTGAAAACAGTGGTCAAACATGTAATATATAGACAATAGTGTCTACTCAGATGTTAATATGGAATCTGTTAAGTAGTGTCTGTCTCAAGTTTGCCTGCAGAAAATACCATTGCACACAGCTGTAAAGACAATGACAGTCTGTGTGAAAGTAATAGATATCCTCCAAAAACTTAGTAAACTGTGTAGTGTATTTCAGAGTTATGAAATTATTTGCTTAATTTGGGTGGCACCACAATAAAAGATAGTTTAAAGGATTGTTAGGAAGAAGACTGTCTTTATGCACCAGGTGTCCAGCACTTTGACTATTATGGGTACTACTATACGTGCCTATATTGATGAAGGCATTTACTCTGATTCTTTATCTGTCAGATTAATACTTAGCATTTTATGCATTTAATATTATATAAAACTTATAAAATATTAAATAAAACTTTTGAGTCCTATGAAACACTGTTCCACATGCTCATGGGTTTATAAAACAGACACTTTTCTGTGTGGAAACTCTGACCAATGGTACATGATTTAAAGAAGTTAAGTACAGAGCATATTTTTTGCTAGTTTTGTTCTCAGTCATGCTGTGGTGAGGGACGAGAGACTTGACTGGTACAGACCTTTGCAAAATATTATTTTTCAATGTTATACTAAGTTATGGGGCCAGTTTACAATGAACTATTGCCTATGTATGGTCCCTAATTATATAGGGATAGTATTGATGGTGAAAGGGATTTATCAGCACATATATATATACACATAAAATATGACCAAAGTTTAAAAAAACAATTCAATTCTATTTAATTTTAAAAATAAAAATTTTGTTTCACCTTAATTCTAAAGTAAGGTTTGTTTTAATAATGAAATAGTAACATAGAAATACAAAATTATCATAAAATACAGTTTCTAAACAATTGATGTCAATGGTAATCATTGTAAATCTAGTTCTCGATTTTTATTCTATCTGCTCAAAAATGGACAAATACAGGTCAAACGAAGAAGGACTGAACAGATTAAAAATAATATTTTAAGCAAACTTTTTAAACCACAAGTTCTGTGGGATGTCGTATTCACTTTTCTATTTGGAAAGGAAAGTGCAATGTAGGGAAGCTCTGTTAAAATGGTACTAATCAGGTTCTAAGCAGGCTCTCTTAATGCAGTCTCTGACTTTGCAAAATCTGCATAATACCCCACTGGGTCTTCTGGAGTGCAAGGCAGATTCATCCAAAAAAATCTGAACTAGAGAGTTCTTGAAAGAGGAGAGACATTAATATTCCCAATGATGCATTTAGCTACCTTTCAACATTGGAGGGTCTGTTTCTATCCCTACAATTATGTCATTCTTCCAAGGACAAAATTTTGCCACAGTTCTTGGACCTCCAGCTTTACAGCCTAAAACAATTATTGTAATTTCTATTGTATACATTCTTTGTTTCACGGGGAAAACCACAGAGAAATCATCTGGCAGTCAATAGAATGTGTCCTGTCTTTGTTTGTTGAAATAAGAATAAGAGCTATTGTGTTTAGCAAAGGTATTTATTTATGCTTCCTCAACTAACAGCAAAACTCATAATTTGAGGATTTTTCCTTATGCTATATAGGTAAAAATAACATAATTTTACAATATAGCAAAAATAATGATCTTATTAAGAATAAACTCATCACTGTGCAGGTCCTGGTTGACCCCATAAACTTTGATCCACTATTGAAGATTCCCAAATATTCAATTTATTATTATGTTTCCAAAAGAAGAAATCTTACTCTATTCATCTTAATATTAATTCTAAATATAGTGACTTATTTTAAAAGCAAGAAGCAAACAAAAACACCCTATTAGCAAGATAAAAATGGACTAAGGGTTTTATTCTCTGGAGTGACACAAACACACCACTTTAAAGGTATGCCTATGGGTGCTGGATGCCTGCTGCTTAGAATCTCTGTTGAACATTGTATGATGTTGATAGGCCTCCAAAGGTTGCCTTTCATCTTTTGACAAATCCTGGCTTGGTGATTAGTTTTTTGTGGGTTTTTTTGTGGTTTTTTTTTGTGTGTGTGTGGTTGGTTTTTTTTCCCTCCCATACTGATGACCTTTCCAGACATTTATTTTAGTTTATTTTCCCTCATGTGATGACATCATAACTTTTAGGGGTAATAGGGGAGAGAATGTACAGACTTTAATTATTTCTTTTACTGAGAAGAGCATATTAAGAAAAAAACCCCAACCAAACTAAAAGCAACTACTTCTGAATTTTATCTCCCTAGTCAGTAGTTGGCTATGATTATCTTATTCTTATAGAGGTTCCTCATTTCTGTAATTCTACATTTATTATTGTTTTACTTTTTCTATTGAAACATCTTTCCAAAAACTATACAGTGTTCATTCATTAGTCTTCAGTCTCTCTTTGGGGAAGGTTTCTGTTTGTGTTGGCTCTACATAAAGCTTTATAAAATGTTCCTTAAATGTTATGAGTATCTTCACTGCTAACATCCCAGCTGACTGCCATTGCACTGCAGTTCCTTTACTTACATTCAAAAAGTTATTCAGTCTTTCAACATCTGATGGCATGAGCACCTGTGAGAGATCAAGTTTTAAACAGTGAAGTGCTGTTAATTTCTCTAAGAAATAGGCTTTCCAATTCATAAGTTCTTGTAAGCCTTTTATATTTTTCAAAGAACAGTTCTCACTCCTTGGCTTACTTAGAAACTGGCAGATGATTTTGCTGCACTATTGGCCCAGCTTCTGGATCATCTTGAGGCGAGGTTAATATGGGGCTGGTGAGACATTCTTTTGTCATCCTGAATGATTTTTCTTTCAGGCCATGTTGTTTGAGGTTTTACATGGGTTTATGTTGGTAAATAAGGTCCTATACAAATTCCACTGTTGAGATAGCATCTAGTTTCAAGAGTAGATCTAATGTGTTACAGATAAACTATTCCTTGATCTTTGTTTTGTTGTTTTTTTTTTCTCTCCCACTATGATACAATAACTAAATTCATGTAGTCAGAAAATAACATAGTTGATGATTTCTACCATAAGATTGCAGCAGATAAAGTTCTCTTTCTTCATAATTTTAAATGGACTTAGAGAAGACCCACAAAAACACATCTACAGACAAAATATTGCCTTTTATTTTTCCCCCAGAAACTCAGTCAGTTTTTAATAATTATTAATGGAAAGAGACATGCCAAGCTAAGAGAAAATATTTCAAATAACCTGCAAGCATCACATAATAATAGGCAATGACTGACAGAAAGATTGTCTTTGTCCATCAAGAATCCTTATCTCACTACATAAACCTCTTTAAGACATAGAATCATAATTATTTTTTAATTTTATATTCCTGTGGTACAGAGTTCATTTTATTTGTTGTGAGTTAATACATTGTTTATTTACACACCATACATCTTTTCAAGTCACCTTTTTAACAGCATAGAATCATAGAAAATCTTAATTCAGAAGGGACCCATAAGGGTTATCAAGTCCAACTCCCTGCTCCTTGCAGGACTAGTTAAAAGTAAACCTTACAGCTAGGAGTGTCAGCCAGTATGATATTTACAGTTCAGAGCGTACTGTTACTCCTGATCTTTCTTTTGCATTTCTTCCTACCTAAGTAGTCTGTTAGTGTAAGTATTAACATACTAGGATGTGCCTCACAGTTTACTTTTTCTGATAAATTAGTCTCTGAATTGTATTGATATACTATAGATAAGACTTTGCAATACTTATTCTTATGTGGTCTGACCATAAGCTGCCCATGACAGTGTTTGAAGAACTATTCCATAGCCTGAGAATGAAATACATAAAAAAGCACTTAGGCAGAAGTGGTTTTCCACCTGAATAGGATGTTTTGTTTAGGTAGTATAATGTAGCTACCAAACAAAAATACTGCTGAAGTTCCAAAAAAGTGATGCTCCACTTGAGCATGGCTAATGACATAAACACCTCAGGTTTTGTTCCAGCACAGACATCTTTGGATTCTGCAGTAGATTTTAGCGGATACACCCATAGGATTTGAGTACTTTATGCATGGTATCATTCCCTGTCTTTGTAAATGCCCACCTCTTAAGTACCTTGTGTCTAAGATTAGACACTTAACTTCCCTATCGTATTGCATTGTATATTCCAAATTATATTGGAAGGAACTGAAGAAGTCACATACTTTCCAGGAAATACTTATTTCTGGATAGTAAGGAAGATGTACTTTTATGTTCTTGCCTTCTTTGAAAGGTTGGTTTTGGGTTGTTTTCTATTTATTTTTAACATAAATTATAGCTTGAGTATAAACTATGTTTATGTGTCCTTTCTAGGTTGAGCTTTGACCACCTTTTACAACACAGCAGGATTAAGGGAACTGAATTGGCACCTGGTACAGGGTTTACTCTGTTATGTTTACTTTACCAACAAAAAAGCAACCAACCAAAACAAAAAAAAAATATCCTCAAACCCTGTAAGTATTTCTTTTAAAAAAATATTTCCAACAGAAAAAGGATATAGCGGAACTCTGTGGACTACATATAATGAATATTTCAATACTTTCCACACTAATGAACATGACTGAAAGGTGAAAAGGTGAAAACACACTATAACAAAATTAACTGCTAGGTATTCCAACCTAAGGGGGAGTAATTGGACCAAGATGGATTTTCTTTTCTTACATATGTATAGTAACTCACTTTAAAATTACACTGAGCTGACACAGAGTAAAGATAAAGAATATTTGATATAGGAAACAGAGAAAGAAAAACACTGTAAAAATAACTGTACTTTGTGTGATTTACTTACAGAACATTTGGCATTAACAAGCTGTAATGTAACTGGAAATGCTGCATACAGTGAGGGGTATACTATTTCTAACCAGAAAGCATCTCCTAAAATATGTCTTATAGCGTAAATATTTATATTTATTGACAATGTTTTCCACTGACAACATTAATTAAATCAACAGATAAGACAGTTATTAAACTGTTGTCCAGAAACAGTGTTTTGGCAATACATTAGAAGATGCTTTAAAGGACACAATTTCCTACTAATCACACTAATTTCTTCCTATTTTGGGCATGTTGTCACAGAGTTATCTCCCAAATTATGTCGTAGTGAAAGATCACTGTATTAGCAAGTCAGTGAACATGTGCAGTAGAAGTCTTTTTTATACCTTTTTTCCTTTTTAGTACTCTGTGAAATCATCAGGCAAAGTTTAAAGATTGCTTGAAGTGCTACTAGAAATTAAAATCATCTCACTTTCCAAAGCTTAGCTGTCTCTAAGTCCTGCTTACATCATGCACATTCTGCTTACTGATGTAGACTTTTTAAAGTTTCTATACTTTCTAGTTGTAAATAAACAATATATTAAACTATTATTTTTAATGGAAGCTATTATACCTTTGGAACTTAAGGGAAATTAAAAATATAAACTTCATCTGTACAGATAATACTACAAATCATTTGCCTCCCTGAAAAAGCAGTTACAAATTATCACCAATTTAGGGAAAGTGAAGAACTACTTGTAAGCGTTGACTTATGCTTGTAAAAGCTAACAGAACATTTCAAGTTTACAGGGACTATTATGGATTATTGTTGATTGCATGAAGTCACGTCTTTCATTTTAAATCTCTATTCCTCCTAATGTCCAACCTGTCCTCCCTTGGAGGCCTTCCCTGAGCCTCTTTTTCTCTGGGCTAAACAACCTCACCTCCCTCAGCCACTCCTATATGATTTGTGCTTCAGACCCTTCACCAATGTTGTCACCCTTCTCTGGACGTGGTCTGGCACCTCAATGTCCTTTATGAAGTGAGTGGCCCAGAAACATAAGCAATACTCAAGGTGGAGCCTCACCTGTGCTGAGTGTAGGGGAGAATAACTTCCCTAGTCCTGTTGGCCACACTATTTGTGATACGAGCCCCAGTGCCATTGGCCTTCTTGGCCACCTGGTCACACTGTTGGCTCATGTTCAGCTGGCTGTTGTCCAGCATGCTCACACACATGCACAATGCCTGCTGCTACTGACTGTCTCAAGCTACGTACAAAGCATCTGTATGACGATTCTAGAGCCTGCAGAAACAGTTTCTACTGACTATTTACAAGAATACATTGTGTACATTTTGGTCAATCTTACTGCAGGAACCACCTAGGTGAATGTCTGGGATGGCCATGGTCTCCACTTTTCCTATACTGTTAATTTCCAGTTAAGCACAGGAAGATGATATTGTCTCAGGCCAAAAAGGGTCTCTATATACAGCATCAGAAACCAAACTTTAGACCATAACTGCAAGAACATGAAAAGCAATAGAGCACAAGCTTCAGACCAAATCAGCTGAGTTATATCACCTGAATGAAAAAATGATTTTTTGTTCAACAATTAGTGACACATAAATAGCATAAACATAAATGCAAATATCTTTCTGTGTTTTGCCTTTTGTTTCCCTCTGAATACCTTATTTCTGTCATTTCTTAAGCAACAATAACTGAAAATTAATTTATATCAGCATGGATTTGGATGGGAAAATCTTTATTGTCTGGTCTGAAGTAAGCTTATTAAGGCACCAAATGAAGCTGGCTTTCTTCCTGCAGTTTGGTGAACAGATGCATAGAACAAGGGAATAAAGTACACAAATTAGAACACTAGATATGAATACTTTTTTGTCACCTAAAACTCTATAGATAAATGTTTAATTCAAGCACTTGACTTTTAAGGAGGGAGAGGATAGATTTTTTTAATTATTATTTTTTGAGACTAAATAATTAACTAATCATTCTTGTCAAGAAGAGAAAATAAAATATGAATTATGAATTATGACCTGATTGAGTAAATACTGATGACTAGATGAAGACCAGCAAACCAGGAAATTTAATCTCAGCTCAGTTCCTTAACTGTTATTCCTGTTGAATAGTAGAGACTTACTGCATATTGCATTGATTTCAATATGCAAAGGCAGTGAAATTAAACCATCATTGAAGCAATCTTATATTTCAAATTATAATGTCTGTATCAATGCTAAATTAAATGTTTTTGCACCCCTGATAGTAATTAAAAAAAAAAAAGTAATTTAGGATTTTCAACTCTGCTGAGCTTTATGTACTTTATAATTCTCTGGTTTAACTGCAACATATACTGCAGTAATATTATTTCTCTGTCATAGTTTAACCCCAGCTGGCAACTAAGCTGAAAACAGCCACTTGCTCACTTCCCTGCAGCAGGACATGGGACAGAATCTGAAGAGCAAAACTGAGAAAACTCATGGCTTTATATAAGGACAGTTTAATAGGTAAAGCAAAAGCTTTGCATGTAATCAAAGCAAAGCAATGAATTCACTCGCTACTTCTCAAGGTCAGGCAGGTGCTTAGCCACCTCCTGGAGAGCAGGGCTCTCCAGAGTAGTGTGTTCCTTGAGAAACAAATGCTATCACTCTGAGCATCTCTCCTTTCCTTCTTCTTCCCCACACTTTATTAATTAATTGAATTTATTGACAATCAAATCAGAGTACGGTAATGAGAAGTAAAAGCAAATCTTGAAAATACCTTCAGTGATCCAGCATGAGTCACTCACAGGGTCAAAAGTCCTGCAGCAAACCTATTCCACTGCGGGCTTCCCACGGGGTCATACTCTCCTTTTGGCCTCCATCTGCTCTGGCATGGAGTCCTTCATGGACTGCAGGTGAATATTTGCTTCCCTGTGGGTCTCCATGGGCTGCAGGGGGGCCAGCCTGCTCTAGATGGTCTGTACCACAGACTGCAGGGGAATCTCTGTTCTTTCTCCTGGAGCACTTCCTCCCCTTGCCATTGAAATGGTACAAGGCCATATGAGAAAAACCAGGCTATGAAGAACACACTGAGAAGGACATGGTTTCAGCAGATGTTTCTAGGAAATGTTTTTGTTTGCCGCAAAGGCTGAACAGATTCAAGATTCAGATTCAAGATTGTTTGGGAGTCTGAACACAGAACTTGGTAATCTGTCTGGCAGCCCACAGAGAGATGAGAAGGCTGAGCTGCCAGCAGTGATGATCAAGAGACTGACTTTTTTCTGGCACTGTCTGTTCGGCTCAATACAACTTGTAGTCCATTATGGATGCTGATAGTGTGAACATTAAGTTGCTTGCCAGGAATTATATAAGGCTGCCATGTGAAAAAAGAACAGCAGACAATGCAGAGGTGAAGTAATCTGGGAGAATAACACCTCTGTAAGAAGGAGGCATGGATCTGCTGCCTACCCAATGAAGGCAGAGCACAGGAAGAGAGACCACTTTCAGCTCCTGACACTCATAAGCCACAGACCTTCTAGCAGGAAAGTACCTCTAGTGATACACAAGCTATAGAAGTCTCTTCTCTTGTCTCTCTAGTGTCTGAGCATTCCTCCCTCTTTAGGTCTCATGCAACACAGTAAACAAGAGTTAGTAGGGCAGCTGAAAAGGTTCTCACTTCACTTTGCACAATGGCCTGTTTTTTTGCAGGATTTTTTCTTTTTTACCTCTAGAAGGCGGTGTATATGGGTTCAAAATCCTTTTGTTGAGAAAGTGGTCTTCAGAATTTCAGAAATTCACCTCCAATAAGAAAGATTAGAATTTATTAAATTTACGGCAATAAGGTATGTTGGAATCATAGACTATCAGAACAAGCTGTCAAAAAGATATGCCCTTTAAAATTAATTTATTAATTGGTAATATTTTTCTTGTTCTATGGTAATTATCTTTTCCACTCAGATCATAAGCAATCAATACTTATAGTCTTTCCACGTGCTGCAAGATTTAGCTGAGAGAAGGAAAATTTATTACAATTGTACACAAGGCGTAACAAAAAGAAAAGCTGCATGAATGCAATTATGCCATAATATGTGGGCGTGCATGTTTCACTGACCAATGCTAAAGCATTTCTTTCCTCTAATAAAGTTTATTATGGTAACCTCATGTGTACATTGCTGCTGTCTCTGCTACTGTTAATATTACTTTGAGATTCTTCAATGAAAGAGCCTTTGTAAAGTACTCCATAGATAGATTAAGAGTTCAATACACATTTCAGACTAATAAATCAACTTTTAAAACTCTGTTATGCTTTGGCTCACTGGTGCAGTTCACAACAAAAAATATAATCCTTGATTTGCAAATGTAAGGTGGTGGATGTTTCTATCAGCTTAATGATTTTATTTTCATCTTGCACTCTGCTTATAATCATTGCTCAAAAGACAATAAGAAAAATTGTCTGAATACCAGAAACGATCATTTAGATAGAAGCACTCCCTGGTCTGTTGCCAAACATGGAAAAAATAATAAAAATATTAATTCTATACTCTAGTATAGATATAGGAGATATATAGATATATATATATATATACACTATCTATCATCTATCTACATCTCCCCAGTTTGAGGCCACCATATTTTCTATGCAGCCTAACACAAAGGCTAAATATTTTTAAATTGCTGCAATTTAGCACTGTTCAATAGAGTCTGAATCTGAGAATCAAGTAGTTTTCAGATGAACTAGTATGTGCAAGTAGCACACATAAGTTAGCATGCTCTTGAGTAGCTTGTATATGCCTATATGAGACTCCTACATATTATATCAAATAATTTGATATGTTAATGCAATATCTATCTATCTATCTATCTATCTATCTATCTATCTATCTATCTATCTATCTATCTATCTATCTATCCAGATAGATATACTATATATATATAGTATACCTTAGTCATAAACTTATCTTCTAAGTAAGAACAAAGTTTAATGGAGAAGTTGAAATAACAGTTAATGATTTGACAAGGAAAGAAGAATTTATTGGATTGAATTTGGAAAAAAAAAACCAGCAGATTTGACTTCACAGATGGACTGTAAAATCAGAAGTCTGCTTATATAAAATAGAATAAAATGAAGATCAAGAGAAACTAAGATGGTATATATATAAGCCCTTCAAGACTTAGTGATATATCTACTTGATCCCTGCAGGGACTATTTTTAGGGTAATTTGAATCATAGATTCAAGAAGTTCTATCAAGTTGGCATGCAGTTCATCTTATTACTAATGAAGAATTGTTCCCTAAACACAATTTGCAGTGCTTTATCCTCTCCAGTTTTAAGTACCCAAAGGCATGGGTGTTCCTGCAAGGGTTCAATAAAAGTTCTACAGGAGTGAATCTCACTGTCTGTAAATGTGTTCCACCACTCAATTATTTCCCTTGTTATTAGTTAAGATACGCCTTCTACTCCTAAATATTTCTTGGTGGTTAAATATTAGTAAGTAATAGAATATGTAGAATTCCTATACACAGCTGATATACTGTTTACATTTATGCTTTGGAGAATACATTTAATTTATCATTGCTCAACAGAAGATCTCCACAATTCTTTAATATCCTGTGCAGTTTTTTTCACTAACACTACTGACCTCTCCTGTGTATGACTTTTTATGGGGAAGAGATTGGTTTAAGGTTTCTTCATGCTGTGCTAAAACAACCAAGTTGCTTTGAAGAACTTTACTCAAGTAGTGAGAAATCATACAGTATGGCCTACAGAGCACAATACTATATAGAGTGTGCTCATAAAGCATTTCATGCTGCATAAAACTACACTTCATGAAATACAGACTTTCTCATTTATTGATGTCTGTAACCCAGAAAAACATCTCCCCAGTTTGAGGCCACCATATTTTCTATGCAGCCTAACACAAAGGCTAAATATTTTTAAATTGCTGCAATTTAGCACTGTTCAATAGAGTCTGAATCTGAGAATCAAGTAGTTTTCAGATGAACTAGTATGTGCAAGTAGCACACATAAGTTAGCATGCTCTTGAGTAGCTTGTATATGCCTATATGAGACTCCTACATATTATATCAAATAATTTGATATGTTAATGCAATAACTGGCCTAATAATGATTCTTAGAGCTATGCGTGCTCTTTTATCTATAACAAGATTTTGAGTGTATCATCTCTGAGTAACAGAAAATACAAACATGCTTTAAAGGATGACATAATCAAATAACTATCTCTAACAAAATTGGAAAAACAAATTTGGAAGAGTCTGGCTGAGTTTTTAAAAAAAGAAACCAAATCAAACTAATTTCCTTCTCTTCTATGAAAGGATGGTAGGTTTTGTAGGTTGAGACTTTTTAAAAGGAGTCAGTTTACAAAGACATATAAAAGAAGCACAGAAATTTATGACAGTCGGGTTCAACACTGCACAACAGCACAATAATCAGGCTGGATTCCATGTGAGCATTTTTCTAGATCTGTCTGAACATTTTTCCCTTTGAATGCCATGAGCAGCTCAAATCTAAATAGACATATGACACTAAGGAGTGCAACAAGTAGGAACTCACAAGCCAGGTTTGTGTATGTGACCTCATGGGGTGCTTTTTCACTGGTGTGTGGATTGGGTTGTGGGGAGCAGCGTGACTGCACATAAAGGTAGAAGTCCCCCTTTCACCTTCAACAAAAGGCAAAGGCAAGGAAGGGAAGTATGCCTGGAAGAGGTGGAGAGGTATTTGTAACCCATGTCTCCTGTAAGAGAATAGGGGGAAGGGCACATAACCAACTGCATTTTGGGAGTGGGGCGAGGTGGGGGGGCAGGTGGGGATGAGGACTTCTGGGGATTACTTACAGAAAGGCCATGAAATTTGTAAATGTTTACAAACATTTTGTGAATGCCAAGTCTGATTCTCTATGTATAGTTCAGATATTGTTGATTAATTGCATTTCATTCATGATTTGATTTAAATCACATAAGGAATTTATTCCTGTGGGTGATGCTGCAATAAGAAACAATAATCTGCTATGGCTCAGACAAAAAGCCACAGGTTTCAATAAAGAGACTGAAGGTGACTATAAGGAAAATCGTTCCAAAAGTAAAAGATAATGAAACCCTGGAGTAGGTTTAGAGAACTCTCACTAACTGGAAGATTTTAAGCATTCTGAAAGACTTCTAAAAAGAGGTAGGATAAGTATTTATCAGTAAGGCATAAAGAGTCTTAAGAATGGAAAAAAATTCCAAGATCCAAGAGAAAATAATTTATAAATTATGTATTCATGTAACTTACTTTAGCTTACACATTCAGGTAAATATATTAAGTGAAAATAAACAGAAGTGTTGAGAAGTGACTAATAAAATTATGATAATCAACACAAGAAGGCATAGAAAAAAGGAGCAATTTAGAATATATAAGAACTTGACAGTGCCTTTGAGCACATAGTAGTATGGCATTTTATTTGTTTTGATGTAATCAGCATAATGTAGGGTCTCAGTTTATTAGTTATCATTTTACTGATACACTTTGAGTAAAGTAAACCCTGTCCACCCATCATTAATCTGATGGGGTGAATAGAATCTGTGAACGTTTGTATTCCTTAAAATGGTACTATCATGATTTCAATTGCTGCAAAGCTGCAGAATGTTTCTGTTTGCTATATTGCTGCTTTATGTATGAATTACACTTAAAATAGCAAATATTTCTAATACAGACATTCATTCCATACTGATAAGGTGCTCTGAGACAAGATCATGATCTGGGGAACTATCCATTTTGAATGAAGAAATCTCAGTCCTGTGAGCTGTTTTGTAGCATTAACTTTTATCCAGACAGAATAGATACTAAGCAAGATTATTGTAGAACACAGGTTCAGTCTAGACCTTGGAGAATAACTTTATACAAGTTCTATGGCTGTGTTATTTACAGTGTTGTTCACACACTTGCAAAACTGAAAAAGAAATTTGAGCTATTTGAATTTTTCAAACCGTGACCTTTTCCCCTCTTTTCAGTCCTATTCTTGATTTTCTTCCACTCACCAAATCCTTTCCACTCCTGCAGGGAAGATAATCACAGGAAATTTTAATAATACTATTCTATTGTAGATTCTGCATCTGTAATGAAATTATTTCCGTTTCATTAGTGGGTCTTTTTAAAAAATGTAGGTTTTTCTCTTCATTCAAATAATATAGAAAATTTGTGTGATTAATCTGGAAACTATTTTTTTCAGATTTTTGCCTAATTTATTATAGGTTCATGCTGTGTGCTTTTGTTGAGAATTATTAATTCATACACAGCATGAGGAGAATTTAATATTCCTTTTAAAGGATGACATTTCAATGCATATTATTCCACTAAGTATTGCCTTAAAATGTTCTGCATTTTGTACAATTAAGTCCCAGTTTTCTTTGTGTGTCTTAAAAATCTTCTGGTTTAAATTTTTCATAAACTTATTTCTATAAAATTGCATGGTAATCTCAACATACAAACTTAGGTATTTGAATCAAGTAAATTATATTTGAAATTACATTATTAAAAAAAAAAAGGGGGGGGGGAGTTTCTTTCCCCTGTACTCCCACCCCCCACTGCATAAAATTTGTTCTGATCTAGTATTCTTATGTTAAACATGTAAAAAACAAGTTAGGTAATGAAGATTGTAAATTTGATGCAGAATGTATTGTTTCAGGTAAATCATACTTGAGAGGTACTCTTATTTTCCTGGGTACTGCTTGGAAATCATTATTTCTGAAGGCAGAATCTTACTAACTGGAACTCCAGAAAGAATTAGGTCTTCTAAGAAGCCCTGTATGTACTTTAAGGAGGCAGCCTATCTCAGAAAGTTATAAAACATAATTTAATTTTGCATAGTGTTCATGTACATTATTCTACTTTATCACTAATATAAATGCTTTCTTTTTCTTCCTTGAGTCTCCTTTCTGTAGCAAGTTATATCCATTTTCACTTGGTCTTTCTAGTTGCAAGTTATTTTGGCTTAGCTTACCATGTTGATAGCCTGTTTGGAAGAGGAAAATCCCTCAGAGAGCCAACTACTTAGGCACTTCCAGTGCCTAATTCTCTTTCCATTATCATGGGAAACTTGACTAGAAGTTGAGCCATATCACGTTTCAAAGGTGTAAGTTAGGAGAAATGAAACCTAATCCTCCTTTGTGTATTTTTTTTTCTGGAAAGACACATTCCTTTTAAATTAATGAAAATTTGATAAACAGTATTGGTTGTTTATGCAATCATAATATAATTAACTCACTGAACATTTCATATAATTGAGATAAAACAATAATAAAATAAGTTTATTTCAGTAGGTTTTGAATTGTCTAATATTTTTACTCATTGTTCTGTACTTTAGCTTGTTTTAAAACTGACACACTTCCAATCTACTTTCTTAATTTTTTAAATTTTTCACTTTGTATTATTTGTATATGGGAGCTCAAATTCCTTTAAGCAGAAAGCATTTGCTACTCCTCTCTCTGGAGATTCAGCTGGTTCTAGGAATATCTAGAAGCAGATAATAATCTACCTATATAATTTAAACTTAGATACCTTCAGCATCTAAGCACCAATGTGAAGGGTGAAAGTCACATTTTACATTTAAATTACACATAATCATAATATGAAGAAGCTCCATCTTCCCTTTGCTTGGTGTTCTCCTAGCCCTCTCATTTTGGCATGAAAATCCTTGCTCTTGAGTTCCTTCTGGAAAGGAATTCATTGCATGGGAACTACTCTGCTTCTATTTGGACATAGGTGGTTCACTTTTTTTGAGGAAAAAAAATCAGTTTCTGCACTGGCACTCCACATGCACGTAGCTGGACACAGCTGTTACAGTTTAAATGTGTGTTCATTGCAGCTGCTGATATGCTGTAGCTCTTATAGATGTGATCTGGAGATTCTTCTGGAGCAGTCCGTGAAGCTCTGCAAAGAGCAAAAAGTATCAATTGTCTTAGAACTGAAAGCATGAAGCCACCCTACAACTTCCACTAGGGATCATCACATCTAGACCTTTAAGAGTGGGATTCTGTTTCAGCATTGTTCCTTATAACTGCAAAGGAAGATTAAGACAATTTCTTGAGGGTCAGTGTGGGCTCATAGATCAAACCATCAAACAGAATTAAGATTGTAGAGCTGTTAACATATTTTTGCCGAAATTGACCAAAACACAAAATCCTTTCTCGTACACTTTTTCTATATCCTTTCTTCATACCATTTTAATCTAGTAATTTTGAACTAACTTTTCTATGGACATCCTTACTATGCCCATCTTACAATATCCTCCCTCATTCATCATTTGGTAAAAGTGATTGAAAGATGTGATTGATCTTAGTTAGCCTCAAGTAACCTCAAAAAACTCCAAAACTTACTTTTAGTATAAGACCCTAAGGACAGGTTTCTGCTTTAGTCACTGTAATTCACAATGTCTGCTGAAAGACTCAAATACTTTTTGAATTGCACCATATTTATTTCATTATATGATAAGAGTTCCACTTTATGTACTTGCACCTCTTGGTAGCATGGTAATAGATATTTGTGTATATTTGCTGTTCCCCATAACAAAAGCCAGAAAAATGTAATGGTGAAAGAAGTAATAAATCTACCTGAATTTATGACTTGGCCCTGTTCAAGTAGCGAAGTTAATACAAAAGATTTCTTCAAGAATAAAAGGGATAAAATGTGATAAAACTAAAATAGCTAAGTGAACCTAGAGGAAAAATGTATCATTGCCTGTTAATTTTAGGCAGCATATTTTTCCATAAAACACCCTCACTAGGGCTTGATAATTATTGTTTTATTGAAAGCAATTACTCTACTGTGCAGTACATTACACTGCAGAAAAACCACACCAATAAACAAGAATAATAACAATTTTTTAAAATGTCCCCTGTGTACTGTGATGTATCTATTGCTAACTCATATAGTAAATCTAAACTGTTCAACAAACACTATAGAATGTATCTGCAGGGCTTAATCCAGCTTTCCTCATTTAGCATTTTTAATAGTAAAATATTGGCTGCAACAATGCATTTTGAATAGCAATCCCAAAGTTTATTTAAATTTCCATGAAATAATTGTAGAAACTAAGCCCTTGTTGAAAAATAAGATACATGACTGAATAATAAAGCCTCATAAAATAGAATTCTTGGCCTTTGTCTTGCAAACTATTTTGTATTGGTGCTACTGGGTCATCTGTACCAATAAGTCTTCAGATTTTGGACTCTTCAATCTAGACCATGAAAAATATTACATTGTTTAAATCTGTCATTAAAATAAGTGTCTTATCTTTAATAATTACATACTTTAAAGTAAACTTTCTGGAACTCATTTTCCTATTTCACTATTATAAATTATTTTATCTCCCTTCATCACTAAGAGGAGAGATCTGTATTTTCCATGATGTCTGAAGAAGAGTGAAGACTGTTTTCTCTTTGATGAATTTGAATTTCTACAGAATGGTGGAAGAAGCATCAGCTTTGGAGTGGATAGATTAAAAAAATACACATCTCCTCAAATTCTGAAAGACCTCTAATGCTCTCAGTACAGTCAAAGAGCATATGAATTTTCCTTACTGAACTAGCCTTGACAAACAGCTAATACTTACCACTCTTTTGGCAAAAATATTTCTTCTAATATACAAACTAAACCTTCCCTGGCACAACTTGAGAGAGTACCTTCCCTGGCACAACTTGAGAGAGTTTCATCTTCTCCCTCTTTACTTGGAAGAAGAGGCTGACTGCCATCTGGCTACCACCTCCTTTCAGATGATTCTAGAGACCAAAAAGGTCAGGCTCCTTTTCTCCAGGTTAAAGAACCTCAGCTCCCTCAGCTGCTCCTCATTGGATTTGTGCTCCAGACCTTTCACCACCTTCATTGCCCTTCTCTGAACGTGCAACAACACCTCAATGTCTTGTAGTGAGGGTCCAGAACAGAACACAGAATACAAAACCATACTCATAACCTCATACAGCCGGCCTTGGTCCATCAATCCAGACCATCCAGATCCCTCTGTAGTGTCCTACTGTCCAGCACATCAACACTCTTGCCCAATTTGGTGTCATCTGTGAACTGACTGAGGTACCCTTACCCAGATGATTGATATTAAACAGAACTGGCCCCAATACTGAGCCCCAGAGAACAGGATCTACCTCTCACTCTTCCCAGTACTCCTCAACCTAATTGCCTCCTCCTGGGGCAGAGCAATTACTTTACTTGGGCGCGCTCCCCACGGCTGTGCTCTCTGCTGCCAGCAGGTGCTGCCAGCAGGTACTGCCAGGACAGCCAGGCACACCCTGCAGCTGTCTCCGAGGTGACAATGTATTCCCACTGGAACTTTGTCTGGGCAGCTGCACCAGTGGTGGTGGGTACAGAGCTCTGAGAGTCCATGGCTTTCTGCCATGTGGATACCATTGCTCGCTGGGTTTCAGCTCCTGCCCTGCTGTGCACACTGCCACGCCCATACCCTGTTTGCCCACCCTGTGGGTGGCGCTCATGGTCGCTAGTGCTCCCTAAGGCATTTTATGCACATGGGCTGCTGCTGCTTCTGGCCCCAGCCGGGTACTATCTGTTTCTCTCTGGGGCTGGTGGCCCCTGGCAGCTCCCATACTAAAATATACGATTATAAAATTCTCAGAGTGTATGGAAGGAAGAAATCAATTGCAAGTTTAAAGCTATATATATTCTAGGAGAAAATAAAATTTGAATATATCTTGGTAAAACTCTTCAACAGCCATGACCAAGACTGTGAATAGCATTATATGCAACTACATTGCAACAATAAAATAATAAAAGAATAATTTTAAAGATTGATTTCCACTGGTATTTTCATGAAATATTTTAATTTGTATAATTTCTGAATTCTCATACGCTTTTGCTTGCGATTCCCTGCTGCTGTGCTGTACATGGACTTTTGTCACATCAAATAAAAAGAGCTGGAAAATTGCCCTTTGTATAACTTTAATTTCTGCTCAGATATCAAATTAGTTATATTTTATTTACATGAGCCTGAAGCAAAGCCACTCTTAGCTAATAAGAGTTGACTTGTTGCTAAGAAAAAATGTTTTAGATTAAGCTTTTAGTGTTTAGGTTAACCATAGGTAGACTCAGGAATCAATTACCGAGTGTGCCTATGGTTGATATGAGGAAGAAAAAAATCCCACCTTTGAGCTATATTTTCAAAGGCACATTTTATTCCCAGTGATATTATTTGGAGTTAATTTCCAAGTAGTTATACTGTTGAGGATCTCCCAGAATAACACAGATTACTAATATGGGTGACATATTGTAGATATACCAAGAAACAATTCAGAAGTTTGTGTCACTGTTAAACATAACTACTCATATTTGTACAAAAAAGGAGAGTTTTGTCAGCATCACTGTATTTGTTTTACCAAAATTCTCACAGGTGATGAAAACCAGCTTCCTGTGATGAGAAACAAAGCAGTAACAGCACAATAGCACAATCTGTGAGGGCAAGATTGGTCTCTGATTCACAGAGTGATTTCAAATTGCCAGAAGGGACTGCCTGCTGTAAGAGAGTCTTTGTGGGGAACATCTTCAGCAAAATTGAATAATAGTGTTTCTGTGGGCCTTAAGCACTTTGTGCAGGATGAGTGTTTTCCTGAACTCATTTAATTTTCATAATCGTCAAAAAATGTCTCAATATTGCAAAACCATTCTGTTTTGTACAAATGATCCTGGACACCTCCTGGGAAATATTTCTTTATATACAATATATAAAGAAGTTCCATTCAAGTAAGGAATATAAAAAGAAAAGGTCTGACATTTTCATATTTTGCTCTCATTTCTGTTCTGAAAAGCTTGAAAAGTATGAGAAAGAACCGTCTGGGTGCAGAGATTTCTGTGGTTAGGCACTTTCTACACACTTTTCAACTTCTATTCCTTAATACCATTAAACATTATTGGCACAACAGGTACTTGCTGAGAGAAGCTTTCATTTTAGCTGGAGATTTCTTCAGAGAAAGCTCTGAAAACCTAAAGCTCTATCAATATCTTTTTATTTCATATTTTTCAGCCCATGAAGTAGATTGAAAAAAGCATCTTTTAATATACGCATTTTAAATATGAATCTTTTCATCCCTGATGTGAACATTCATCCTGTTCCATTTGATATTCCTTTGAAACATCATTCAGAATTTTTGGAATCAGCAGGCAACTGTGTTCTTAAAATCTCCAGGTTATCTCAAAGAAAGATGTGAATTAAACTTTACTTAACATTTCATGTTCAATACATTGCATTAAATATTCATCATGTTTGTCAGAATCAAAGATGAAAAAGAGGGCAAAATCTTGTAAGGAAATCTCTTTACAGATTTCTGAAGTATTCAGCCACTGTTAGAGTTTGGCTTCTCTGACTTTAGTTGTATTCCTTCTTCTTACCTTCATGACATGGGGAAACACATAGGGGAGTTTGGTTTGCCTCACAAAGATGTGCAAAGCAGTATCTTCTATTCCTATGGACAAGCTTACTTAGAGAAATTAAAAATAAAATTATAGAAGAA
Organism: Sclerurus mexicanus; assembly: GCA_013396755.1. Classification (NCBI taxonomy): domain Eukaryota; kingdom Metazoa; phylum Chordata; class Aves; order Passeriformes; family Furnariidae; genus Sclerurus; species Sclerurus mexicanus. Next base: position 70,047 of record VWZF01004378.1, read on the forward strand.
AATAAGAAAAAAGAAAGAAAAAAGTAATACTGTTTCAGGAAGAAGTTGTCTAGAAAGTAAAGTAAGCTAAGCACTAAAGTAAGCAAATGCACTTATAAAGCACAGGACTATACGAAGAATATGCAATGAACCACAGAAAGAATCAACTTTTCCATTCTTGGTACTTTTTTTTCTTCAAATAGAATATTTCCACTTGCATTTATGTAGCTTTTCAAGTTGCAAAATAGTACTTAAATGAAAAGGACTGACTGAAAAGTGAGAATTGATTTTACAAAGGAACACATGCAAGATCTATATTTTCACCATGTGGTCTAATTCCAATGTGGAAAGAAGACGGCTTCCTTCAGAAATCAACTTAAAAAAACCCTGTAAGAAATCCTGTGGAGAAAATGCTTTACCTGAAGGTGTGCAATTTAAACCAAGAACTCGAGCCTTGACTACCCCATTATGCAAGTAACATTTTCTGTTGTCAAATGGTAAACTCATAGTTTCCTAGACCAGAAAGAATCCTATATTGTGAAGAGTGTCTCCTAAATCCCTGGCTATTAAGATATTTAGACAATAAAAATTTCAGAAATTTCTAGAAATTTCTAGAAATTACTTGTTTAGCAAATGTTGACAATAAAGTGGTACTAGAAGTACAGTTGAGGTACAGGTCAGTAGTCTGGGACAGTCTTAACTGACTTATCTACAAGTCTTATCTGACCACATCAAGGTTCTTCTTGAAGCTATGCAAAAACAATAATATAGGCTGTAATATTCTATCTATTGATTCTTTCAAGCAGTTTAAATAACTATCCACAATTTCCAAGTGCATTAGTACTAATAAATCAAATTTCTCAAATACACAAAGGCTCTCCTTTTCTCTTGTCATGAAATCTGATGCAGCAACACTGGATTAACTGCCATTGGGCCAGAAGAATTGTGCGTCAGTAAGAGAAGGATAATAAAGCCAGGACTTTGTTGTTGTGGTAGTTTCCTATGTGTTGACTAATAGAAACATTCCAGAACATACAACATATGCAGAGATTTAGTAGTTATCAGATATTCTTCAGGCTTAACCTTGGAATTACCATAAAATAATTCAAATGTTAGAAATGAAATGCAATGTGCAATGAGCTTATGGTGCATTTAAGGGAGTTTCAAGCTGGAATTACAAAAAATTAGTAATAACAATAATAAATTAGTCATTAAGAATGAGGATACAGTCTAGTAAAATTTAGAGTCTAAATAATAGAAAGTTTTAAGAAAAAGTTGGACAACTACCTGTCAAGAATGGTTTAGATCTTGTCAATCCAGAAGGGACTGGAGCTTTGAACACCTAACCTTCGGGCCCTCTCCAGTTCATTTTTTTTTTTTTTGTTCTATGACTTTACATTACTTTGATTATATTAACTGGAGTTCATTCTAAATGTCTGAGAGGTATATCACTCTTTTCTATTCGTCAGTCTCAGGATTATATGCATAGTACCATATCACTCAAGAATTACAAAGTTTTGTTATGTCTGCCTCATCACTTTCTTTCTAAATACTGTTAATCTTAGGAAACGCTCTGAAACTCTGTCAGTAATATCTGGAATAAAAACAATACTTATTTGATAATAAAGATAAATACAGGTAACACAAAGTATCCAATTCTTTTTTTGTGATTCTTTATTCTCAGAATTTCTATGTCAAATGTCCCTTGCAAAATTCAGACAACATAGGGGATTTAGGAAATGAAGCATTATTATTTCTGTGCCTAAAATCTCTTTGAACAAAGGTCGCTGTCTTGTGGGACTATCATATTTTTCAAATTCCTTTGCATAGTAAATAAATGTAGGTGCAGTTTTCTTTCAAGTTCATGTCCAGACTGGATCAATTCCATATATAACAGCTTGCAAGAGAAAGACCTTTTGGTAAGCATGAAGAGCTTGATTTGAAATAAATAGTTGAATCTCTTGTTAGGTGAAAAAAGAAAACTGCCTCATTTATTCTGGGTGATTCTGCTGAGAGCACTCTGGGGCTTTTGCAGTGTGACTGCAATCACAGCAGTGCCCTAACAATCATTGTTCAATCAACTGCAGAGTCATATAATAACCATAATTTCATATAAAATAGGTCTTCTTACATTTTCACCAGGAAGTCTACTTTTAGTGCATATTTTCCCCTCTAACTTATAGCGATTTTAGTATCAGTTCTTTTGTTGAAAAATTACAAGCTCTCTGCAGCACACAAATTATATACAGTGGCAGATTCAGCAACTGTAATTGGAGGTACACATTAATACAAACAGATGAATAATGAAGGTGGAGGGAAGAGAGAAAATAAACAAAAGAGAAAGCACGAATAACAAATTAAGTACACATAAATTTAGCTTCATTCACATTTTCATAAACAAATATGTCCACTTTCTATATGTTTTGTAATTTCTGACACTTACTGAACATCTTCTATTTTACAGTCGTTTTGATATGGTAACACCTGCCTCATTCTTTGAGGTGTTCTAGTACAGAAAGTCCTTGCAGAAAGAAGATTAATCAGTAGCTAAGGTTTTCATTATAGCTTCTTTTACACTCTCATTTCTGGATTGATATCAGACTTTATACTGTATAGTGCTTTATTTGAACTAATCAAACTCTATCAGTAAGCCAATCACACCCATTCTTATTTCTCCTATTTGAACCATATTCCAGAAAATTATTCCTTCAACACAGAGAAATTATCCCTACCACTTATATACTTTACAATTAACTTATTAATTTTAACACTCATTTTTCTTGCCTTCCATTTGGTAGCTTAGCTCTTTTTTCTTTTCACTACTTATCCTAACTACTTTTTGAGAGTAAATACTATAAGCTTTTTACATTTATGTCATTCTCTTAACCAACTGAAAACTTTCTAAGGATACTTAGGGTAGAATGGCTGCTTTGCAGTTCTGTTCTGGATACTATATATATATATATATATAATGATATATATATATAATTAATACAATGAAGATACTTCTAAATAACACTGGTATTTTAAGATCAGTATTTGATCAGGAAACATCAGGGAAATTCCCAACTAAAGTCACACAGGATTGTTGACAGCAAAACATAATATTTGAATACTCCTAATACCCTTCATTACACACCACTAAGTTTTCACTCTTGAATCACTGGAATTAGAAAATAATTCTCAGTTTAGCTTTTCTATCTGAATGTCCCAAGTAATGTCACAAGTAATATGGTGTTATAACATATAGAAAAATAGTATGACCAATTTATGAGACACTAATAAGAGAAATCAGCTATTATTAGACAATAGGTTTTATTTTGATCAAGTCTCTGGGCAATGAAATAGTGCAAAATTATATTACAGCATGATATTTTGTTTGCTTTTTTTTTAACAAATACTTTTAGTTTATTTAGTCATTGCCTCCTGACCTATAAGAGAGGAAAATTAATTCAAAATTATTTTCTGTTTCAAAATATGTATTTAAAATAAGAAATACAGTTATCTTCCAGTGAAATTTACCTGGTTATATGAAAAATACAATTTCTCTCACAAAAACATGGCAAAATGTTTTTCTTTTACAATAAGTAGCCATTTAAAAAAAATTTTTTGAGGAGGGTAATTGTAATTTTATTTATTTTATATCTGAATCTATGTATGTATATATATAGATATATATACCCAATGTGTGTCTGTATATTTTATATATATATATATATAAAATATGTATATATATATATATAATATGTATATAATTTTTTTCTCTCTCAATCTATCCATTGTCATTGATAGCATATTTAGGGTAAATAACTCCCCAAATGTTTTAATTTCTGATGTACATAAAGCAGTTTAATTCCTTAACATCTGAAGTGTTGAGCAAGACAATTTTCTTAGAAGCTGTTGTAAAAGTAATAGATTTATGTTTAATAAATATGGTTCTTAAATAGTCTTACTGTGCAAGATTTTAATGTGCAACTAACTGCAAATTAGTCCCAGGTAAAATAGGTCATTCTTGAGAAAACCCAAGAAGGAAATAAAATTCTAGTTGTGGGATAACACGTGCAGTTGATTCTCTCTCTAAGTTATTGTGTGAAAATCATAGCTGCAGTGTACACCTTAAGGAATGTTAAAATCTAGTTTGGAAGGATTTTGTTAGACATGATTTGGCTCTCATTTTTCTAGTGGGAGAAATTTTATAAGCAAACAATTATAAATTGCAATATACAATCACTGTTATGTTCTGGTTGTACCTCAGTTTTTGAAGAGTGGATATGGATGTGAAATAAATAACTATTAGGGTTTGCAGACTTTTCTTCAATAGGGCAGCAAAGGATACAGAACTAAAACCATTTAATGTTATGTCATTCATAATAGGAAAAAAAGTGTTTACTGCCATATTCAGAAGTTAAAATAAGCTCATGTTGACTTCAGTACCTGAAGAAATGTTCATATACATTCTATAATTTAGTGTTAAGATAGAACCTCAAAACTCAAAGAGAAGTATTCATTGCTTTTAATGCATGTGGCAGTATGAATATTGCTTTTATGTTCCCTTAAAATGGAGCATTTTGTAAAATAAATAAATAAATAAATCTTTTAATTTTAACTTTAAAATATTTAATTTTAAATTATTATTCAAAATTTTTTTAATCATAAAATATTATGATAAATTTATAAATTATAAATAAAATAAGTATAAAATACAGAATAAATTAAGCATTAGACCTCCCCCTTGTGAGTCCCTTCCAACTCAGCATATTCTGTGGAAACTTTTATTGTTGAGCACAATAGTACAAAGTGCTATGTGTGGTTTGGTGATTCTATGACTCTGAATATCCCTCTGCAAGCAAAGTAAGAAACCAGTTATTTTCTAGGCATAATATAGGCTTAGATAGACAAGAAAATCAGCACAAACATGTAGAAGAGAAGAAGCATTTCTGTGTTGCTTTTACAGAGATGTTTAATACCAGTTTTGAGGACTTAACATGTTTTGTCTTATTTTTCCCTTGTCAACAGCCTGGATTTGGCCTGATAGCAAAACTCATCTGCTCTTTTAGTTTATTAAGAGATGAATCCTTGCCATTTATCTACTTAATCTCAGTCTTCTGGCATCACAACATATCCTAATTTAAGGGTATATTAGGGCATACAGGGTATAGATATGTATAACACAAAGGTCCAAGCGCACTGGCTAAATTTAGGTGTAAAGGTAGGGTTTTTCCCCATGAAAGAACAAGACAGAACTTTACAATGACCCCACATGAAAGCGTCACTCATTGATGGATATCACAGTTAGCCTTCAGTCCAGTCACAAGACTGTTCTAAATAAGAGTGGTTTTCACCCAACGAGTTTGGTATAGGTTAGATACAAGATAGTAGATGAAAAATGGATAAGCAATTGTAATATGCATGAATTAACCTGCTTGTAACATCTGAAGATCCTGAAGATCCTGTAGCTTTGTTAGGCATAAATCTACTCATTCAGTGATTGTTTCTTGCTAGAAGAGTGTCTAAATGCTCTTAATAATGGATTCTCAAAACTATCATCTTTAACTGTACTCTATTGCTGCAGTATGATTTACAAAGCTTGTAGGAGCAGAACAGATACTAGTCCCTGCGGCGATTAATATTCTTGGGGCTTTCTGAGAGTTTAAAAATTTATATTTAGACACTGTCTCTGCTTTGTTCTAAACCAGGAGCATGAAAAATCGCAATGACAGTTTTACTGGTGGTTGATGATGCAGTTGCAAAGTAAAATCTCTATCCAGTATGCCCACTATGTTTAAACAATTGAGTTGTGAAGTAAGCAACATCACTGCTAGAGATAAGCATCCTTGCAGAGCTATAAGCAGCATACAGGATCCAATTTACTACATGCTACAAAGCACAGATGAAAGATATCTATATTAAGAAAGAAGCCTATCAATTGTAAGGGATTTCTGAAAAACATGAGTGCAGAGCACGGTCCTATGTCTTCTAGAATCCCTGCAGCAGCTAAAAAAAACTCTGCCTCAGGCATAATACATGCAGTCTGGTTTAAGCTGTAAAAACTCTAAGGAAGGGAAAAAAATTAAAAAGGAACCAAATCCAACACAATACACACAGTGGCAAAACCAGACAAGATGCTTCTCTGCTCTAACTTCACACTGTTTTTTTTCTTTGCATTTCCTTCTCCGTTGCTGTGGAAGAACATTATTGAAATGCCTTCAAAGCCAAATAATTGACACTTTTCACCTTGCGGAAAAAAAAAAAAAAGTTATTCTTCTTTTACACTCATAGATTCTTGCTGAACTCTTTTGCTGTCTGCAGGTCCTTTGCAATGGTAATTCCAGAGCACTAACCAGTAAATAACTAACCAACCAGCATGAGCAAAAAATGGCAAAAAGAAACAAAACCCATCAACTTGTTGCTAGTAATCATTATCAGCTTGTTTTCCATATATGTCAATCAAAAGGATTGTGCTCATGAGAGGAAGTCACTTAAGAGTCCTCTTTTTGTCTGCTTCTTGATTGTTTTTTCAGCTTCTTAACTCTTTCTTGTTCTTTTGCAATGCTCTTTCCTTACTTTTGTAGTTAAGAAAATATCTGCAAACAGCTTTTTAACTTTCATGTTGCTTTGCCTTGGAAACAGAGCTCTACGGGGTGCTAATATGAAATAAATCAAACCAAGAAACTGATTAATTTTGTGATCAGAATTAAATTGAAAGAAATTAAGCATTCTGAAACATTAGTTTTCAGCATTCACAGCCGCAAGGGTTCTCCAGTCAACTCCATGTGTCTGTAGCAAACAACCAGTTTTCCAAAATGACAAATCATATTTAAATACTAAAGTATTGGCAAGAAATAAATCTACAAAAGCATGCATAAGTATTGCCTAAATAGGAGCATTAGATAGTACAGAACAACTTATTAGGAATGAATGTGTCCAAGCCTAACAAAAAATAGATGTTAAACTGCATAGAAGATGCAGTTGTTCATAACATTCATTTATTATATTATATATATTTTTAATGGGATGATACTAGAGACTCTGTCACATTGCTCTCAGGTGCACCTTTATATTGCTTGTCCTACAAGAAGTTTATTATAAACAATCTAAATCATGACAAAACAAAGAAGAACTTTGTACTACATGGGAGACCAAAAATGAGGAAAGCTTAGGTTAATGGATCATCTGCAGAATTTGTGTGTGATCTTGTTGAGCTGATCAACCCACATGAATTTATTTGCACATCTGTAAAATGGAAATTATGTTTGTCTAGTAAACAGAAAGTTACGAAGCTCAGTCTAGCTGTGTTTGTCAAGAATCTTCAAATTCTTGTATACCAGCCACTGTATTATTTATTGCATTACTTCATCTTTTACATAAAAGAAAGTCTGAGATGGGAAAAAGTACAATTTAGATGCCATGATGTATACTATGCTTATTGAATTAATGGAAAATCAGAAGTGTTTGACCAATATTTATTATAGCAAGACTAAAGGTCCTTGGAAATTTTATGTTGGAATAATTTTCAGTGGGAAATATTACCACAATTGATGTTTTATGCCTCCAATTTTGAAGTATTGGCCCTTTTTTTTTAATTTTTTTTTTTTCATAAAAGTGAAAATTAATTGCTCAGAAGTAGTGAGCTATTAGGGAGCACCAGTGCTTTTTTTTTTGTGCCAGTGAGGCTTTCAGTAATTTCACTTGCCACCAGTAAAACTGGCAGGAATTTTGGACAGGAAGGAAGCCAAAAATTTCTCTTTATGTTATTCCAAAACCAAATTTTCATGGGAATCCCTATGCTCATAAAAGTTGTATTTTAAGTTTTTATCCTGAAGTGGGATGACAAAAATTTCCATTATTTTAGAGAGATATTTTAAATTTTCTATTTCTGTTTATACAAAAAGCCATTAAGCAATAGACAAATATTTCTGAATGCCATGGTATTGCATAATACATACATATGTCATTGAAAAGCCTTGATTTAACAGGATAAACCAATTGTTTAAATCTACAGCATAAGGCAGTTGCTCTGAATAGTGACTTCAGAAAATCCAAGCACTTCCTATGTGTCTCACATCTTCAATGTATGAACTTTGGTTGCACTAGATCATGAATGTAAAAGTACATTACAGTAATCCCAGTCATGTTGCAACAAATTCTTCTGTCTCTAATATCTGTTCAATATCCTGGGATTTTGTGAAAATAAAGAAAAATGTAGGTTAGAATGTAGGTGACAGGATGTTATTCAGAGAACATTCACTAATCCATCTTCCACCTCACATTACACTTGACGTAATTTTTCTAGGACCAGTTGCTGAGAAAGTTCTGTGGCATATTATATCATTGTTCTTTTCTTTCACAATATTTATATTTCAGGACTGGGAGGATGAGAGGAAAGATGGCCTCTTCTAATAGATTCACCCTTGGATTCATGGGACAATTTTTACATTACTTTAATAAGACCTAAATCCATACAAATCTTTTGCACTGAATCCTTATAAGGAGCCACATTTGTAGGAAATGCACAATATTTTATGGAGAAACAAACAAACAAACCAAACGTTCAATTGTAGAAGATCTTAAATAGACTAGTTTATTTTTTTTAAATATTGCACTCTAAAGATCTATGTTTTCCAAGTTGAAATTGTAACAAGTATTAGAGCTTCAAAATTTTGGGCGAATTTCTCGCAGTGAGACATAGCCAGGCATAGGGGAAGGCCAGTCTCTGCTAAGGAGAAACAAGCAAACATTAAGGGTTCCTTGTTTTCTAGCTTGGATTTCAATGACCTTTCTACTGAAAAACTAAGAGCTTTCTTTGCAAAGGTGAGACTTGTCTTTGTTTCTTTTGCCTATGCCTTAAGGCAGTGGGGGAAGCACAATTCCTTTCCCTATAGCTTAGGCTGAGACATCAGCAAAAAGGGAGGAGGGGAAGGAAAAGGAAAAGAAACAAAAAGAGCTGCCTAGTTTCTGGGATTTTTTTAATTTTTTCTTTCTTGGGCGGTGTTTCCCATTTTTTACTTCGGGGACCGCGGACTGCCGGAGCAGGCACAGGTGCTTTTCCTAGAGCTGTGCCGTCTGGCTTTGGGCTTGGCTTTGCCCAGGGCATTATCGCAGTGAAGTTTTTCTAGCGACATCTCCACTCCTGCCCGCTGCTGAGAGGAGGGTCCCAGCTCTACCCCTCACTGACTCAGACCTCGCTGTCTGTCCGCGCTGAAGCCAGCAGCCTGCAGCCTGAGCCGCCGAGCAACCCCGACTGGAGGGCCCTTCCCGTTCCCCTCTCGCTGCCGGCAGTGTCCTTTCCCACCCGGGAGCATCCCCATTACCCTATCCCTACCGGCAGTCTCCTTCCCCTCCCAGGAGCATTCCCATTCCCCTATCCCTGTCGGCAGTGTCCTTTCCCACCCGGGAGCATCCCCATTACCCTATCCCTACCGGCAGTCTCCTTCCCCTCCCAGGAGCATTCCCATTCCCCTATCCCTGTCGGCAGTGTCCTTTCCCACCCGGGAGCATCCCCATTACCCTATCCCTACCGGCAGTCTCCTTCCCCTCCCAGGAGCATTCCCATTCCCCTATCCCTGTCGGCAGTGTCCTTTCCCACCCGGGAGCATCCCCATTACCCTATCCCTACCGGCAGTCTCCTTCCCCTCCCAGGAGCATTCCCATTCCCCTATCCCTGTCGGCAGTGTCCTTTCCCACCCGGGAGCATCCCCATTACCCTATCCCTACCGGCAGTCTCCTTCCCCTCCCAGGAGCATTCCCATTCCCCTATCCCTGTCGGCAGTGTCCTTTCCCACCCGGGAGCATCCCCATTACCCTATCCCTACCGGCAGTCTCCTTCCCCTCCCAGGAGCATTCCCATTCCCCTATCCCTGTCGGCAGTGTCCTTTCCCACCCGGGAGCATCCCCATTACCCTATCCCTACCGGCAGTCTCCTTCCCCTCCCAGGAGCATTCCCATTCCCCTATCCCTGTCGGCAGTGTCCTTTCCCACCCGGGAGCATCCCCATNCCACCAGTAAAACTGGCAGGAATTTTGGACAGGAAGGAAGCCAAAAATTTCTCTTTATGTTATTCCAAAACCAAATTTTCATGGGAATCCCTATGCTCATAAAAGTTGTATTTTAAGTTTTTATCCTGAAGTGGGATGACAAAAATTTCCATTATTTTAGAGAGATATTTTAAATTTTCTATTTCTGTTTATACAAAAAGCCATTAAGCAATAGACAAATATTTCTGAATGCCATGGTATTGCATAATACATACATATGTCATTGAAAAGCCTTGATTTAACAGGATAAACCAATTGTTTAAATCTACAGCATAAGGCAGTTGCTCTGAATAGTGACTTCAGAAAATCCAAGCACTTCCTATGTGTCTCACATCTTCAATGTATGAACTTTGGTTGCACTAGATCATGAATGTAAAAGTACATTACAGTAATCCCAGTCATGTTGCAACAAATTCTTCTGTCTCTAATATCTGTTCAATATCCTGGGACTTTGTGAAAATAAAGAAAAATGTAGGTTAGAATGTAGGTGACAGGATGTTATTCAGAGAACATTCACTAATCCATCTTCCACCTCACATTACACTTGACGTAATTTTTCTAGGACCAGTTGCTGAGAAAGTTCTGTGGCATATTATATCATTGTTCTTTTCTTTCACAATATTTATATTTCAGGACTGGGAGGATGAGAGGAAAGATGGCCTCTTCTAATAGATTCACCCTTGGATTCATGGGACAATTTTTACATTACTTTAATAAGACCTAAATCCATACAAATCTTTTGCACTGAATCCTTATAAGGAGCCACATTTGTAGGAAATGCACAATATTTTATGGAGAAACAAACAAACAAACCAAACGTTCAATTGTAGAAGATCTTAAATAGACTAGTTTATTTTTTTTAAATATTGCACTCTAAAGATCTATGTTTTCCAAGTTGAAATTGTAACAAGTATTAGAGCTTCAAAATTTTGGGCGAATTTCTCGCAGTGAGACATAGCCAGGCATAGGGGAAGGCCAGTCTCTGCTAAGGAGAAACAAGCAAACATTAAGGGTTCCTTGTTTTCTAGCTTGGATTTCAATGACCTTTCTACTGAAAAACTAAGAGCTTTCTTTGCAAAGGTGAGACTTGTCTTTGTTTCTTTTGCCTATGCCTTAAGGCAGTGGGGGAAGCACAATTCCTTTCCCTATAGCTTAGGCTGAGACATCAGCAAAAAGGGAGGAGGGGAAGGAAAAGGAAAAGAAACAAAAAGAGCTGCCTAGTTTCTGGGATTTTTTTAATTTTTTCTTTCTTGGGCGGTGTTTCCCATTTTTTACTTCGGGGACCGCGGACTGCCGGAGCAGGCACAGGTGCTTTTCCTAGAGCTGTGCCGTCTGGCTTTGGGCTTGGCTTTGCCCAGGGCATTATCGCAGTGAAGTTTTTCTAGCGACATCTCCACTCCTGCCCGCTGCTGAGAGGAGGGTCCCAGCTCNAGCGGCGCTTCGGCTTTCGGAAGGGTCGGTTGCGGTGCTGTTGCTTCTTCTGTTTCTCTTTTCGTTAGGCATATCTGTAGTAAGGAATTCTTATCCTCTTTTCTACATTTTTTGNACCCCTCACTGACTCAGACCTCGCTGTCTGTCCGCGCTGAAGCCAGCAGCCTGCAGCCTGAGCCGCCGAGCAACCCCGACTGGAGGGCCCTTCCCGTTCCCCTCTCGCTGCCGGCAGTGTCCTTTCCCACCCGGGNGGGTTGTGGAGGCTCGAGGAGAGGGAGATCCTCTTTCTAGTCCAGGAAGATTCCTCACTTTCCTTGACAGACATGATTTTTTTTTTTTTTTTTCTAAACTGAGACTGAGTTGCAGTGCTCTACTGAGGAACTTCAGTTCACTTTTCCAGCAGGCACTCATACACATTGTACTTTTCAACCTGCAGCACTGAACTCTGTACTTGTGAAATCAGACCTCATCTGGAAAATACACTTGTCATTATAGCTGGTATTTTGGGGGTTCTAGTCTCTTGATAGATACTCCAAGGAATTAATTTCCCTCAATTAGGTATGACTTGTCCGTAACAAAAGAGAGGTTAACTCTTGGGCTGATGGAATATGCAAAGCAATGTGAGAAGAGGACAGAAAGGCCACAGTATAAAGCTTTTTGCCACAAAGTATATGCTTGGTACTTACTAGGTTTACTTTCTGCTACTGCTCCAAATGAACTTCTTTTGTCTTTCTTATTCTCAGATGTTTAAGAAGGTTTAACTGCAACTTAAACATTGAACATTACAGCTGCAAAATCCAGGTGCTCTGTTGTGATATACGTTTTTCTAACAACAGCATCTGGACGCTTGGCTGGCTGCACCATGGAAAGCATTGGCTTTAATAGTGCTTGTATTGGCATCCAAGGAAACTGCCTAAGGATCAGTCTGCTGAGGGGCTGCCTGGGATATGCTGCCCAGCTGGAGACCATAAGTCCTTTGATAGGCCTGTCATTGTCAAGAATTTGTTCAAGTTTATATACCTAAGAATAAAATCCTGTTCAAATTTCTCATGATCTCTTCCACATGTAAAGCCCTATTAGAGTATAAAGGAGCTTGTCCAAATTCATTGAGTTGAGATATAAGGAACGTTTAAGGACCCACCTCTTTGGCTAGCTCTTTCACAATCCATATACTGCAGAATATGCCACAGAAAACTACATTTCTGTGTTATGTCAATCTTTTATTCAAAAATAAAACCATTGTGAGATAACTGATTTACATTAAGATATCTTAATCTGAAATGTACAAAAACCTCCAAAAAACAGACACCAAAAAACCACAAAGATCTGGAGTTGTTAAATGATAAACTAAGGTTGTTGAAGTCTTTCAAATACACTTCTTATGGCCATACAGACTTATAACTGAAAATATTTCTTTTCACTTAGACATTGAAGAATATAGACAAGAAGTTCAGAAAAACTCTGGTAAAGTCATGAAAGGAGTTGTGAAATTTATATTAATAATATTGGCTCTATTTCTCCTGGGAAGGGATTTTTTTTTCTTCAATCAATAATAATTCTTTTAATATTTTTTTTGTCTGCTTTCTTTTTTTCAAATTAAACAAGAAAGACTGAAGAATAATACTTAATCCAGAGTGAGAGCACAACTCAGAGTTTTTCTTCTATGTACAGAAGAAATGTTGGCAAAACAGTTGCATGGATATGATTAATGAGCCTGTATATGCTCTTTTTCTTCCACCAATGACTGTTAGTGTTTCTTACTTTCTCAATGTGCCTTTCCCACTTCTACAGCTGGAAACTTCATGTGCATCAGCTTAATTCCAGCAAAGAGATGCATCAAACCCTAACTTCTGCATCACTGCTTTGGAAACTCTTCTACATAAATCCTTTGTGAAGGCAGAGAAAAGGGTGGATAAATTATTTGAACACTCTACTGCAGTTTACTGGCATCCCAGTTTCATGTAGCCAGCAAGGCAACTATACTGAGCCTAGTTTTAAATTAAAAAATGCATAAATATGAAAAAAAATCTTGCTATGCATATATAGAGGCTAACAAAAGTAGCCTCTTTACAGTACTTTTTTTTTACTGGAAAATTTTATATTAATATGACAGGGAGAGAACAAAAAAAAAATCACTTCCTAAAGGCAATTCCTTTGGCGTTGTTTGTTGAAAAACTCCATGCAGATCAGAAAGACCTCCTGCTAGGGCCAATATTATTATGATTTTGAGAAGAGTGGCAACTTGTAGAAGTTGTCAGACCAGATTTATGAACAATTGCAAATTATGGCTGACTATTTTAGTAGCAAATAACTAGGAACAAGTGCAGACAGTACGTACCAAAAAACTGGAATAATGTTAACATTAGGGCATTCTTGGTCTGGAATTTTGTACTTGTTGACAAGGGACAATTTTTCATTTAGTTCACACATTCAGATGGTCATTCCTTTCCTTTTGCACTTCTGCAATCAAATCACCATAAAAAGAGGCAGGCACTGTATTTAGGACCTCTGAATGCATATTCAGGGCATATAGATTTCTCCATTAATTACATCCATCTCTTAAATTCCCAACTGAATTTAGGCACTATAATTCTCTAGCTAAAACAATTGTACTTTTTCAGACATTTCAGTACCTAGGATATCTGTTGGTGATCTGAATGAGGTCATAACATCCATTAATTTAATTTCTTCTTAACACTGAAGAAAGAAATTGCATTTGTTACTTAAAAGACATTCTAAGACACTTTGTGCCATGACTTTCTCTGATGAACCTATAAAATAATTCATGAATGTTTTCATGAAAGGTTATCCTACAGAAATCACAAATGCTATGTATTATAATATTAGTCATTATTTCTCCAACTCTGAATTCCCTTCAGACTTCTTAGGTGAGATGAAGAGAAAAGAAGTCCACTCACCACTCACCACTGCTAATGATGTGTTTGATCAGACAACCGTGTGATAGCCAGAATACTATCACATTTTTATCATGTTACTTAAAGCTTCCTTAAACTCTGGAAGCAGGGAAGCAAAGAGTAAGGGTTTGTTTCAGGTTTGGTGGTCTTCCCCCCCCCCCACCCCCGCCCCCCCATC
>VWZF01004378.1:84592-107710 GCA_013396755.1 Sclerurus mexicanus
CCCCCCGCCCCCATATATTCATTTACCTGAAATATTAAATTAGAAAACACTGGTTTAATATTTTAATGATGCAGTCAGTTGCCCAAAAAGGGCTCAGACCTCCCCAGGTTAATGGAGGTGCAGAGCCATGTGTGGGCAGTTGTACTGCTTCCAAAATTTTCAGACCACATGGATCTTCAGTAAAAAAAGTGCATCTAGGAGGAAACTGGCATCACATGAAGACCATCCCTTAAACACTTTGAGATCCTGGATCTAAGCCTGCTGAGGCAAAGTGTTCCAACATGGACTCAGCCCAAGTGAACCCTCTGAGTTGTCTAGCCAGGCCAGCTCCCAGGGAACCAGTCTTTCACACTGGATCTTTTGTGCCCATTAGGGCAGAAATAGTGTCACGGCACTTCCCAGATGGCATTCTGGTGCAGTGCTAGATATCAGCTGAGACTCCTTGCTATCAGGGCCACAGTCTTGCTTTTATGAGTCTCTTCATCCAAATATGGGTAAAGCAGGAGCCAAACTAAGTCTGGCATGGCTATTGCTGACATAAAATTCAAAAGCCTGCCTCACCAAAATGTGTTCTTTGCAGACACACAGAGAACAGGAGCTCTCCATATAGCTCTTTCCAGTAGCCATATAAAATTTTCTTTTGCTAATGGTCTCTGGCTGCAGTTACTGGCCAGCTATTCTAGGGATTGCTTAGCAGACAGCTATCTGATAGGGACAAAGGAATGCCAGGAGACATTTGAACAGTTTAATGGCTTCAGTGGTGTAATTCCAGTGAATGGCAATATTACCCATTGCTGCTTAATGTACTACTATAGATGCTGCATGTTTTCTAGGTTTAGTCAGTAGCCAAGCTTCATATTGTTCAGGTTAGTGGAAAGTTGATTGCAGTCCACATTAGGCAATAAATCCTATTGCCTGTGTTCCATATGATAATATTTCATTGCACTTTTTTGCTTTCATATAACTTTTAGCCAATGTTTACTTTGGGTCAAATACACTTTGCAGAATTCTGCCAGGATAACTGAATTAGAGACCTGTGGTTGAAAAAAAAAATAAATGTAAAGGATCATCTCTACATCTTCTATTTCTAGAAAGGACCCTATCTACTGAAGTAGCAGAAACATCATCAGAAGCTATATATAAAATACACTTATTACTTTATCCTTCTAATGTGCTTTATAGAAATACCTGCAAATATAAATCAGTAGCTTTGCCAACATGAAAAGTTGCCACTGTCTTTTGCTTTCTCCTCTGTAGAGTGGATGAAGTAATGTGATAACACCTTATCTGGTGTAAACCCTCAACACTTAGTCTTTCACTGTTTAGAGATACATATATTTTTCTTTTATGATAATTCAGTATGATAGTAATGGGTAAAGAATGTAAGATCTATGTAGTGCTGGTGCTCTACTGTCTAGCATGTTGTAATTAAAGAGAAAAAGGAGTGTTTTTCTTATCTGATTTGGCAGGACTTATGAAAATTCTGTGCTCAGCATTCAGTCCATCAAACATGCATAGCTGCTTCAGTATTTCTAAAGGATTTTGTACAATCCTTCATGCCTCCTTTTTTGACTCACATAGTAATTTAGTAAAGAATAATTGCTTGAACATAGAGCAATAAGAAGAGCTTAAAAAGCACAATATCTTGCAGAATATATTTGAAATATACATTGACTGAATTTGAAATAATACACAATGTAAATGTTGTGTCCAAGATGGTAAAGGTTTACTGACTATAATAGGAATTTTTCTCTTAATTCTCCAATAGTTTATAGGATTAAAGAACATGAATTAATTAAAGAACACCACACATGGCTGTAGTGAATTACTGGTGCAAATTAGTTATGGCTTCTTTAAAATCACACATTTGCAGACTAATGATGAAATAACAAACCATCTATTCTACTAGAAGTATTTTTTTCTGTCTCAAATTGATTTCTATGTTCATAGTAAGTTTAGAAACTTGGCAGTTGTAGACATTTAAAAATTATCTTCAGGAAAATGTAATAATCTATTTTTATTGATATCCAATGAACAAGCTGTGCGAGTCCCGTCTGAACTTCATCGAAGAAATTTATCTGACTGAAGCTCGATACACCTGTCTTTTAATATATTTTTGTTGTTGATGATGTTGTTGTTTTGTACAGCTGTTTTTGTCAGGTTTTTTGGTTTTTTCAGAAGACTTAAAAATTGTAAAAAGCCTACTCCATGGAAAAATTGTGCAAATGAGTACCAAAAATTCCTTGGATGCACTACAGTAAATTATAATGTTGTGTCAGCATTGTATGTCTAATTCTGGCAGGCTGTATCTGGACCTTTGTTTAAAAGAACTCTCCATATCTCAGTGGGTGAATTGTTCTAACAAGTAGGTGGAAATTAACGCAACAACAGAGGCATTTATTATGTATACAGGTGCTGATATAGATTGAACATTTGTGGAATGTTGAAATTCAAAGAAAAACAGTGGAAAAAAATGTGCGAAAAAGCACAAATTACACCATGCCTATGTATGTAGCTTGCATCTTGCTCACTGTGACAATTTTTAGAAGTTTTACTTAAAATGATTTAAATAAAATAATCTTTTTTCATCTGCTTTTACTGCAGAAAGTTACAAGAAAATTAGCAATAGTATGCACACTTTGCAGAAAGATGGGAAGGCAGTTGAGGGATTGCTGTACAATAAATGGCATACGGCAGGTGTTGCTCATGTCAGGTAAACAATGTATGAACTAGAAGACATGATAGCAGAGATTTTATCATATCTATGCAAACCTTAAAGTCCTCATAAGTATGACATTCTCATAGGCTCAATTCTTAGTTCCATGTGTGTAGAAACTATCAGAACTGGTTCTTTCTTCTAAAACTTATTTGTTCCAAAGGAAAATTGTATATGTCATTTCTATGTGGAAAAATTATAGTAATTTTCATGACTGGTGAATAAACAAGTTCAGACTTACCTTGGGGGGCTGGGGAGTAAGAGGATAGTGGAATTAAATAAATAACTAGCATTATCTATGATGGAAGATTCAGTTTGAAAAAGGATCAGTAATTTACATTTAACCTGTGAAAAAATGAAGGTAAAATAATTTATCATTACAACAATTTTATAGAAAAAAAGGATTTGCTTCTTGCTTTAAACTCTCCCACATTAAGAAGAGGAAACTTGATGGAGTTAATATTTGAAAAGCCAGATCTATTAAAGGAAGCATAATTTAGTGAAGGGATTGGTAATTCCTTAACAGTTTTGCTGTAAGAGGTCATGGTTTTGCTGGATTGTATAGATAACATTAGGATAATTAAATAACATTATCAAGAGTGAAAATTAATATAGTAATAAGGCATCAACATCTATCTTATAAATTGACATAAATGATAAAGCTTCCTTGACATCACAGATCTGCATCCTTTCCTTTTGTGATGGACGGACTCATGCACTTCACCTGTAAGAGAGAAACAAGAAAATATTTTTCTGATATATTAAAGTTCACTGGTAAATAAAACACTGGTTTAACAAGATTCAATGGCAAGATACACTTGATTATTTACTGTGTAGAGGACAGGGTCAGTCAGAACCATCAGGGAGACCCTCCCATTGAAACATGAGATACCTAAAGGACTCCCTTGCTTTCTAAACTCCTTCTCAAAGAGGAGTCTAGATGCAACTAGATCCACTCCTAGTCCCAGGCTTGGTCAATGGTTTATATCTAAAGGATTATATATGTACAATCAATCCTTTTTATGACTTATCTAGGATTTCAAAACCGAGATTCTGTTGCAGCACGGAATTTCTAAACCTCAAGGAATAACCTTGAGAGGCACCCCTACTGAAGGGGAGGTCAAGGCATGCAGGATCTTGGGGAGGAGGGGAGAGAGAGCACACCATCACACCTTTCTAATTGCATAGTTGTAATCTAGAGAATTTCACTTTTCTGTAAGTTATTAGATATTGACAGAAGTAGTACGACTAAACTGGCAAAAGTAAAGCAGAGTATGACCTGACTCTTAACACAGTGACAAAATTTGTATAGACCTTCATTTGATTTGTAGCAACATTCATAAAATACACATAACTCACTTTATCTTTAAAAAGCTCAACTTTATATCCAGCTTGTAAAAATAAAATCCCTTTTAAAAAAACTTTTCAGGATTGAATTAAATAGATTTTTTTATCACTGCTTTGAAATGACTGCAGGAGAGAAAGTTGAGCTTGTCAAAATAAATGAGTATCTTAAGCCCAAAATACATAATATTCTTCTTAAAGACAATGAATTTGTGGCAAAGGATCATCACTCTCTGCTGCCTGTGGAACAAGATGTGAATATTTGCTGTTGAAGTTAATAAGCTTTAATTACTCAGTTTTTCTGACTGTTGGCAGATTTCTGACCTTGATAGCAGTGACTCCTGTTTCTAAAGCTTCAACCATGATTGAGTAGCAGTTATATGGGAGGAAAAGGCATGATTCCTGGCAGCCATGGAGGAAGCACAGACTGTTAAAGGTTTGGGGTTCTGACCTGCTGATTTTGAGAACAAGTAAATCACTGGAATCCTAGAAGCTTGGATTAGAGTTTTTGGCAGAATTTTGCACACTGTTGTTTGGCAAGGCCACTTCCTCATGGTGCTGTTCTTTCATGCAACAAGCAAGAAAAAAGAAAGGGACTGTGTCCTCAGAGATGGATATATTTGCACAAAAGCATCTGAGAGACTTCGTAAGTTGCTTCTTGAAGTAATCCAGTGAAGTTAAAGAGTATAAAACTCAGTGCCAATCTTTATCTTTGTGGCTTTGCCAGTTTCAGTGGTTTTGATCTGCTGCTACTTGTTCAAGCTATTCCTTCCACTGGTTATCTAGAGACATGGTCAGGTCCTAAAATTTAAATACTATTTCCCACTTTTTACCATTCTGAATACACCAGTGCAGTCAATATAAGGATCAAAATTATTTTCCTCTTTCTTATTTGTTTCATGTTTTCTTACAATCAAGGAATTTGTATTTGGACTCAATTTATGGCCAAGGTGATAAGTTTTGTGATGGGATCATGAGAGGTACTCCATTAGGAAGTGAAGAACAATCTTCAAAACTTAAATCTTGAAAAACTAGATAGGAGAATGATATCAGAGTGACATATACTAAATAGATTAAAAAAAAGAAAAAGAAAAAAGAAGATACTTTTAACATGCTTTCTGAACAGAAAACTATTTCTAAATTTGTCTTTTCCTCATGAAAATGTCTCTAACTTTGAAAACCCACTTCCCTTTAAATTTCCCTGGCAGCACCGTGTTTTAAGTAGCTAATATTTTTCCTTTCCAACAAAGCAAGCAGGACAATTCCATCAATCCATTTTTCCTTGCAAAACTAAAATATTTTGGTGTTTGTATGTCTATATATGTCTGTAAATGTATGTATATTCTTAAAAGAATAATGTTGATTGCCTACTAATCTCCTAGACTTTATCACAGCTGCCCAGTTGTTCATATCTGTAAATGATTGTTCATTTCTGTAAAAGACTAGAGTTGGAGTGTTCCAAACCTCTGGCATGTTTTGAAAAAGTGACCATGTTACTGGTAGAATAAAAGGCCTTCCCTCTCACTCATTCACTACTTGTACATGTCTGTCCATGATTTTAATAAAATAAGTGATTATTTTTTCTAGTAACAATATCATTATGATCATTTTCTGAATCCCTATGCTCCATTTTCCTTTATAGTCTGAGCTCTGCAAGTAGGATTCATTTGATCTGTATAACACTGCTCTGGCAGAATGCAGAGTTTAGGCTTTAGTCTCTTTTTATTGTTCTGAAAGCCCTACATTTTCCTTCTCTTTAAGAAAAGATTTTTCATTCAATTTCTGGTAAGAAATTTTAATTAAAATATTTATATTAAATCTTTAAAGATAGTGTATTTTGATTCTTTTTGAGAAAAGCATTAATTCCTACTTTTATACCTGAGGGGAAAAAAACATTACAACTTCTGTCAATTTATTTCTGTCCTTAAGTATTACTGTAGAAGTGTCAAAATAATTAGGTCAAGTGGTGGCAATAAGCCCAAAAGAAGAAAAGTCATCTTTTGACTTGCCATAAGATTAATCAACTGCGGTTTCCAGGTTAAATTTTGTTAGATTTATGCCAGCTAGTTTAATAAATTGAAAACAAGGACAGTTTTAATTTTATGTAATACATGCATTGGAGATTTTTGTCTTTGTTTAAGAAGATATCAAATTATTACTTCCACCCACCCTCCTGCTTTTCCTAAAACAGCTGAGAAGGAAATCTGTCTAACCTCAGCAGCCTCTGAAAATTAAACAGAACAAAAGATTTTTGGAATGACTACAAATTTGAAATTACCCTGGACAGGAGGCCAATTTTTATTAATCAGCAAGGGTAGTACCATCAGCTAGTATAAATCATACAGTTTCTTTGCATATATGATTTTTACAAGATAATTCTTCATATTTGCACCATTTACTATTAACAATCTACCTCAAAATACCTTTATATTAATACATGAAAACATATACACATAAACATCTATAAACATATGCATATGTGTTTGGCTCATGTTTTTACTTTAAATGGTGTAGAATTTAGGCAACATAAGTCACAGTAATGAAGGCTATAGTTATACCTCAACACCTCTGAAAGGTACAAATATTAAAGATATGTCATCAGTCCCTGATTTCAAACTGTGTTTAAATACTAAATAGGTACCAGGAATGCCATCTTCTCTGAAGAAACAATCTTGAAATTCCCTTTCAAACTGGATAAAGAGAAGTCAAACCTGCACAAGCCCTTGCTTTGGACTGGAAAGCTTGATCTTGATATTTGTGAACTGTAAAGAAAGGAGAGGCAGAAATTTTTTATCCTTAGTGTCTCCAAACTATTATTTGTAGAAGTTTGTCCTGTTATCAGATGTCCGGCTTGTGGTGGATCGTAACATAAGTTCTGTGCCGAAGCATTAACACCAAGATGAATTTCTTTCTGCTAGTGCCAACAGGCTTTAGATCGAAATAAAGAGTCAGCACTGTAAGACCCTCCTAATAATTTTTCTGCATCATTTGTAAGAAGGTGCTGCAGATACCCTAAGACACTGTTATCAGTATCTACACTCAGAAAACTGTATAGGTGACTACTTTTCCCCTAAATCATCTTTAGTTCTTGTATCCTTGCATATTTTCCCACTATTGGTATATTCTTCCAAGATATTTTATTATGGATGATGTATGAATATGAAAAATTGCAATCTTTAGCAAGAACACTACATACATTTTGGTAAACTTGATGCATAATGAGCCTCTTTGTCAGCAAGTTTCATCATTGTTCTCTTTATTGTTCAGTAGAATTTTAGTTGACTAAAGAGGCTAAAAGGAAGAAAGGAAAAATTAAACAGAAATAGAAGAGGCAAAAAGCAACACATAAATAATACGAAGTAACAGGCTGATAGTTTTAGAGGTTTTGGAAATGCCCCGTGAGTCTCCTATATTAATTCTAACAGTAAACAAATATTAAAGTTGGGGAACAATTTTCCTTACATTAGAGAAAAATGTGCTACTCTTCTGAGAAAATATAAGCTGATTTGAAAATTGGAACAGATACCAGTTACTATGGCATGAAATAAACGTCTGAAAAATTTCTTTTTCTTCTTATTTCTCAAAGGCCTCATCTGTATGACTTCTTCTAGTTTTTTATTCTCTACAGCAGGCATTTTGCTTTTTCTCACAATTTGTCCATGATTGTTAGTTCATGAAGTGATTAATTCAACTTGCAAAAATAGAGGGGAAAAAAGGGAAAAAAGAAAAAAAAGAAAAAATACCTCCAGTTGCATTGAACTTGCTTTATATTTCTTATACTATGGGAATTTTTAAGCAGATTTTCTAATTGGAATTAATCAACAAACCACCATTTTTCTGTAAATGGAAATTTATTTGAAAAACTTCAGGCATACTTCAGACTTCGAAAAAAATTACATGCAAATAATTATAACACTAAGAATAAACATAATTTATTCAGAGGAGAAATTCAAATTTAAGTACTTTTTTCACAGTTTTATTTTTAACTATTGTCACTAGAAGTGACAAATCTGATTAAAAATCTAAATAAATTTTGAGGAGCTTAGCAACCTACATTATCCTCAATTTTCCATTATACTCGGAATTTCTGAATCCAGTGTATTTTGGAAAATTTGGCCTCTTCTTTCTGGAATGAGGAGAGACATTCAGAAGCACTTACATGTGCAGGAGGATTAAGTGTTAAACAGCATACCACAGATGTGTTATTGCAGATTTACTAATGCCTGAGAATTCCGAAAGTTTTTCTCATAGACTTTGCAAGATTCATTCCCTTTGTGGAGGTCTGTACTTGATAAGGACTGGTGGTGTAACAGAAATGGGGCAAAATCAGGCTTTCAAGAAATTACTTTCATTCCTGGAGCAAAAGAAAAAAATTCTAGTTGTGAGATATCTACTGCTTTCAAGGGCATGGATGGAGAACTGCATATTTCAGATGCATATTTCAGGTGTAAACGTGGCAAAGGATATGTGCTCTGAGACAAACTGACTCAGAATGGACAGTGAGGTACCAGATGTGATCTAAGCAAGATTGATCAGTCAAAGAATGTATAACAGTAATTAAACCATAATGGCATAATGGCAGAAAACATTAATAAATAGTAAGCTCAAAGTTTAATTTTGGCATTGTTTTTCATTCTTTAAAATGACAATAAATACAATACAATAAATACCATGTCATAGAGTCAGACTGGAATCAGATTGCCCTGGAATCAGACTCCCTGGAGGAGGATTTCTGTCTCTTAGATTAAAATAAAGATTTTTTCAGTGTTTTATTCTGATACAGTCAATCTAGGAGAAGCGCAAAAGTGGCACCTGAGTCACTCTGAATCTGTGGAACATAAGCTTTATTTCATTTGAGGAATGGAAAAATCTTTAGAATTGTCTATATTTCAACTGTATCCACTCGTCTGCTTCTGAACAGTAAAAACAGGTGTGTTTTTTGTAACTCCAAAATATATGTCTGTTGTATAATTACCATTATCAGTATTTTATTAACATTATAATTGTCAAGGTAACTTCAAGTCCTAATCCTGATAGAGTATCTCACTTCTCTAGATGACCTTTATCAAAAGAATCCTTCTACAAAAATTCATTGCAATTGTAGCTCATTTCTAATACAGCAATAATGACCACCTACAGTGTGTGCCACAGGAGATTTAACTTAGTGTTTCATTTGTTAGGGATTATTGTATAGAATTTCTAAATAAGTGATGTCTGTAATCAGTTTTTGTGGAAACTGGTTTCTACAATTTAAGACTGTTTTAATTCCTGTTCATAATTTGCCCAGTGGTTTTTGAAAGTATCATCAATCACAAGGTCAAAGATCATGGAGCAAAATTACATTGCTTGTGTATTGTGTGTATTGGACATATATATATATAATGGGTACTCTATATTCTATTATACATTAACTATATACATTAAAATGCTATTTCATGTTTTTTGTGCTGTCTGTTCTATTATAGTAATTTCTTTTCAAATTAGGAATGCTATTATTAATTATATTCTAAAAAGGCGTTAGTAGTTCAGATAACAAGATTCAAATACTGATGATTATTAGGGGGACATCTTATTAAAATGAATATACCTGAGCTCTTTGTACTTATATTTAAAAAGCAAAGTAAATTTTTGCAGAAATTATTCCATTCAACTCAGCAAATTTTTGAAAGTGACTTAGTCAGCACTTCTGCCACCTCCCTCAAGACCCTTGGGTGAATCACACTCAGCCTCATAGACTTGCGTATGTATACCTGTGATAAGCAGTGGTGGGGGCTTCATTCTGCTTCCTGTCCCTGTCTTCCAGCTCAGAGGACTGGGAACCAAGAGAAAAACTGATCTTACTCTTAAAGGCTGAGGCAAAGAAGTCACATTTCGTGTCGACTACACCCAAGACAGCCTCCAACCATCACATCACCCACTAGTCCTTCTCTGGCCACGAAGAGCAAGTCCAGTGGGGCGCCTTCCTCAGCTGACTTTCTCACCAGCTATATCAGGAAGCTGTCTTTCACACACTCTGGGAACCACCTAGACTGTTTCATGTCGGCTGCCTTGTATTTTCAGCAGACACCTGGTAAATTGAAGTTCCCCAAGGGCTATCAATCATGAGACCTCTCCCACCCGCTTGTAGAATATATCATCTACCTGTTTATCATGGTTGGGTGCTCTATAACAGACTCCCACAGGGATGTCTGCCTTGTTGGCCTTCACCCTGATTCTTACCCATAAACACTTAACATGGGCATAATGGCCTTGGCTGTGCTCTCTGCTGCCAGCTGGTACTGCCAGGACAGCCAGGCACACCCTGCAGATGTCTCTGGGGTGACAGTGTGCCCTTAGAGCTTTGAGCAGCTGCACCAGTGGTGATGGGTGCAGATCTCAGAGAGGCCATGGCTTTCTGCCATGTGGATACCATTGCTTACTGGTTGAGCTGGCAGGGCTTCTGTGCCCATCTTGCTGTGCAATCTTGCATGCACACTTCTAATGGGGGTCAGGGGGTTTGGGGGCTACCACTGCTCCTGGCCTTGCTCAGGTCCCACTGACTGCTCTTGTCTGAGCTGGTGGCTCCTGATGGCTCCCTTGGCTATCCCTGAGGTTCCCCCAGTTCAGGAACTGAGCACTGCACTAGAGCAATTCCTTCAGAGTTTTCAGTTTTGGACCACTGCTGGATTTAGTATTGATTCATATGTCATACATCTTAATGCCAAGACATTTCATGGAAATTAAGCAAACAATGTGTGGTGCAACAGTGAAACTCAGTAAAATGGGTACAGTTTTGTTATTTATTCCACATTAAAACTTAGTATACTTTCACTGAGCAGGCATAACAAGTAAACTTATCCCTGTTTACACACATATAAGACCGAATTTTTCTGTGTCAGTGGAATAAAGGTTATTGAATCTATTTAAAGTAGATGTAGACTGGTATCAAGCTGGATATTTTTCTGGGCAAAATACATTTATGGAAAAGTAAAGTAATATAAGTACGATTTACTGTGAACTCATCTAAGACCTACTAAAGCTGTGCAATTTCAGTTTTTATTTATGGTCAGGATTTACACCTTAGTTTTCAAGGACTTGGCCAACCTGGCAAACTTCAAGTCTGATTCACCTGCTCTGCAGCAATAGTAAATTCTTTATTTAACTTTAAAGCCGGTTGGAGACACATTTTTTTTTTCTTTTCCCAGAACAATTTTCCTTAAATTGGTAGTTCAAGCCACAGTCATAACAAGTCGTAATAGAATTTAGTGACATTTTGAGACTAGTGAATTTAGTGACTGTGAGATAACTAGTTTCAGAAATTTAAATTACTGCTTTGTCTTCAGTTTTAGCTCTATAATACACATTAATTGCATGAAAAAGGTAGTACTACTATTGAAATATCTTTTAAAATTATCATGCTTGTCCTCTTTCAGTTTCAGAATTGTCAACTTGAACAAAGAGTATTTTCTTACAATATTTTCACCTTAATTCTTGTTACATCTGCCATGTTTCAACTAGATTAAAAGCCTGTATTCTAAACAGGACAAAGCACTCAAGCTTTGTCCTTCTTTATCAGTGCTACCCAGCTGCACTAATATGACAGTGCTGCACATTATGCAAATATAACTATTTGTTTTCATAGTCCCTCTGCACTTTACAAACTCTTATGAATCCTCTGCTCACTTATCAGTGAATAATTGATTCACGTATTTCATTTGCAAAATAAATTACTCATTTAAAGCAATATGTATATTTAAATCCACATAAAGAAGGTAGTATAACTTCTTTGTATATACAAATATCTAGCATAAGTAGCAGATATAGCTGAGAAGTTATGTATGAATGAATAACTGATTTATTCTATGAAAAGTTCTAGTAGTTAAATAATAAAATTAAATCATACCTTTTACTTGTGTATCAAGTAAAGGTTACTTTACACAGTAAGTTAACTGGTAACACATTTTTTTGTATTTATTTAGATTTATTTTTTTTAATTTTATTGATCTTTAGGAATTTTTTATATTTGTATCTATAATTGTGGAAAAATATGTACATTTAATTTTATTGATATTAACCTTATATTTCTGCTGATATCTACAAAGAATTCAAGCCACATTTTTTATTTCATCTGAGAAATTCAGATCACACTTATTATATTAATATTTATTCAAGTATTCATAAGCTCATAAAAAATGCATTTGCTAGAATATAGCTATTCAAAGTGGAACCTAGCACAACACAAGCTTCCATTAGTATGCCAAATCTCAGGAGGAGTGAAGTTGAAGCATTCTGTTCATATATCATGCCAGAAAAATACCACAAATCATCAGTATAGAGGGGTTTTTTTCACATTTCTGGTAGAAAAACTCTTTTCCTTTTGACTTCTTTCCATATAATGAGACACAAGTGGTGAGTAGGTTTAGTAGGATGGGACTTGTTTTGCTATTTGATGAAAAACTCCTAAGCTAGAGAAGGGATATTTAATTAATTACTTTTACACTCTGCATGGCAGCTGGTTACAGCCAGGCATAGCTTAGAGCAGTTCTCAGGCTGCTCTGTTGCTTCAGACAAAAGTCCCAGGCTGACCCAAGAAACAGAAGACAGAAAATCAGATTTGCTCCACACAGGTGCTCTAAGGTATACTCCATACAGCTGACAAGTTATCTCATATCTTAGGTATGAGTCATGTCAGTAAAAAGAAACAGGTAAACACCTGTTTCTGCAAATCAAGACAGCTGCAAAATATTTCTCGTTCCTTTAGGCTGTTGAACTCGAGTTTCAATGATGGCTGCAAATTCAAAAGACCTATTCTGCAGTCACTAGAAATTTCTTTCACTAGACAGAATTTTTAACGCACGTGTCCGGGGGCTGCGTTATACTGAAAAGTCCATATCCTTGTGTGATGCATGTAAATTCATTTCCCTTTTTATCTAACTATATAAAAAAAAATTCAATACATGTCACTCACTTCTGGATCTTGATTAAGAACTTACAATGGTGATCTGCCTTTTTGGGATGATAACTGTACCCAAACTACTGTGCTGGGATTCCAGGTATATTTATGAAGGATATAGGAATAAGTGTGAGAATGATTTATCTCTGTTAAAATTCAACTCCTAATGATTAGATCCCATTCCTCCTTAGAACGATTTTCTCTGTGGACATTTGCTGTACAAACCTGCTGTAAAGTAGAAATAGAAATACATCAGAATACACCAGAAGGACTGCAAGACCATTTCTGTGTTTATTTCTCATTATAACACTAGAGTGAATGGTGACCTTACAAGAATATAGACAGATAGATATATATGAATTCTTTACCTTGGCTGCCAATAATTAATGACAGGGAATAGCAATCTAAAAACTCATCCACCCAAAAATGAAATGCTGAATGCTATTTATATGAAAAATCAATATGAAATTTTATATCTTTCCTATCATATTTTTAATTAATATATTCTTTTTACAGAAGGACATAGAGAAAAATTAGACTGCTTTTTTTTTTTTTTTAAATAACTCTTTAATTCCAAAAGGATTTGTAGCAGTGTAATGGATATTTGGTCAACAGCATGGTGACATTTTTCAAAAATGTACTTTAATTTATATGGAAGTAATACGCCATACAAATATTAATTAATGGCATTTCTTTTATTACTTATAAGATTTTTTTTGGTACTAGCTCATAACCAGGCTTAAAGGAAATGTTTCTAAAAGGTACAGATTTGGGATGCAATCTGCTCTCACAAGCTATAGTGTTAATTGCCAATCAGGAAACAAATTTATTTATTTGTTTGTTTATTTTACCCTTTCTGCAGGAAAGCTTTCTTGTGCTGTTTTGCACAACCTTGGACATATGGAATAAAAGAACTTTCATGGCACCACTTCAAACACTGTACTGACATAACAATAAACAGTTACCCTATTCTTTCTCCTGTTTGACTTCCTGTATTTCCAAGAGAAAAATGTTGAGTTTTTGATCTTTGAAATGTGATAACCTTAGGGAAAACAACCTTTGACAACCATACAGAGAACGTTTTCTGATGAATTCACAGTGTGGAGACTAAAAAGTTCCTTTTTTAGTATGTGTTTAGTTTTTATTGCAGTGAATGTCTCTTTTCTCCTAATATGCCTCTTTGGCTTTTTGGTGTTTTGCCTTCTTTAAAGAGACTGAACTGCTGGTGATTAATGACTCAAACATTCAACCACGCGCAGTGACTGCCCAGGTGGTGTAAGAGACTGGACTATTGGTGCTGATGTCTCAGTCAGCTTTGCTGACAATGTGTGGAGTGGCCACCCAGGTGCTAAGTGTGTGCACACCTCAGGCTACAAGCTGGGTGTTGAACAAGATAAGGAGAGAGTAAAATCCTGCTGGGTGGAATGGTTTCTTTTGGCTTATGCAGATGACTCAGCTGTGATAACTCCCCTTTGGGGAAGTACCAAACATTCACATGAAGCCTCAAGGTGTTCATCTCTGCTGAGGGGCCATAATGGATCCCTCCATGCTGACAGACACTGTACTGTAACAGACAGCTGTAACATCTTAGAAGGTGTCAAAGACTCCTGAAATGTCTCATGATCCAGTATAGAATGCCCCTGTGCCAAGGGAGATATCAAAGACATTCCCACCTACCCTAAGCTCAACAAAAAACCACACTTGGACTTCATTTAACACTGGATGTTCTTCCCTCACCACATGGGCCTTTGCCATCTGAGTCTTCCCTCTCCACCTCTATGGATCCAGACTGCAATCACCACTTTGGCCAAGAAACATCAAAATTGCAACAACCAAGTCTCACCCCTGGATCCAATGGGTGTCTGGTGGGTCCTTCCAGTCCCCTGGGGGTTCGGCAGCCCTGCTTTGACTGCCTGTACCAGCACCGCAGACTCACTCTAGTGCCACACAAGCTTCTGTCAGTATCAAATTCCAGGTCTCTGCTGTTTCCTGCCAGGTCTGGCTCTCAACTCTTCCTGACAGGTTTTCTGGGTGTGGCAGAGACAAACCACATGGAAGGGCAGTCATCTTGTCTCTGCCTTGTGGCCACCTGTGTTTTTCCCAGGTGGGGGAAGGTTGGGTCAACATCTTGATTTGGTCTTGTGGGTGGGGCTTGGGAAGTTTCTCCTCATCAGTTGGTTTAACCCAGTTTTATCAATATTGTTATTAGCATTTCTTCTTGATAAAGTTACTTTTTCACTTACACCTTGGTGTATTTGCTGTCTCTGTATTGTTTAAAACTGAGACAGATATTTTCATTTTGGTTTTTAAACTGTAACTAGGCTTTAAATGATTAAAGCATGGAAAAAAGATGATAGATGGATTCTGTGTTTGTCCATCAATTTATTCTTATTTGCGATAGCTACCAGACAGATTAAATAAAACTCTCATTCTCACTTTGTGGAAACTGCCACAAGGTTGAACAAACTCAGTCCACCTCCAAACCGCATCAACATTCTGGACTTAGCATGAGCTTCCACAATGCAGAAATGAGACTTGCTGAAACTGGCCTGAAGATATATTCTGTATTAGATTTGTTGCATCCATGCAATTATAGTTTCATAAATTCTGTAGCTAACAATAGAATTTTATTTTTTTTTGTAGTGTTCTGATTATTTAGAAATCCTCAAACTCCTGAGCCACGATTTATACCCCTTGATATTCAGACCCAGGATTGAACTCAGGATTTTGGAACTTTCTTAATAGGCTTTCTGCTTCATCTTTTTTTTTTTTTTTAATCAATTGCTTATGTATCTTGCATATTGGTTATATTATACCAGTCTTTCTATACAGTATCTTTTTTTTTTTTTAGTAAATAACTAGCGTCTCATTTTTGTCTAAAAGTAAATTACTGTAAGTATCAAGTCCCTATCCAATAAAATATGCATGTTAATTACATGATAATGAGGCTAAAATTATTAAAGTACCAGAGAGAATTCAGAAAAGAATGCAAAATTAATGTCTTTGACTACATGACTTTATGGAATAAAAACTACAGGTCAAAATTAAATAAAAATGAGTTCTGAGACAAATGAAGCACAAATGTACCAGGAAATTTTCTGTAAGCATTATCACTGGGAATTTAGGGCTAGAATTGTGTAGCTGTGGAAAAGATATGTCTCAAGTTTCATTTCCTAGAAAACATCTCTTAAAGGGCAAAAGCAATTTCTGCTTGTGTTACTATAGTAGTATTAAAAAACCCTGGTATGGTTAGGCAATAACAATTGTAAATAATAGAAAAAGGTATGGTATTTTTTGGTTATTATAAAGAGAGAGACATGGCGGGGGGGAAAAAGGAAATCCATTCTGACACACATTAACCTCAAAGAACATTGTTTGCCTCAGCTGAAACACCTTGGGTACTACTTCTCAGTTAGAGCCTGTCCCATAGGAAGGATGCTACTAGTCACTGTCTAATGAAGGTCTTTAATGAAATCTTTGAAACTGTCTGCAAATGGAGAAATCCCACCTAGAAAAAGCAGCGAGTAAGAGTAACAGTTCTATTTCTATTCTTCCAAGCCACTGACTGCCATGGATTGTGGCATTCACTTTCAGATTAAAACATCTGAACCCATTTGTTCATATATGAACATGAACTATATGTGAACTAAGTGTCTTTGTCATATATTCAAGAAAGATTTAGGTAGTGCAGTTGATATACCCTGCAGAATGATTCCACTGACAAAAGAAACTTCCTACAGGCTTACCAATGACCCACTTACCTCACTGCTATGACTTTGATGGTAGCACTAGTGCAGATTATTAAGGGAATGAGGCACAATCTGTAGCATAGGAGTCTAGCTGCTTTTTGTTTGAAGTCCATTGCTCTCCTATGCCCCCGTGTTGTGGTTTAGGAGTGGCATTCCCTAATGTAGTGCCCTGCCCACCCCTGCTCAATGCCCTTCCCCCCTCCATGGGAAATACAAATGGCAGAGATCACAGGCTGAAATAGGAACAATTTACTGTAAACAGCAATGAGATAAGAAAACAAACAGTAACAGCAACAATATTAATAACAAAAGTACACAAAAAGAGGGTGATGCAAATTTACATGCAAATTTGCTCACTCACTGGCTTGACCCTGAGACAATGAACAAAATTGTGAACTGAACACACCCTCCTGCACACCACCTTTTCTTCTTGACCGCAAGCCATGCCTTCTCCTACCCAGAACTGGGAATCCCTTACTTCCGCCCCCCAGTGATGCCCTGGGTGGTATAGAATAATTCCCTAGACACAGCCACATGGCTCCAGGCTCCGCCCACTCACAGCTACTGCAAAAAAATAACCCTTGGTTGATCCTCGGCCGAAACTAAGACACCCTCTAATTCTCTAGTTTTGTGTTACAGTTATTAGAGGGTACATCTCTACCTAATATTTTGGTATCTTCTGTTGGACATGTCCTTGAACTTACCCAATGGAAGTCAATAGGTGAAAGAGTCACCCTGACATAAACAGTGCAATTCTGCTGCCACCATTCAGGCTCTAGGATCACTAGTGATACCCCAAAATACCTCCTTTTTTTCTCTTGTTGCTCTAGCCCAGTCTGGTCTCATGTGGGTTGTCTATCAGATATATTCCCATGTGGAGAATTAACTGACCCTGTAGGCATCTGAAATAGAATTAAACACGTTTGGGATCAGTGAACAGTGAGAGCTCCAGAATCTGACTCAATCATAGATACATCTATGCAGCCATTCACATTTAGCTGTCATAATTTCAGATTCACTGACATTCCACCATCTGACATATGTAGTCTTCCCTCAGATATAATTCTGTAACAAGTCTGTAAAATAGTGGATTTTTTTTCATTGTCTTCTCAGTTGTCAGAGATAACAAAAAACTGTGAATTTACAAATTTGTGGGATGTTGAGTACATCAACATGTACTGAAATGGTTCTGTAATGGAGTGAAAGTTCACACTGAAGTGATATTTTTTCATTGTTTTTAGTTGCCAGTAAAAAATATTCCCATGAGAGAATATGGGAAATATAGAAAGAACATTGCTCTACAACTGGACTGTCTTTTAAGTCACTCTCATTAAACATGGTCTCTTTGCTGGCGTAGATTTCTGCATGAGAATTGCAGTTTTCATTACCAAGTGTTTGCTTCTTCATTTATAAAACTGACTTTCTGACTGGATTATATTTCCCTCCTCTATTTACAGCCATATGATTTCTGAAATGCCACGGGCCATTCTATTAGGAGAAAAAAAAAAAAAAAAACCTGCTGTGTCACATAATATATAGTCTAATCAAGATGTCTATTCTTCAGGAGAAAATGAGAGTTTGGTCTATGATTAATATATTGTAAAAGACACAGGAGGGAAATTAAATTAATTTTTGAATCAATGTTTTTGAGGCCATAGAACTCTCAAAAATATTTTGATTTCAGGTCCACCTAATTTAGAATTAAAGGTAGAAAGGAAAAAACCCTAAAAAAACCAACAAAGCACCAGAGTTTTCCCTCCCTCATCCTCTTTGGAAAAATGTTAATTTTCTGAAAACTACATTTCTGCTGCACAGTCATTGACCCTAATAATCAGTATTCTGTTAGTCTGAAGGCTGTGGGAGTTGAACCTTTCTGCTAACCTATTATGAGCTCAAGCATATTAAGTATATGCTTCAGTAAGTAGGCAAAAGTGTTTATATCCACTGAAACTATGTGATTAAAAATTGGTCTTTCAGGATAAACATTTCAATTTTTTGTGCTGAACCTAGCACATGTTCAACAAAGAATAAAGCCTCCACTATATAAGATTTAAGATAGAAAAAAAGATATGTATACTTTATTCATGTGTCCAGGAATTTCAGTTATGGCTCTTAATTTAAAAGGATGACAAGGATCTAATAATTTATAAGTAGAGCAAGTGTTTAATTTTTCTCCTTTATTAAGTTATGCTTTTGTCATTAATATATCCAGTGTTTCTATTTGTATGTCTTCACATGCATCTTAGAATCCAAGGTGGGATCATACTCAGCATTAATTAAACTTGAGTTCTGACCACTGAATCTGGACACATTGAAACAATGAAATGAAGCAAACTTAGACTGAAAGGGTGAATAGTATGCACACTTTAAAATTTTTCAGTTGCATTTTTTTAAAGGAAAAGATAAATATGAGTGTGCAAGTTGTTTTGAACAAGCTAGAAGTAAATTATGTGCCCAAGGACAGAAACAGAAGATGACTATTGAATTTTCTGAGTGAGATACCTATAAAAAGTGACCCACCTCTCAGTTCCTTGTAATTTCTGTCTGCTTGTATATAATGATGTGTTACTATTCCAGGAAAGAATAAAACATAGTTTAAGCTGTCTGCATAAGAGGAAAAGACTTTAAGAAAGATCTTCATTTAAAAGACACAGTAATGCTTATGAAAGGATTTTCTAAATGTGAACCATCTGGTTACTTTGACAATTTGGAGGTAATTTTTATTTTAGCATAGTAAGCTCAGAATTAACTGTTCTGGTCATTATTGATAATAGCAGATTCCAATATACATAGTTTGGAAAATATGCTCTATTCCTGAAGTAATCATTACTCTTTTAGCTAAAAGTACTATAATTCGGTCATGTTTACTAGTTCAGCAGGCAGAATTGACAATTATAAATATATTGTAATATTAATTTAAATGTGTTCTTGTATTTGCCCAAACCCACCAAGTAGTCACATGTCATATCTCAAAAATGAAGAATTATGTGTCTTCTCCAAGAAATATAAAGGAAATTGAAATCTCTAGGGAAGAATTTTAGATCTCCTTTTCTCATACTGTCCTTGGTACCCATCCAAATTCCTTAGTTATTCAGAATCTAATCTTGCAAGGGGAAGTTTATGCACATGGGTTCTCATTAACTTCAGAGAGATTTTGCAAAGTCACAAGATAGCTGTTTTCTACGGCTGTCAACCTAAATGTCATTGGACCCAAAATGTCAGAAAGAATCACCAGAAATTATCCAGATTTATGCCAGACAAAATGTTTACAGAGTTAGACTTCTGCTGGTATCTAAATCTCATCTCTGCACATTTTAAGAAGTATGGTTTAAAAAGAATTCCAATACAGTTCATCTTTCCTTAATAAAATTGATTCATGTAGTTGAAGTCCTAGCCAGGGCTGTTAGAGTAGCTAATTTGAAGATAAATCTCACTTTTAAGGAAAGATTTGACCCTTGGATGCACACATGCAACTTTCATTTTGTTAATGGAAGCCACATTTGTGCATCCAAGGGCAAAATTTGTTCCTTAGCAAAATGATGTAAAATAAACAGATAATAAAGTGCATCAGTGCAGTCAGGGAAGCTAATTCCATGGGAGGGATTTCCATTGGGGTATGTCTAAAAAGCAGGCTTTTGAAATAACACCCATAAAACTCACTAGTTTATAAAATCTAAAACCTTCTAAAAGAACAGTGAATTTTACTCTCAGCCAAATAGATGATTTTCCAAATAAAACAAAGCAAAACAAGAAAAAATAAACCACCCAACTAGAATCTCTAGATTATTTTTTTTCCATGTGGAAGAAGAAAAGTAAAAAATGGGAGAGGGACAATCATTTATTTTTAGAGACATTCAAAAATACAAAACACTATGAAAGGACTCAATATATTTGCCTAAATAATGTTATTATTACATTTACTCATACTGTTTATTTCTTTCTGCAAGGGGTACAAAGCTACACAAAGGTCTATCATGTTTTAAGTTCTGCACAGAAAAATACAGATTATTTGCTGTAATCAACACAGCCTGATACCAGATAAAATGAGCCCAAGAGAAGATAAAGTGTTTTCACCCACAGAGAGCAAAAGTACAGGCAAAGTATAATGATTGTCTCAAAACGCCAAGTGGTGGCTCTGACCCTTCAGATCAATATTCCTGTTTTCAAACACATAGTATTGAAAGCAAAGAAGTCTTCCTATTTCTTCTGGGATACACTTTCAAATTCTTTTAATGTTGCTTTTACCAGTCCCCTTCTGTAAAGCCACTGATCTATGTCTGTTCAGCTGGACATGAAGCAATTACCTCCTCTTCTGGGATTTTTGCCAAGATAGACCAGCTGACTTTGCTCAACAGAAACCAAAATAAATTGAGAAAGGAGAAGCAATCACCAGACTGTACAAAAAAAAAAAAAAAAAAAAAAAAAAAAGAAGAGGGANAAAAAAAAGAAAGAGAGAGAGAGATAGGATTAGGAAATCCCATTACATTCATATTATTTTCATTTTTTAGGTTTTAGCTAGCACACTACTGTATCATAAAGGTTTGGGCAATTTATTTCCTAACGTTATGTTTTGTCTCCCAAGACAAAAGAAAGCAAGAAGGAAGGCACAGACCTCATATCTACTGTGAACATGTTTATTCTCTCGGTCAGGAGGAGACTTTCCCTAATGATATTTATTTTGCAAATGAATGCTGATCTGAGGTAAATCAGAGAAGCAACAGTTATCATTGAAGACAAAAGTAGAAGCAAATTTAGTCCAAAAGAAATAAACTATATACTGGTTGAACCTGTTATTTTGTTCCTCCAGGGAGCAGCTTCAATTTTTTCTTGCTAAAGTAGGCAACTGGTTATCATCTTCTGGCAGTAGCAACTAACAGAGAGTACATTGTACACCAGTGGAAATGGATAAGGATGCATATCTTCCCAATGAGTTTTATCCTAATGTAAGTTCCAATATGACTTTCTCCACACAGCACAAAGTTGATTAATGACACCTCTGAACTGTTCTCTTCTGACACATAGAGCACATTGAGAATGACCAACATCAGGAGCTAGACTCTAGGTGCTAGAGAATGTTTGCAATGAATAGTAAAACCATAGCATTGCACACATTTTCCAGTCACCCACAGTTTCTAGTAATTATTATTAAGATTTAGTCACAAGTGTGGTTTTGGTGGTGCATTTAATTTAATGCATTGTTCACTAACATTCTGCATACTTGTACACCTTTCACACTTTTACAGAGCTATTTTTTCAGTGAGGTGCTCTCCTGAATAGTCTAAGTCTTCAAAATATTAGCTGGAAAGTACTCTTGGAAAGAGTAGCTTTTTTTCATTGCTAGTGTGTTCCCCTTCCCAAATTTTACAAGTCCTTTATCTTAAAAAAGAATCTCTTTAATTCACTGTAAGAGAATCTTTTCACTTCAGGAAAATCTTAGTTACAGTTAGCAGGTTTGATTAAGCCCCTGGAGGTTCTTTTTCTGTCTTTCCCTATGCTATGTCTTTTACAGACAGTTAAAAAGTACTCTCTAGGCAGCTTGGAGAAGGTCATCCAAGTGGTCAGACATAGTAAATATACCAGACCAAACTTTGTGAAATCTAGTCTGATGGGAATCAAATATTTTTGTTCATTTTTACCTTATCCTCTTATACAACTAGCAAAACAGATGCCTTAAAACCAAGTAGCATTTCTAGCAAGCTCTTTTTCGGTCTTCTGTATTCTCTAGGGTACTCAAATCCAAAATCTTGGTCTAGGAGACTTTTGAACAGTGGGAATTTTGGGAAAACCTTTCCTTTAAAAAAACCAGACCAAAACAAACAAATGAGCAAAATCATAGCAATCTTGTAGATCAACAAGAAGGAAATATAATCTATGGACTTTTCAAACTTTCTTGTGTGGAAAAACAGTTCTGAAATAATTGAAAAGATTTTTAATTTTTTTGGTCTGTTTTTTTTGTATGTTTTCTTAGTTGTGGGTTTTTTTTCCATTTTGTGTTTTGTGTTTTTTTCCCCCAAACTTGTCTTAAATTGTTTATTTAATTTTTCTTTTCTTGTTATGTTCCAAATTTTTATTAAAATGTATGTAAAAAATAGGGCTAAGGGATAGAAAATAACTGTGTGACAGAAGAGAAAGAAAATACATGATAGTTCAATGGACAACATGCTTAACATATATAACAGTCTTGAAATATTCTTCAATAAAGTCTGTGTGATGACCCTGGTCTTCATGTGTGAGTTACTAAAACAATGGTTAAACCTCAATCTGTGGTTCATTAGCTACAAGGAAGCCTTAGTGTCAGTTATTATTATTTATCATTATTTATATGGTATTGCTCTTAACATCTGAAGTGAGATATAATTGTCTTGGCTGACTATCCA
>VWZF01004379.1:7233-46241 GCA_013396755.1 Sclerurus mexicanus
GTATAATTTTCATTTCATCCTCATTTATATAAAAATAACCTTGTTCAGTGTCCTGTCTGAGAAAATAAGCAGACACCTCTAAAAGAGCTAATATAATGCACGTGATGCATTGATTTGGGGGAAGTTTCTCACTGATGTTAACTTCCTGTCACTCCATGCCCTTCTGCTTTTCTAGACCTGTAATTGCTTGAAAAAATTGCACACAGGATTCTTTGTCTTTTTAACATCTAGCTTGCCTACCTGCCTCAGTATTAGCATGCCATAGAGACAATTGCTCTATGAGTTCAAAGTATTCCTGTTTAGAACATATTTTATTTTAACTGTTCTACTGAGTTTCTGGTTTGTGAGAAAAATGAGGACTGTTCATGCAGCTGTTCACTGTAAGAGATGCTCTTCCTTGTCAGTTATTCAGAAGTTGTTGCCAGCTATGGTTTGAACTGTGAAAGTGATTTTTGAGGAAGCGAGTTCCAGATGTCTCAGGCTAGCCAGCACTAAGATTTGTTTGTTTGGGTTCTGAATACATTACATCAGTCTTTGTTGTGCATATTTCCTTTTTCATGTTAACTTTTTAAAAAGTCATCCAATATTTATAGCTCTTTGAAAATTTTTATATTTTAATACATTTAATTCTCTTTTACCTTAAATGAAACGTTTAAACTTCTTTAATTATCATGGACTTCTTTAATTAACATGCACGATACATGTTTGAGTGAGATACTGTTGAACTCATTGCCTATAGTTAGTCATAACATAGTTACCATGGTCTTTATCCTTCTTGAATAGTTAGCTAAATATACGTTGGGCTAGTAAATACTGTGAACAAAACTTTCCTTTTTTAATTACACTTCAGAATTTTTATCTACAGTGAGCATCTCTATTCCTTCTGTATTCCTTCTGCATGCTGAATTTCTTGTCAATGCCAATGGCCACTGGGGTGATGTTGATTTAGAGGGAGAGACAGAAAACCATCAGAGAATGTGCTAAGCTTCTATTGTGTTTACCAGTTATGTCATTAATTTAACAGTAAATATTTTCACTTTATTTAATATTTTTAAATGGTGACTTTGTTGTCAGAATAGAATCTTGAACACAGATAGTCAAGTAATGCAAAAGTCTTTCAGAACTGTGTTAAATCTGTGGCTGTCACATTTAGTTGTATGAAAGCACAATCCTTATGTGAGTTTAAAGCACAATTTTGCATAATTTTCGTAATGCAATTTGATTTTTTTTTTTTTTGCCAGGATTCAGCATTATAGGCTATTGATTTCAATATCTGCTGTGTGTAAAATCACAGGAATTTAAATACTGTGTCACTGGTAATTAGGAACTGGCAGTCTATTTTCTATTCTCTTCTAAGGAGGTTTCTTGTTGAGTATTACTAATCCTTTCAAAAAGCTGATATTGAAATACTTCCAAAAGACCACTTACACATATAGCCTACATCATGGTATCCCAGATCAATAATATTTTAATTAGTGAGGTTGATGCTTCCCTTTGTGCATATTTGAGGTGCCAGGTCCTTATTAATTTTAAGTCAGTATTGCAAATTATAGAAAGCTAATATGCTAGAAGAATTTATAGTTGGCACCATAGGGTCTTGTGTCGGATTGGTCATATGAATTCATAATTTGAAAAGAATATATTAAAATTGTTTATATTTAATGTATCTACACTTCAAGGCTAACAGGTGTTTTGGACCAAATGTACTTAATCTTTTGTCTCAGCTGCCGGTTGGATCCCTAGGGGTCTTTTAACAGTAAATGCTAGCCAAGGAGTCGTGGGAAAACATTTGGATTCCAGAACATATAATTTTATCCCATCATCATTACTGACCTGATGGATAGGAATGGGGAAACAGCCTGGCAATTAAAACAAGTTCCTGATAGAAATAGCTTTATGTAGAGTCTAACGTTAGTATATGCAGCTCTAAGGGTTTATGTTTCTTTTGATAAACATATTAAAATTGGTCAATAAGTTAAAACAAAAAGGTTCATTCCACTCTCTTGGTGAAATTCATATGATGTTTTATCTTTCATAAAGCTTGATGTTCCATTCAGAAAACATGAAACTATACCAGCTTCTGGAAAAATGCTTTGTCCAGTTTATTGTGCTGTAGTTGAAAGTTGTATACCCCCATAAACATGTGATTTTACAGAATAGTGAAGGGCATTGTGAGGTGTTGCATACTTTTTGGTACATGAGGAGTAAATTGTAAAGATTAAAGTGTACGTCTTTCAGGGAATGATTTGGTAGAACATTTTAAAATACCTTTACCTGTGTTGTTATATATAGAATTGACTAGCAAAGTCAGGATCCATAATACTTTGTTGCCTTTATTTAGTTCTACACTGACCCAGGATCATAATTTAATCTTTTGCAAAAGATGTGCACTTTCTTGAATGACATTTTC
The DNA here is from genome assembly GCA_013396755.1 of Sclerurus mexicanus. Classification (NCBI taxonomy): domain Eukaryota; kingdom Metazoa; phylum Chordata; class Aves; order Passeriformes; family Furnariidae; genus Sclerurus; species Sclerurus mexicanus. The sequence continues at coordinate 9,644 of VWZF01004379.1, forward strand.
TCCTGTACTGTGGTGATGGTATCTGAAAATATCATGAGCATTTTACCAGCCTGGATTATATTCTCATGTATGCAGAACTTAATCTTGCAGTTCAGGTGCTCTTCTGCCGAGCTAAAATGTAGTTGCGTGTAATGGGTTCATGCATTAGCCGTTCTCCTAGGTCTTGGAGTAGAATCAGTAGAATCAATGAGCACTTCAATGCACAAAATACCTGTAGTAACTAATGAACTAATGAATTAGGAAGAAGGATATGGGTTTGATATGACATTGCTTTCTGAGTGACTCTAGCCAGTTCACACACTTCTCCAGTTTGTTTTCTCTATCTGTAAAGTTAAAGTAGTGACACTCCATAAGTGATTTTTGGTAGGATTTTTGTCCTGGTCTTCAGGTACTTGACAGTTCAGAATTTCTATTAGGAATCTATTAGGGGAAGTCAAAACTTGAAGCTCCCTTTACTGTAGCACAATTGCTTTAGTCTACAGAATTGATACTTGTCTATTGGCTTTGAAGTTGCTGGCATTCCTATTGCCTATCCATAGCTGAGTGTTCAGAATAGTGTGTTTTCTCTTGTGCAGAACTCATCTGCCACTGCTTTCCACTGCTCTGACTAGACATCGGAAATGATGTAGCTTGTCAACTGCCAACCACTTTTCCTTTGACAATTCATCTCTTCTTATGTTCGTAACAGTTCTCATCCTTTGCAACATTACAACACCTGTACAAAAGCCATGCTTATTATTATAAAAGGATCTAAGGTTTAATGTCTGAGGATAGTGAAAAACTCTGGCTCCCAGTCAATGACCATATAATTTTTTTAAACTTTTTCTTTTTTCTTCTGTTTTTAATGAGAAATCAGGAGGTGAAAGTGGGAGGTGGCCTCAGTTATGCGTGGTTTGAGCTTGTAAAGAAATGAGACAGAGGTATGCTCACAGCAAATCTGTAAGAACAGAATTATATGATAAGAATTTAGATTTCTTTAATTCTGTGGAGTGGATTATGAACCTAGAACTATTTAGTGAGGTCCTAATAAGCAGCAGATTTGGTGCCTTTTAGATAGCTGAAAAAAACATGGTCTGTTTTCAGTTTTCATTGAAGTCCATTTGAAGTCCCATTGACTCAAGTTTAGAATTAGGGCAAACCTAATAACCTGCTGATTCTGAATTTATTATTCAAGTGGGAATATGAAAACAGAGAGATCTAGGCCAAATTAAATAACCTGCTGATTCTGAATGTAGTATTCATCAGGGAATGTCTATAGAGAAAATACTTTTCATAAATTTTGGTAGTTATTACCATCATAACCATCATCATAATAATAATTATTTATTAATTTAATATTGCCTTATAAACCATGCTAAAAGAGTAAAGCTGTATGACTAATTTTGTTTTATATTTAAGACATTGTAATTTGAGGAAAAATGTGTTTTATAGAAAAAATGGGCAGTGTATTCACTAGAAGCACTTTTTGCATTTGCTGCCACTACAAACTGTGAAACAGCGTATTTTGCCTATGTAAGTGTTACATACCAACAATGCTATGAAAGTGTGCAAGTTGCAGATTCCTTTTAGTCTGGGCCACATTATCCTGAATTAAGAAAGTTTGACTTTTTGGTGATTTTTGTCTAGAGAAAGGGGCTTTGTGTTGCTTAAAGGCAGAGAAACTAGATTGAATCTTCTCACAGGGCTGTCTTTCTGTAATTAAGTGAATTTGTACAGCCTTTGAGGAGGTCACTGACATTACACTATGCAATTGGAGATGTATGTCACACTTTCAAAGTTTCTGAATTACAACTTAATTTCTGATACAGAATGTCCTTCATGTTGATCTTCTTTCTTCTGTGCTTTTTAGCTTTAACAAAAGATTTTTTTAAATGACACTTCTGTCAAAAGAGGTATTTCCATTAGGAACAGGCTCCTTGAGAAAGATTGCATATATATATTAGAAATTATATGCACTTTCTTTTGAAGAAGTATATAGAAAATCACAAAATTAGTGAGTAGACATGGGGTCAAGATCTGTATCTCAATACTGCAATTTTCTTTAGAAGCTTATCCTGACTCTTCTTTGTTCTCAAAGGTGGCAATAGAAATGTTCACACACACACATGAGCATTTTTACAATGGCTCTCTAGGGCACAACCTTGATGAATAGCTTCAGGATGAATTACAATCTTGTGATGCAAAGACTATATTCATGATTAATAAAAATGTGAGCATTGGGCCCTAATGCCAGGGAAAAAAAGGTGTTCTTCAGCCTTCTTAAGAAAAATGTTATATGTCCCCATTCTATATGATGAAGGAGTGAAAGAAGTGGTATAAAAAAGTTTGGATTCCACTGATTATTGCTCAGCAACAGGCTTAAGTTTTTAATTTTTAAAATCATTTGTACAATTTTACATTTGTAAAATCAGACTTCTAATCTATAAGGTCCAGGAACAGGAATCAGAGAAGCCAGTGAGACATTGCATCTCCTTCCCAGACTACACCCACTGCTATGTCTAAGCACAATGATTTTTAGGAATAGAACTTTTGATCTGCTCTTCTTGCAAATCCACTAACAATAACATTCATGTTAACACTCAGATATTTTATCTATTCTCTTATCATTGGCTGGATCCCATTTTCTTGTGTTAAGTATCATTGGGATCTTTAAATAAGTAGTCTTTCTTGCACATTATAAATACCCACATCATTCAGGTATGCTATTCAGTCCCATATTACCCATTGTGATACTGTGAGTCATGCTGGTGGATTTTGTAAATCTTAAACCATGAGAGCATGCACAGTGATGCAAGTGAATGAAATTTCCTTCCAATTTGTTCCCTATTAGGAAAAAAAAAAGGAAAACAAACATAAACATATCCTTTACAGTATAAGTTAATGGCACCGTGGAATTCAGAAGCAAAGCTGCCTTCATTGAGTGGTGGCTTTCATCTTTTTTCTTGCTTGTGTCTAAGCATGGAATTTGTCTCTTTATTCATATTTGTATTAAAAAATAATGAAAAGCACTTAGTGATGCTGTATCTGTTGTGATAGAGATATACCTAATTCAAAAAGCATGCCTCTAAGAGCTTAGTAATAGTTATTTTGATGTTGTACTTTAGTGTGTGGTCATTGCCCCTTGCATAGCCTAAATATATCAAGTGAGCTGAGTACAGGTTTTGATGTGACTCAACTTTGCTCTTCCCTAGCTTCCTCATCAGAAATTAGAAAAGTAGTATCTAAGTATGTCTTGGAAACTTGTCCTTGCCCAGTCTGAGCTCTCAGTGACTTTCAATCATTAGATAATGCAGAAAGAGATACTAAGGATTGAATAACCAAAGGAACTGTAAAGAAAAATGTCTTTAGAAATCATATATTTTATACTGTAAAATATTTTTAAAATGTTTTGCTTTTGTAGATTTGTTGCATCCAGTATTATTTCTGTCAACTGATGGGTTAAAATAATCTGTTGAAGTATTCCTTTCATGTCTATGTAAATCAGGACTGATGCCTCTTGAAGCTAATATGTTAAGCCATTGTAAAATAAGAGTAAGATCAGAATCAGGTCCTCTTTTTAGAAAAAAAAACCATCAAAACCCTTTCAACTGTATCAGTATTAAAACATCCCCAAACCTCAAGGAATAAACAGGCTTAATCCTGCTCACTACTGTGTAACACTTTACGATCTTTATAGAAGTTTTCTTTGTCATTCAGAGGCATAGAAACATTTTACCAGAACAAAAATGTCTGTCAAGGAGCTTTGCTTGCTTGTTTCCTGCACCTGTATGGTAACAATAATTACGTATTCCACTTTAGTCCTCTTTTGTAGATGTGTAGTAAGAACTTGCAGTGCCATTTTCCTTTATGAAATTATAAATTAATGGCTAAAAAAATTCATATTCTAACTCCACTTTTACCCCCACAGAGGAGATGACCTATCCTGTATTAAAATGTTTGTCCTTTGAAAATAGACTGTCAAGTATTTTTGTCATCTATATGTTTGAATCAATCTTCACACTCCTTTGGTTGTTACATACAGATTTAGTGCACAGATTTTTAGAGCACAGATCAGTATGGCCAGTTTGCATCTTCTCTAATCAACTGAAGTCATCAGTGTCAGTCTAACATGTATGAACATACTGCACTCAAAATTTATGCTCTGAGAATATTATTAAGTTTGTAAAATACAGCACTTAGAAGCTGTGAACTGTCAGGACAAAAGATACTGTGCAATTTTAATTTCATCTGTTTCTGGGTATCCATTATGAAATAGTGTTTAATTACATGATCATCACTTTATCCTCAAGCTTTCTGCCTCATTCAGTCCAATAATAAGTTCTTCAATATTTTGTTTTCTCTTTGCTGTTCAGTTTGTAGCCCTGAGCCTTATTTATCATCCTTATTCAAATCAGCTCTGAAGAGAAGTTAGTAATTTTTTCCCTAGGCTTTTCTAAGGTTTTCATAGCAGCAACATTTGAGCTGCTATGCAAATATTAAAAATTACACAATGCCTATGTAAGATGACAGATACTATTATCCCATTTGTAGAGGAGAACTAAGGCAATAGAGACTGCAGGTAAAAACATTCGCTGAATGCCCATCTGAAGTTTTTCTGAATACTTCACAGATAACACCACATACCTTAAGCATCTACTATAACTTCAAAATACAGCTCTCACTGACTTCAGATTAGAGCTTTGAGTGATCAGCACTGTATATTCTGGGATATCCAGCATGGCATGCTCTCCAAAGGTGCAAATATCCTGAAGAGTATGTAGAGTGACCACCCAGAAAACATCTGTATTTAAAAACCTGACCAAAATTGCATGGGATTTTTAGGAGAGGAGGGGATAGAATGTTTCTTTCACACAGGGTTCACCTCCCCCTGCTATGAGGTACACTCCACTCCTTTTCAGCAAGGTCTCTTTTATTGCAGGGGAAGGTGCACTGCTCATTGGCATAACAGCTTTCTTTGTTACTTGGTCATTACTTATTGCTAAGAATAGTCCTCTTCAGTGTACAGATGAAGTGAGGGAAGCTCTGGACAGAATTGCATTAAACTGTGCAATTAAAGGCTATATCTTACTGTATATGAATGAAGTAGATGGATCTAAGTTATGTAAGAAGCCTTATGTCTCAGAGCTGCTATTTTTGACTTTGCAACCCAAAGAACATTCTTTTAAGATAGTAAAATAGTCAGTGTGTATAATTTTTTTTAGGTTTTAAAGACTTGAGTCCCACGCAGACATTCTAGCCCCAGCCATTGTGTTTTCTGCACTTGAACAAAGAAGCTCCCTTTCCTCAGGACCCACTCCCAGCAGGAAAGTTGCTGATGGACTGTCACTTTCCCTGCTCCAAAACTGGGTAGCTGGACCTAACATAGGCTACAGAGACCAAAAAGACCTTCTGAGACTGAAGTTAAAACAGTCTACAGAGTTTACTAGTACAATCCAAGACATCCCCACTAACATGGTACAAACACATTTGTGAGAAAATTTGCAACTTGAACAGATTCTGGTGGGTTTTCAAGGGGTTGACAAAAGGCTCAAACATGAAAGTCAAGTTACTTCTGCTCAAACATTTTTTATATTTCTGCTTCAAAATAGGACTGAAGTCAAAAGGAATTGGAATGGAAATGAAACTTACTTAGTGTTCCCTTGGGGAGATAATACTGCTAACGTAAATGTCAGGTTTTCAGTTGAGATTTTTTTTTACTAAATAAAATATATTTTTTAAGACTGGAAAAGAAGAAATAAAAGACTTGCACAAAATTATTTCAGTGCATTTCAGAACCATTTTTTCCAATAATTCAGTTTTTAAAATAAAATACAAGCATGGCATTTGCACATCTGCTTATCAGTTGTTGAAATTAAAATTGCCTAAAAGTATTTCTTAAACTCTTCCTGTAAAAGTTTTGTGTGAGGAATAGTATAGCCACAATACAATATTCTGTACACAAGACCTAGAAATGCCGTGTTTATCTTTTGTGTGACCATCCCATATTTTTAAAATGCTTATGTCTTTATAAGAGCCACAGTTATTAATGTTCCAGGACCTTTGAACACACCTTTAGTATTTTTCTCCTTATTTAGACATTGTTACTTTCTCTACATACAAAACTCGTTTCTCTTTTTTTCCCTGTGTGTTAAAAAAAAGTATAAAGATTAAAAATATTTATTTTTCCTTTTCCTTTCTATGATTTATATTGCACTGACTGTGTTATACTATGTCCTATTTGCCTAGAAAGAAGACAAATAAGAAGCTTTTAGGACAGGAGGTGAAGACAGAATAAAGTCAAATTCCCAATAAATTTCTTTATGATCACTTAATTTAGATGGTCCCACTGTATTTGGTTGGACTCCTTGTATGAATAATTTTATCCTCTTGAGCCCCAATATAAATTAATGTATGTACTAGTATGCTGAAGATAGCAATACTTGCTTCAATAATAATATGATTATCTTGTATGTTACCTCATGATATTTAATCATCTTGTGGCATTTTCAGTAATATAAAATGTGATTACTCCCACTGATTCAAATGAGACTATTTGTGTTAGAATGGATATTTTTTTTAAATAAAAAAGTTTAATGATCAAAAAAAGAATTTAAAATTGTGGTTTAAGCATAATCAGAGACAAGCTAAACTGCAGAATCATAGACAACCAATTAAAGTACCTATATTTGTCAATTTTTAGAGATAATATTCATGTTTTTACATATTATAAATGTCATGCCTAGTATGTAATCTAATTAGATTCATCTTTAGAAATGCCTTTTTTAATGAATAATAATGCATTTAAACTCAGATATCTGTATGTATATAAATTGTCTTCAAGCTCAATGTATGTGTCATTTTTGTTGCATTTTCTAGAAAAGAATTGCAGTGTTATTTCTTTGGGAAAGCTTAAATTCTGCAGCAAAATAGTACCAGTCAGAAATCCAAGTCCTATGTAACATCCCTAAAGGCTGTTTTTTGCTAAGCAGTGAAGGGAGTATAATTTAATACACTCTGATATTGCTGTCATTTAAAATATGTCCCTAGCTCAGCAGTACTGCTCAGCAAACTTTCTTTCTTTCTTTTGAATTATAGAAGATATATACAAAGGGTGAAGGAAAAGTTTAGTAGGCAAATGGGACAATAGGATACCAATAAGAATGTATTGACACTTCCATCGCTATTAAATCTACTACTTACACTTACTAGAGTTCCCAAAATACTATCTTCTGTGATTGTTTACAAAATTCATGAATTTCATAAACTGGCTAAAAACTCTTCTCAGTTTAATAAATGTATAGAAAACAACTTGTCTTAAATGTAACTTTACAAAGACTCCTAAACTAAAAAAAATAAATAATTAAAATTAAAGGCAATACTTCTCTTATTAACCAAAGGCATATCTATTTTGCAATTGTTAATGTGTTATCTCTGGGATTTATAACAATAAGATTAAAAATTAGATAATTTTCAGTATTTTTAAAATTATGCAAATATTATGTTAGAAATTTTCATTCACTTGTGGAACAGCAAATGAAGCTGACTGTTCTAAGTGAAACAGTATGGTCACTGCACCTAAGGTTAATTTTCTCTGAGATCTGCCACCAACCCATGGGAAATTGTGCTGCAACTTAGTCCTGCTACAAGGGTTTGAGTAAAGAGAAATAATTCTCTCGGGAGGATTTTGCTAAACTCAGATCATTTGGACAGAGCAGTTCCTCTGGCAATTATGCCTGTGGATCTGGAGGGACAAATCAGAGTTTTCTGATGGAAAATATGCAGTCGTATAAGTGGAGCCAAGGTCTTTGCCCTCTCAGTTACAGGAAAAGTGGGCATGTGACTCTTGTTTACATCTCTTTGAATTTCTGTCCATAGAGCTGTGATTGATTTCTGCAAGCATTATTTATTATCAATGTTCTGGCCAGAAAAAGATCAAATATTTCAGTGATTTGGAAAATATTTTCTCTCTTTTAAAAGGAGTCTGTTTTAAAACGTATATAAGGTAAAACTTGTCTCTCAATATGCCTGGTAGCCTCACTGTACTACTTACAAGTTAATAGAAATCATGAAGTTTTTCAGCTGAGCTTGGGAGCTGGACCTCCATTTTCTGTGGCCCACTAGCAGCACTTTTAAATAAAATTTTAGAAAATCTCTTAGTAACAAAATTTTCACAGCTGTCAAAAACATTTTTGAGAGTTGCTTTCCTTTTTCCTGCATTCAAAACAGGTTCTTGAATTTATTAATTTTTTAAGTTTTTCAGTTAAATTTCAGTATGACTTGGTGTTTTCTCTGATTTTATGCAAAAGATAGCCTGGAAAACCGTTGATAAAATAAGAAACTGGCAATATTGTTGAAAGAAACTTTTGGCAACTGAAGAAATTATACCAGAGAAGAATGTAGGAAAAAATGTCTGATATTTATTATATATTATACTAGTAAAAGCATGCTCAACCAAGTTTCAAGAAATCATTGGTCACTGACTCTGTTGTGTACTGCCTGACTCTAAAGGGTGTGCAACAGTCTCACCATGAGTGTCATCCTACACTTCTTACTGCAAGTTGTTCTTACTGTTGATTTTGCTTGATAAGAACTGCATGATACTTAATATATGACCAGCTGCAAGTTCTCCTCTGAAATGTTGAGTTCCTTTAGAAAATCATTTTTAATTGTGAGAGTGACCTTTGCTTCTAGGGTTTGCAGTTGGGTTTTGTTTTTCCATAGTTGGCTATGGTTAAGAAAAACTTATTATGAAACAACCCTTTTTAGCTTTTTACCCAGATATTATTTCTTCTTTAGAAACTGGATGCTTCATAAATGATTACATCAGATGAATGGTAGACATCTGGAAGCATAAAATGGAAAAATAAAAAAAAGGAGATGAAGAAGTGAGAAGTAATTAAGTACTGGAAATGGTATTTGGAATTGCTATATTATTTTCACTTTTCTATTACAAGTTCTTTATATATCTCAAGTATTTAATCTTCCTCACAGTTTTTCATCCATAAAATAAGGTTAATAATATTCACTGCCTTCTTACCATTCCTTGTCTGTTTTGTTTAGTGATGTCTGAGGTTTCAGAGCATATTTTGCTATATTCTTACCCATACCTAGTACAATAGAAGTGGATCTTACTTGTGGTTTTAGATGTTACATATTATATACAATATTGAGCTGTAGTTGAGATACAAACATTGGAGAAAAAGTAATGAATAAATTATTGTAATTTAGGGTATTCCAGATTGCTTTAGGGGCAACTAAGTTCCTGATGTATTCATACATATTCTTTATAAACAAATGTTCTTCTTTGGAATAACCAATTTGGGCTTGGTTTGTGGCTTATTTCTCATAGCATCACATGGCAACAGAATCTGTTAAAAAGATTAATATATCTTTAAAAGGTGTCCATTTTTAAAGGAGTCCTTAAAAATTGTACCATCAAAAGATTCTTAGTTTTATCTCCTTTGCAAGTAAAAGCAAAGATGCTTTTTGGAAATGAACTGAAAACCTCCTGAAATATGTGTAAAATTGTATTTTATTAGGATAAATGTCAGCTGATAAGAATTTTCTTAGGTGTACTTCACTGTAGTGGTACTTGTTGATGGTATTGTCTGAAGGATTTTAGAGCTTTCCAGGAGAAAGTGTTTACCAAGTGTCAGAGAATGTAAAGCTTTGTAGTAGCAAAAAGGTGTAAAGGGGAAACAGTGATTTTCCTTAATACCTGGTTATGTAAAGGCTATTCTGAACAATACCGACTGATTAGCTAGTAAAGAGGAAATAAGCACTTTCCTAACTTTCTAGCTTTTTCGTTATTCTGCTACTAGGAATTTGCCTACAAGCATAAGATGAATTCCTTCATCTGTATTTGAATTGAAATGAAGATCTGATTTTCATCGATGTAACAGTGCAATGATTCTCCTCAGGCAATCTTTGAAAGGAAGAGAATATTTTTTCTGATTTCAGAAATTTTTGGATCAAGGAGTCTGGTTCTACCTCAGACTGCTCTAGCTCCCTTTCATGGATGTTATTTTTATTGTTCATGAAAAATATGTCCAAATTTGTTGCTTTTACTAACTATAAAACAGTTTATGTGGGAATAATTCTAATCTGATCCTTATATGATGAACTAATGTTATGAAGGTATCAAGTATATGTAGCTTAAATTACTTTAGCTAAAATATTTGAAGCCATGGATATTTCATGAGGGTGTCTTTAGATAGCAGCTAGTAGACTAACAATTCACTTGTTTTGCATGAACAATGCATGAACAATTAATAGACTGTTCAAATGACCATGTGAAAACACATAACTCGAATTGAACAGACAGTCCATTGTTTATCATTTGGATAAAATGACCAAACAGAGTTTATGACTCCTGTGTCATAGAAGATGGTCACCTACTGAAGGATGCAAAATCCACAGGAAAAAGAATTAATTAATTATGTATGAAAGGAATTCATAGACTGCATTTAAGTTTCTGGATTATTAGATATCACCACATGCTAGATGGTCATGCATAGCCACTGATATGCTAGCTTCTTTTCATGGGTACATGGGCATGATACATTCAGCTGGACTGCACAGCTAAGCAGGAAAAAAAAATCATCTCACAAGAAAAGAGTGATTAGATAGAAGCAGAGTAATCCATGAGCAATCCACACTGCTGACCCAATGTTCTCAATTTCAGTTTGATTTTAAGTAGAATGACAAAGGGTTTTGAGAAAGCAAAGCACTTTGGCTAAATGAAATGTCAGCAAGTCTATGATTGCAGGAGAGAGTATGGAGAATTTAGACCTTTAAATCTGTGAGCAAGTGTACTAGACATAAAACCCCTAATCAAAGGGAGAAGTTAAGAATTATTTATCTGTCATAAATGTTTAATCATTAATGAAATACAAAAAGAAAAACAGTAATGAACAGATTACTGGAGTTTGAAATAATACATTATTGAGTAGAACAATGCTGATATGTTTATTTTAGCTTTAAAATGTTTTTATCCTGATAGTTTAATTTCACTAACTAGTGAGGAAATATAAAGTTCATAATTTTGGAGACTGTAATATTACTCTGCTCCCTCTTCTGGAAAAAATAAATCTTTATTATAATTTACACATATACTCAAGCATACTTTTAAATGGAAATAGCCATAAATATAACAAGGTTTTAAGAGTTTTTCTAACCAGAGAGTGTATTTATTCAGCTCTCAAAAGGTCTGTAGCAATTTGCTAACAGATTTTCTTTTGTGCCTTTGGTTACCATACCAGCTCCAAGAAGCAATCTGACAAACCACACAGGTATTTCCTAATTTTACTAAACTGTGGCAGAATATGTTAAAAGGTAAAATAGCATATTTTATTTCATTGCCAGATTACGTTAGTAGTGCATCATATTCATTTGTCTTTCCATAGCTGTGTATGTTGCCACTATAAGATCGCTCTAGGTGGAGTACATACTGAATGGAATAGTTTATGCTGTACCTGATACACCATACCTAGACAAAAAAATAAATTACTCTTCCTTTGAAACATCTACTAATCTCTTTCAAAATATTACATTCCCCAAATCTGAATACTGTGTTTTTAACTTGCTAGTAAGATTTGCATGTTCCAAAGACGTGTTGCTTTGATAATTTGTTTTCAATAATGGTCTTGGACAAAAAATTACATGTTCAGTTTCCTTAGTAGAAAATATATATTTCCTTTGGGGGAAACATATGAAATTAATTTTTCCTCTATATTTAATCTATTTTGCAAGGTACACTGTAGTGCAATTCTATTTCAGCAAATGATGGCACAGCACTACAAATTAAAAAAAAGGGGGAGAAAGACATGCATTTTTATTCTACTGAAACTGCTTGGTTACAGAGAAAATTTTTGGAGGCTGGGGGAATATATCAATTTATTTTTGTACCCCTGACATAAAACAGTTTTTAGCAGACACTATTCATCAACAGAAATTTGGGGATATTTAAGTAAAACATGGCAGTGAGAGAGAGAAGATTATATGTTTATTTAGGATTTCCTTTTGTCACCTTTAAAAAAACCCTCAAAATACAAGTTGATTTCAAGATCTGAAAAAGCTGGTTTCATAGTTATTAGATCTGGGACTTTGAATTCAGATTTTGTAAATTTCTTTAATACCAAACTGGTGAGTGATATTTAAATCTCAAGTCAGCAATGAAGGACATAAGTTTCTGATTGCTTTATCTTGCCAAAAACTCCATGTTCTCTTCTCAGACCCACTGAGAGATAAATTGCAAAGTGCAATTTCATTCAACAACTAACCTGAGATAGAATAAAATATTATACTTACCCATTAATTGGGTTTTATACTTACCCATTAATTGGGACTAATGGTGCTAACTTTCAGATATATCACTCCTGTAGTTCTTATATGTGGGGACCGTATTTAATTTTTTTAAGTCAGCCTTCTTTAAATGTCAGCAGATATGAGTATCATACCAAATTTCTGCCTGGATCTACTTTCTCATAAAAATACTAACAGGCTTGGTTTTATTTGCTCTAATCCCTATGCAAAGATGTTAAGGAGGATTAGGTTATTCTTGGGTGAAATATCATTTCATTGTATTTTTAGAAATTTTATTATATAAAATTCTTTCATGAGCTACCTGATTTAAACAGCACAACTGTCAAAACTTTCTTAGTATGCTCAGGAACAGATTTTTTTTCCCCTAAGTCCTCTTGAGAGGTCACATTCCCTCTTTGCCTGAAGTGAGCCTGAAGGACTTTTAGCTTGTGGTCTATACTGTATTTGCAGTGCATTCTAAATATAAGAACTAATGGGTTAGTGGGTTCTGTACTAAATACCATTTTAGTATAAAAATGCCATTGCATTTAAATCCAGGAGAATTTTGCCATTCACAAAGATTTTTTGTGGATTTGGTGGTATGGTTGCACCTATTCTGATGCATGAGAGTTCTCTTGGATCAAATAATGACAAAAGCAATCTGACATCGTTTGTGTCCCTGGTGATCTCAAATGCTTGAAAACTATCTTAATTGTTCTTTGTATTTGCATTACTTCTTCTGCTATGTGCCTGTGAAAGAAAGACGTAACAAAGAGAAGTTACCTAGCTTGCTGAGGGAATGTGGACATATTTTTTATTCTGTATTATCCCACTTAGATCTAGAGATATGATCTATTTTTTTTAATTGTTTTCACAAGGACCTTGTTGATTTGGCTCTTCCATCAAGAATCATTATTTTTCTGCTCTTCCCTTTTCGACAAGCCAGAATATTTTTATTTGAATTTATGTTCCAATTACAGAGAAAGAGTGCATTCAGAAGTAAAATTACATATGAAAGGGTTACAAATTACATATAATAATAAATACTGAAAGGAGAATTCCTATACATGTGAAATTGAAACAAGAACTTTGCAGAGCATTTCTTAGTGATTACAATATGTCTGTGTTGTGAAAAGAAAAATATTGATATAACCACTTGTATGAAAAAAAGAAAGTATTTATTTCTTGTTATGGAGATACACCAGACTTCTGAGTGACAAAGAGAAGGAAGTATTTTAAGCTCATTGATTAAAGGTCAGTATAGAAGCCAAGGAAAATGAAAGAAATATACCACTCAGGTGTGCTCTTCAAAGCAGCAAAATAGGATTCATTCTTCTGTAAGAGATGAGATTGCTGAAAATGCAGTGTAAGAGCTCTCTGAGGGGTAAGACATTCAAACTGACCATTTCAATGAGTAGCCATTCCTGAGGAAATTATCAAACAAACTAACCATATGGCCAGTCTGGAACACAGGAAAAAATAGTAGTAAAGCAGCAGGATACAATTGGGCCATATATTGTTTTACTCAGAACAAGTGCCTTCATATTATATTTAGGAAGTGTCCAAGAACTAATAATTGACAGCAATGCTAAAGTCAGAATTTGATAGCAGCACTGAATATGTCTTATCTTGGAAAAGCTAGCATATAGGGTAGCATTTTCCTAGAAGATATCCTAGAATTTAATCTCTGAATAGGCGAAGGTTATTCTGTTTTATCTTTATTTGGTTCTCTATCAACTAAAAAAGTGTTCCTCCCCAGTTTACATGTTTCTTTTTACACTTCTATTACTTTTACATTTCTGTTTTATTTTTGCATTCTTCTTGTTTGTGCTCTTTTTACTTAGTCTTGCACACTCTCTTTTCTTTGGCTTTAGGAATTAAATAAAGCAGCCAGAAGGGGTCAAGTCCAGTAACATTCCATGTTCTCATGACTTGCTTTTCCAAACAGGCTGGTTCAGACTTCTGAATTTGTTAATCAGAACAACCAAGCAGATCAGGATACAAGTCCATCATACTAGAATGCATTTGCCTTCATTTCCATCTAAACTTCTGCAAAATAATTGTTTTAACTCTGCACTGCATGAAGTTTGGAGCTGTGTAAATGTGATTATTTAATCTGAATTGAACAACCTCATTTTTAGACAGTAGTGTATACATACAGTGTACACACTGTGTATAGACAGTATAGTATACATACTACAAGACTAGTATCTCTAAGCATTTCCAGTTTGTGTTAATCTGATGATATAACTTGGATATTATCTGCCACAAATTTCATGCTCTAGAAGGATACTAGATAATTGGTCCATGTTCCATTACAGTATCACCAAGAGCCTTGAGGTCAATGTAAACATTTGTTGAAATGTCTTGCTTTGCTACTGAACTATGACTAAATGCTTCCTATTGATTCTGCTTACAATTGTGAGCCAAGAAATGCCATATAATCTTCAGTTAAGCACTTCTACAATCTGCTGTTGATATCTTTGTGACAGTCAGCTCATTTCACTGCATTGCTCCTTCTCTTTTACTTCACGTGCCATTCCAGTTTAAGAACATATACCTGTTACTCTCCATTACTCTTCTTTTTTTCTTTTTTTTTAAATGAATGTAATACTCATCTTTTGTTGATCATGTTCTCCAGAAATGACAGGATGTCTGAGATTATCATGAAGTTTTCTTTTAGCATCCCCCAGTTCACATCATCTTATTTGCATTGCTGATTCTTTTTTGATGTTGAACCACATTCCACTAAAATTTCCTCCCTCAGATATTTCATTCTCATACTAAGTCAGTATTACTCATATTCCTTATTGAATGATATTAAACACAGTAATAAAGATAAGGAAATGTATGTAGAAATCATAATTGGTTTTAGGTGGCCTGTATTACTGCTGATGGCCTCTATAGTTTTGAAGGGTTTATAGAAAATATTTTATTCCTTTAGAATCTCCTTGAGTGCCCTACCTCTCCCCTTATTGCTATGTCTTCCCATTTCTGTTCCTTAAAATGGGTTCCTTTTCCATTTCTCCATTTCCTGTGTGGTGATCCTTTCCAGTTTTCAGTGATACTGGCATCTTCGTTTCAACCTTCCCAGTTTTACCCTCAAACAAACGTTTTCTAGAAAAACCTGGGTAAGGGGTTTACTATTCAAGGGGCTCACTATTCTTTATTCAGTGTATTTTTTCTTTTACTTATCTCCTCTGGACCACTCTCTCTGGCCTTTGGCCACTCCCCGTAATGATTTTTTTCTCACCCACAGTGAAACCTTTGAAGTTGTGTGTGAAGAAGTAAACTCTTTCTAACTTAATGTGCAATTTCATTTAACTTCTTTTTATTGCTGTCTCCAAAGGTGGGATTTAGAATGCTTTAACATGGTGGTTTGTTGTAATGCTGCCTAATGTAATACAGTACACTTCATTAAATATATATGATAGTTTCTTATAAATGCACCTAGAAAGTGACACAAATGGAACAGAGCACTAGGACCTCCAGCTCAAAGTTGTTAATATAGTTCATAAAAGAAATCCATATGCAGTATTAGAAAGCCCTCATGTCTTGAAAACTGTGTTGAAAACAAAACTGAATGCATTTTATATTGGAAAAGTTTAAATCAAATTGCTTACAGAAGCTATTTTGGGTGCCCACATTTGGATTTGATACAGAAGCAGCATGTATGTTTTCTAATGCACACCCTGTATTGCAGCTCTTGATGTTTCATGTCACATGTTCAAATGTGCTGGCAGAGAAGCCTCACTGGTGTTGCAAAGGATAGCAAATGCTCAAAGAAAGACAGCTGCCCATGACTTCCATGAAATGCAATTGCCTGTGAAGATCAGCAGATAAAGTGAATGCAATTCAATTCTAAGTGATTCTGAAGGCCACATTGAACCTATGGTCAAAAAGCTAACTTTGCTTTTATCTTACCACTCTATCACTTCAGTCATGGAAAGGTCCAAGGGAGTTATTCACAAAAAAAAACCCAAACCAAACCAACCAAACAAAACCAATCAAACAAAACCAACCGAAGAAAAGCAAAACAAACAAAACTAAAAGCAACCAAACAAAAAAACACCAAGGTTTGATTTGGGGTGAGTTTTTCCCCCTTTAAAACCAAAATAGCTGATGAAGTCAAACAAAATTAGTCCAAAAATCAAGGGCAAAAAGCAAGGAATTAATCAATTTTTGTTACTAGCAACACATTATACATCACCAAGAAGAAAATAAAAGCAATGAGAAAATGTCTAATGATGTAGCTTATAAATTGCAGATTGCCTGTTCTTGAGACATAAAAATCGATTAGAGTCTATAAAAATTATAATGGTATCACTGAAAGTTTGGAAACACTGCCTGCCATTAGAATTCATGAGAGTTATTAGCCTTTCCCTCTGTAAAGATTTTATGTTCATCATTTGACAATGTGGAGACCAGGTAGCCTAGCCTAGCCTGTAAGTTGTTCTGACATGAGGCTCAAGCTCAAGGAGGCTGAGGAGCTCTTTATGACAGAACTTCCATTACCTGTAACGGCATTTTACCTGACATGTCCCATGAAAGTATTTTCTTACCTTTCTCATTGCCAAGGAAAGAATTAAGGGAATGATCTATCCCCTAGCACTGAAAACATAATAAAAACATGGGCTAAATTCTGTTTCTAACCTGAAGTAATTAAAGAGGAAGACAGTCAAGGTCTTTCAGCATCAGCTAACAAAGAAAGGAAGCATGGCAGCGCATTGTGTGCCTGAGCTCAGGAGAGGGAACACGTTTATCCTTTTAACATTTGATCTCCTTTTTTTTAACCTTTAATTACATCAGTGACTCTGTATATGAGAGGGGAATTAGAGCCTATTCTAAACTGTGAATTTTAAAACCTGTTTCTCTATAGGGATAAATAATTTATACAGTCTTGCAATCCAGCAATTTAATGAGCCCTTATGCATGAAAACAAATTTATAGCTCCTCTTAGATACTGAGAAGCTATTCAGTAAAAATATCTGGGGTGAAAACAGGCAGAAGTTGGGTACAGCTTCTGGGATCTTACTTGAATTTTTTAAAACGGTGATGCTGTGGTAATTGTCTTCAGAATTGTTAAATTACTGTTTGACTGCAGTGATGATCTGGAGCCACCAAATATATATTTAGCCCATGATTATCTAATGTATAATACAGGCTAAACAATTTCATGTGGTAATTTTTTAAGGAAACAGAAATTCAAAGGAAATTATCTAACATATAAGTCGAAGAGTTTAAAGGTGAAAAAAGCTTAATTGATTTTTTTAATTAACTAAAGGTCTCTCTTAAAAACTGAAACAGGAATCAGGCTTCAGGAAAATGTGGTGTGGAGACACAGAAAACAATGTTTACCATTCACATCTTTTGTATTATCTCTAGATGATCCCCACTACTGTATTATACTAATAGAAAATCCACTTTGGAAAGCATTAAGTTTTCTTTTAATTTTGAAGCACAAACTTAATACAATATGCCTACTGATTAAAATATGCTTACACATAGCTAAGCTGAACGTTTTTTTTTTAATGAAGTGATTCATCATTAGAATATTATTAAGAATTTTAATGAAATACTCCCCCAGAAACATGTCAGTTGCAAGAAATATTTCATCAAAGATAAACTTCATTTTAGTTTAGAAGCAGAGAGCTGTATCCCTGCAGCATCAAGAGTTTAGTGGCTAGGGCATTTATCTCCAGAGGCTGTTTTTTTGAAATGATTAGATATATGAATGTGTGTGTATGTGTATATATATATATATATATATATATATACACATATATAATTCTCTTCAGAATAAATTTTACCTACCTGGGTAAGTGCATCTCATATCAACATATAAAAACATGAACATGTACAAAGATGAAAGGGACCTATTTTTCTTCTGCAGGAAAGTGAGTAAAAGCCTTTACATTTTTTACTTGAAGTTAAGTTGAAGTTTTAGTTCCAGGTGCAGAACATTAGAGAGAAGATCCTTTAAAACTTAATGTATTATTGAACATGTTCTTCTGACAATGTCATATGCAAGGCATTTGAACTTGTGGTATTTGTGAGGATGTCTTTTTCTTCAGATAGACCTATCAAGATGCATGAGGTGACCTGTCTTTCCTAAAGATGATGATTTTTCAGTGGGCAGAGAGAGCAACAGATACAATAATGTGTATACAAGCTGCAAAGCCATGTCTCCATTCCTCATAGTCCTTAGAAACTAATTCAAAGTAATGCTTTTATTCTTTGTTTTCTTGTAGTCATAAAACAAGAGAAGGAAAAAAAAAGGAAAAAACAGCAGAAAGCACCAGAGCACCAGAGAGTTGCTAGCCTCCTGTATAAGTTTGTTTTGAAAATAATTTAGCTGTGTTTTACCTTTATGCAATAGGTATGTTTAAGCCACTGTCTTTATAAATTAATGTCATGATATTTTAATAATCACTTGTGTGGATGGTAAAATTCTATGAGGGATACTGCCCAAGTCATGTTAACAAATAGTGATTTCCTTTAGCATTTATGATTAGCATTGAAATGCATATTTGAAGAAATCATATGTAGATGTGCATCACATTTTCACATGGAATTGCTAAAGTTCCAAAATCAGTTGACCCTAAATAGATCTTTATTCCTATATATTTTTTATTTATATGACATCTGTAAGTAAAATCCTAGCCACATAATTTTTAATTTAAAAGTATGAATGCTTCTGGCAAGTAAAAAGGTAACCTTCTTCTCATGCAGAAAGCAGAAAAGAAACTTGATTTCTCTTCTTCAGGACATCTATACTGATATTAAGCTAAAAAATGGCTACCTTGTTTCAGCTGACTTACTTGAGTTAGGGATACAGTGCCCTCTGTATCCTCTCTGGGAGTCAGCAGGTATTAAAGAAATGAAAACCTTATTGACTATTTAACATATAACCCTGGAGCTCTAAGTTATATTACCTAAAAATGACATAGCCATTAGTATATCATTGCATTCATTATTTTTTCTGACCACTCTGGGACTGCTGCTTACTCACCTGCAAAGGAGAATTGGTTATTTCCTGCTTTTAAAAGTACTACTACATATGCAGTAATTTCATTTTTAATTTATATAATGTAGTTAAAGAAACAGAGCTATCTACAGTACCTGAATGAGTTAGGAACAGCTGGCACCTTGTTGTTAGAAAGAATTTGGTATATTTATGTCATTGTTTTAGATTTTTTTTTATAGCCACATTGGCTTAGACTCTAACAATTTGTGTTCCATAACATTTTCTGACTGAAGAACTTGAGACAGTGTCTTAGTTCAGAGGAAAACTAAGATGTCTATGTTGACCAGGGGAAAGGAAAAGGCCTTTTTCCCTAAAAAACAAAAATAACCACCCCACTCTTTTANTTCTCACCCTTCCCCCTCACCTCTTCCCTCACCCATTAGGTTGGAACCTGGGTGCTCAGCAATCCCTTCTGTTGACTCGCAGTAGGCGGTTGGGCGTTAACTTCAAACTCTGTGTTGGTAGGAAAAGGAATTCCATAGCAAGATTCTAAAACTAAAACAGACAGAAATATCCCTAAAANAAAAAAAAAAAAGTACTGAACAAAACAGTTTGTAATCAACCCTTTGAATGAAATTACAGTTTTCTGCCCCTTTTGGGTGCAATTATATTTACGGACAGCAGCTGGTGATGTCATGCCTCAGCTGGCTGCAGGGCTGGATTTCCCAGGAACAGGGCAAAGGTGTTGGTGGCCATGATGGAAAACGTGGCAGTGCTGATTTAGCTCCCGTGGGATCAATGGGGCAGAGGGACGATGTGGGGCNAGATTCTAAAACTAAAACAGACAGAAATATCCCTAAAAAGGACATATAACATATAAAGAGTTCTTTTTCCTTTAAATTAGCACAGAATTCTTTCTGTCATAGCAGAACATTTAGTGAGCTAAATCTTGTTTAGACATATACCTGAAAGATACAATAGTAGTAAAAGGAAGAGTGTAATGAATGAGCACTACTATTGTTATGATACAGAAATATTAATCCATGGTCTCACTATCAGCATGCCAAGTGAAGATGCCACTTTAGGAAATAACAATGTATTAGGGCTATACTGAAAGATTTGATATTTAATTGTGTTTCTTGATCAAAAAGCATAAAAAAAAACAATAAACATGTGAAATCTCAATATTCCAATGATAATGGTTAGCTTCAGTTCTCTGTCTAGACCTGCTAAATGTTGCTAAGTGAATACAATGATGAGAAGTGATTCAAGCACTCTGTTCTCAATTTTCTGGATGCTAGCAGAAGTTGTATAACAAATAAAGGGGAAAGTGCATAGGCATATTCTCACACCTTTATACTTTGACAGCCCAGAAGCATTAGGAGTAAAGGATCAATTGGCTACAGTGCCTTAAGAGAGAGGCAGACAAAATGGCATTTCTTTCTAATGTGGCTTCTAATTACAATGGCTCCTCTGATTATATCCTTTGAAAACTAAACAAAATAATGAATTAGTTATGTAGAGATAGGAGATGTCATTCTCATGGAGAACTGCTTTATGGGAAAATAAACTTAATGCCTGACACCTGGAAAGAAAAAAAAAAGTGTTTTTTTTCAGTGATGTTAAATGGCAATCAAAGAAAAAGAAGAGAATAGCTCAACTATACACATGAATATTCCATATCCTTCTTCATTTTGAACACAAGCATATTTTTGGTTTTTTTGTTTATCTGATTTCATTGTAGTTTCATACTGTATGTGGGGAAAAAAAAGGGATAGTGATGCCAATATGGCCGAGGACAAACATGGGATAAGAACAGAATGAATTTAAGAACATAGTAGCAATATGCAAAAAAAAGTAATACCAGGAAAGAGAAAAAAAAGAATTTCTATATGCTTAGAAAGCAAGAATATGAAAGGAGAATTGTAGATGATGAAAGAACAGGTATGGACTTGTATGCAACAGAAGCCACAAAGAAGAATGTAACAGAAGAGTACTAAAAAAACCCATGTAAAATAGGGAACGTAATAAATAACATTACAAATACAAGATTCTCTCCTGGATAAATAGACCATAGCTCCATTCAGTTTCAGCTATACTTATCAATGACAGCCTGGTCTACACTAGCAATTTCCCTGTAGTAATTAAAACAAATCATTAACTTGAAGTAGTTTTAGCTGAAGTTTTTGCATCTCTGCAGTATCTAGGATGGGCCTGCCTCAGTGTTATATGTCTTCCCACAAGGTGCATTAATATTATCCTTAAATTAAAGTAGTCCCACAAGCCTGTGCTTCCACAGGCACAGATTTCCCTAGGAAGGAGCATGCTTAGCAACACTGGTATCCATGGCAGTATCTACGACGTACAAGTCTAAATGTGGAAGCTGTTTCCTCCTTCACAGCTTTCTATGTCACTACAATCATGCTGCCTGCCATCAGCTCCAGCCCTCATTCACAAGCTGAAGTCAGAACATGTACAGACGCACAGGACACACAGTCTGATGACTGCACTTTCCCTCTGCAAAGACCCCGCTGCCTATTTCGCTGATCCAGGATCATGAGGTCAGCTGTGGGAAAGGAAATGTCTTGGCACAGAGACCACTGTCCCAAACTAAAATTTCCAGACACCAAATGGCAAGACCACATTATACCCTGAATATGGATTAACTTGGCTACAGTTCCTTAAAAGGCGAAGCCTTTGATGCCCTTTGCCAGAAAAAAAAAAAAACAAACCACCTTTTGAAATCCTGTGCCAGAAGGCTGTGAACCATCTTTACCATTAACAACAGTGGTGTTTTGGGGGTGTAACTGCACCCTGTCTGCCTGCAGGGTGGTGATGTAATGTCGAGGCCAGTTCTGCACCAGGTTATGATTGACTGAGGCTGCTGTACACTGCAGAGCCTCTCTAGGACCATGGGAGAGCCATTTCATCCAGACAGCAACCATGTGAGCTGGATGCTGCAGCCACTGCAGCATCCAGGAGGTCTCCAGCATCCCCATCCTGTCCATGAGGCTGTCAGCATATGTGCTCTCAAGTGTGTTTGGGTACTTCAGAAAGTAAAACAATGTAACTGGTTTATAAAAAGATAAAGCAAAAGGGGAATAATCTCAATTTTTTCTGTCTCAGTTCTTCTGTTCTTTCATTGGGGTGGTCGGTGGCTCCTTTCCCCTTGGCCATGGCTTTTGACTCTTTTCCTCCCCTCCTTCGTCTGTCCCTCAGCAGCTGTGCCCTCTTTCATCCCCCAAAGCCGATGTTTGCAGTTTTCCCGTCCTCTCCACCCCACTGCAGCTGTTTCCCGTGTTCCCAGGACTCTGTTTTGGCTCTGGCGCCTCTCCCCGACCGCAGCAGCTGCTGGCTCTGCCCTGCGGAGCCCCTGCGGAACGGGACGTCCCTGTCCTTCCCAGGACTCTGCCCTCCGCCCTGCTGTGGAGCCGGAATGCTTTCTCCTTTGCCATTCCCCCAGAGCCAATCTCCGCCTTCGGCTTCTTTCCAGGTGCCACGCCGCATCCCCAGCAGCTGGTGCCTTCTCCCCCTTAAGGCTTTGGCTCCAGCCCCTCTCCCCGCCCCACCCAGCCGCTGCTGTATCCTCATCCCAGACCCCAGTTCCGCGCTTCCCAGCCAGCCCTCAGCAGCTGTTCCCCGGGACCTGCCCCCGCGCTGTTCCCAGCGCCGTTCCTGGGGCCGCACCAGCTGTTGTTTCTCCCTTCCTCCCGTGCCAACCCCGCTCCCCCCGGACCTGCCTTCCGATCCTTCTCTCGTGCCCGGCCTCCACCTCCGTCTTCTGGCCCCTCTTCCCACGTTTCCCTTCTCCCCCGTGCCAGCAAGAACGGGTGCTGCCACGCGGCACTTCGGGGCCGGGACATGGTGGGGCAGTGGGTCGACTGAGCTCCTGACATCAGGCGTCATCACTGTGGCAGCACATCACAGTGGTGACAACAGAGGTGCCACGATGGCAAGCATGGGCCATAGCAGAAGTGCTGTTAAAGGGAAGACTTATGTGACTCGTAGGAAAATCTGTAATGCGCTGTGGACAGCCTGGCCCTTGGGATTAGTAAGAGCAGAGGCCCAGTGCCTGCGTGGTGAAAAGAGCAGCCTGGACAGCTGTGGCATAAGCCAGGGCTGTCTGCAATTGCTCCTCTGCAGTCAGGACCTTCTCACGGTAGATAAATGGAAACCTGGCAAACACAAATTGCTGTTCGAGTTTTGGGCAGGAAGGAGGTCTGCAGCAGCTGCCTGTGCTGCAGTGATGCCAACACTGGTATGGCCTGTGGTGTGCGGAGGGAGGAATGGCTGTGCACAGGTGTGGATGCTGCAGTGGGCTTTAATATTCTGTCTCATGCTAAGGAAACTGCTCATTACTGACCAAGAGACTGGACTATGAGAGAGCTGCCATGCAGAAGAGACTTGCAGCGGGTCCCATGAACAAGATGACATTAAAAGATTGCAGCAGTCTCCTTTTCTGACTCATTTACGTAGAAAGCCATGTTGTGTTTTTGCACCACCATAAGCTGTGAAAAAGGACAGTATAACCAGGGTACTGGCTGGGACACAGAACTGTACCTCAGTGTTCAGGGATGTCCTCCTGCCAAATCATCAGAGAAAACCCCTGACGATGGCAGCAGCCTGGCACAGCTTCCATTCTTCTCCCTCTGCTGCCCCAGGCACACTTTGGGATGGAGGAACCAGGAGTTCACCCTGGCTAGCAGTTCACTCAGGTCCTCACTTCCAAAAGTGACATCAAAACCCAAATAAGGGAGTCTGGACAGGTCTGGTAAGTAATGTCTCAGACTTTTAGAAACTCCACCTTTATTTTTTTTAATTTTCAAAGAAGTACCACTCCATTTTCCTCTCGTGCCTAGCAGAAGCAAGTCATCTGGACACCTCTTGGTACTGCCTTCAGGTAGTTAATCTACTATTTAAAACCCAAACTTTTCCCCTCCACAGCCAGATAAGTGTGGGCTATTTATTTTGAGCCGCAGGTACAGAAATATTTTCTGAGCCACTGCTATAGAGATGTTGCTGGGAAGAGAGATACCTATTTTGAATTTAAAGAAAAAGAGAAAATCAAGATGGAAGAGGGAAAGAAATTAATAATAGGAGTAAAGGACCATGACTGGATCAGGCCACAACTGGGTGTAGATTGCAAAGCAAAAGAAGGTGAATAAGCATGAGGCAACTTGAAGATCAGGAAGAGCTCACATGTTTGTTGTGGGACAGTTTGGAAGTCTTAGTGATAGGGTGGTTTCAATAGCTGTCTTTTTTTAAGAATATTAACTGAGGGGGTTTTCGAACGTTGCTGAGCAATTTTGTGGGGAGTAAATATTAGGCTCTCTCTGCACATAGGTTCAACTTCCCACTTTCCAATGAGGTGGACCGAGAACTAATGAGAGGCTCATGCTTTAACTTCATTCAGAGAGAAAACAGTTTCCCACATCATGATGTGACTCAAGACCTAAATCACCATATAATAAATGGCTATGAGTGGGGGACTCCCTGCAAATACTCAAGCTAGTTCTGATTTAAAATGCTAATTTAGGTGTCAGTGGTGTCTGATTTAAATCGGTGAAAGATCTGATCCCATCTCTGAAAGGAATGAAAGTAGTTAAAATTCATGATAGAGCATTCGACTGTTTTTCTATACTTAGCTGTATTGAGGGCGGGGAGGGTACTGTGGTTTGTGGGTTTTTTTCTTTCTGTGTGCATCTGCCTTTCATTAGTTACTTCGTGGCTTCATTATCTGCCACTAGATATACCCTGTAGGTGAGCAAAACAGCCCTGCACTTATATACAGACCCATGTTTGTCATTCTAAAAAGCAATATCCTTCAGAGAATGCCATCTGATTCTGCTGCAATGCAGTGAGTGACTGTCTGGGGTTAAAAGCCTTGCACACAATTCCTGCTAGCTGGCCATTAATCTCCAGGAAAAGCCCCATGTCTTAACTGGTATTGTATAATTAGTAACCTGTTCCATCTAACCAGTGTTAAGCTGAAATAGTAATATGCCAAGTCACCATCATTCTCTCTAAATGAGTATCTAGAAGTACTGCTTGAAACAGTGTGTGACAGTGAAATTATTATTTTTTTAATACTGCTTTGAAAAGTACTAAGGCCAGCACCATCAGTGTTCTATGGCCAACTCAGAAAATCCACAGAGCTGCCACAGATCACTGCAGCATAAGGGCTAAACAAAGTAATCCCAAAAATTGAAAATGTAAAGATGAGCAAAGACTGTCAGGCTTCTTATATAATGCTTCTTGTAAAGGAGCCTAAAATACCAGTCAGAAATTACCTCTTGATTTATAGACTATAGAGCTGAAAGTAAGAGAAGAAAGACTTTAATAGAGCTGTGAACCTCAGGGCAGCCCATTTTAACTAAGCTTGACAAAAATTATGTATTTTTCGTAGTATTTATGTGCTAGGTATTTGAATGTTTGATATTAGATTAATTGATAGCTCAGTATCAATGATAAAATGATTTAAGTTCCCCTATGGTATTTAATATCCCTGTATGGAAAAGGTTTTTGTCCTGAGGAAAATATGGATATATTCTGTAAAAACATAATTCAGAAGTAAAAACATTGGAATATTTGATTTTGACAAGAGCAAATTTTTTTTCTGTCAATAACTTTCAAAAACAATATTCTCAAATATCTGAAATGTTAGGCAGAACAGTATAAAGGAACAACAAATTCAAATGAAGGCAGTGTTTTAAAACTACTTTGGTTTTCACAGAAATTTTGATTTGGATGAACCTGCGCTTTCTGAGAAAAAAAATTCTTCTCAATTTTCTCCCCAAATAATTAGCATTCAGCTAATCAGATTCTTGTCTTCAGTGTGATTCTGAAAAGATTTTAGAAAAATGGCAGAGCTAGCTGCCAGGTTGAATAATCAGCCATAAATAATAGTGAAATTGTACAGAAAAAAAATCAGTGGCTATGTTTTCTTCTCAGTGACACAACTATAATTGGCAAAGCAGAATTAATGCAATAGAGATGAGCATCTGTTTTGCTTTAAGACAGTCTCTTTCCTGGTGTAATTTTCCAGGATTTTTGCTGGCACATAGGACTATAGGATCAAGCTCAAAGAATTACTTGGTGTGTGTGATTTTGTGTAGTGCTGAATATCTCTTTGAAGACTGCTGTTCAAGAAAATCTTTTCTATTCCTTCATTTCTTTCCTTCTTTCTTTTTATGCTTTTTGCTGTGTAATATGGTTAAAAAATAAAACAAAAGTTCTGAACTGCCTTTGTTTCTGAGCAGAGCTTTAAAAATTCAGATGAATCAGCAAAAGATATTTAAATAGTTCCTCATTTTATTCAACTGGAATATCAAATGGCATACTTTATGTGAGGTCAGTTAGTGGATTTTCATAAATGTTCATGTCCAAAAGTCAGAAGCTCTAAGCTCTTATCAGAAACTTTTTTTAGTTATTTCATTTTCTACTTATGAAATGCTCTAGACAGGGGCATCTGAATTTTTAGCACTGAGTAATAATTCAAACATAATTCCCCTTTGTTTTTATGCTTTGCAGAAGTTTCTTGGCACTTGCAGTCATTTCCAACATCCCATAGTATCCTTTTTTTAATTTATTTTGAGTTTTGCTTGTTCCCTATGGCCTAGAAAAAGTTAAGATTTTTAACATTTTTTAAGCTCAGGCACTTTTCTAACTAGTTCCACCAAAAATAATAAAGGCCTGATCTCTGTGGAAAATTTAGCGGCTGTTTTATAGTAATTAAAAGCAGACTCTAAAATTGTCACCATTGCTTTCTCTGTTCTCATCGCCTTGAAAAACACATTTGATGAGCCACAGTGATAGAGACAAGTCCTATGACAGCAAACAAATATTACATTGGAGAGAAAATGCAATCTGTAAGTTACACTTGTGCCCATCATTTTAAATGAACCTAAAAACTAATAGAAAACCAATAAGAAAAGAAGAGGCATTACAGAGCAAAATCAAGAAAAAATGAAAAGGAGAATTCCAGGTGCTGGTTCTTTCTGATGAAATTCCTTGGAATTTTTTAACTTTATTGCTTTGATTGCTGTTAGTAATTTCAGATGAGCCCAAACACCTGTTATGTAATAATTTAGGCAGTGCAAATGTAATGCACGTATGCATACAAAACTGAAATTTAGGCTTGTAGGTTACAGCCATGCCATGGAGATTCGTGTTGCCATAAGACTATTTTACTTCTACAAGAAAATTCAGAAGATTTAGAATGATTTTAGAAATTTTTGGACACATTATTAGAGCAAAATGACAGGAAATGTGGAAAATCAGAAATCTGGAAAAAATTGTTTATAAATAAAGACTACATTATTTTGAAAGTATTATTTCTTTGTATCTGTAATTATTTTCTTAACTTACTACTCTTGCCTTGCTAAAAAGGTACTTCTGCAATTAAAAAAATTGCACTGAGACTAAAGGCCACCTTCTAATCAACTGAGCTTTTCAAATTACTTAAGGTGGTAATTCTCACACTATGTCCACAGCAAACTCTTCCAGGTGATAAAGGGATATTTCTAAAACACTTGGTCAGAGTCCAAACTCTACAATTAAAGAATGCTTTTCCGGATATTTTTCCAATAAACCAATGATGTTTCATCATGTAATGCAGCTGCTTCGTATCTTTTTTCTTTTTTCCAAATTTTTTATATATGATCTTTTACACTTTGAGTAAATTTGGGGGAAATCAGATTTTTGAACTATTAGGAGAAATATAACAGAGAAAAAGAACACTCATGTAGGTTTCAGAAAGGGATTTTGCAGTCATATTCCTTTTCCTTAGAGAAGTTTATTTAGTTAAAAATAGTCTTGAATGCAGCTGCTTATTTCACCTTGGAGACAGAAAACTGCAATGATTGCTTCATATCTAACCTACTTAATTGAATCAATGTGTTTAAAGAGGTGAAAACCACCAGCGGATGAGGGAAGCAGAGTTGAGAAAAAGGTGGCTGGGGATGAGAGCCTTAAGCAATAATTTACTTGTGGAAGGAAAAAAGTAATTGATGATTTGTACCTATCTGCTTAGCTAGTTTCCAGTTTGCCTTATGGGTGTCTCCTTCCTTTATTCTGTTGAGTGTTATTTGTGGATAAATTTTAAATTAAGGATATATTAATGGTTGGTGCAGAGAAGGATTGGCTTTGTGGAGGAATGTAGAGAATCTCTTGCAGGGATAATAAAAAGGTAAACTGTTCTAATTTCAGAAAACAGTAATTGGCAAACAGGCTAGTGTTTAGTAGCACTGTTTTCAACTAGACCCTTTCAGAAATGTTTAACTGAAAAGGTAATGAAAAAGGCTGAAGAGTTGTGTAGTCCAGGCCTGCACCCTCCTTCTGTATTTCTGGAAAGAAATTCTGCCAGGTCTCAGAAAGCTTCACAGATCTGTCCATCAAGAACCATAGAGTACAAAGAAAGCATTGAAACAATTCCTTGTATTCTCCTAAGTGTAGACCTTTTACCAAGAACATTAGTAGGCATCAGTTTTTGCTAAAGTATTCGTATTTGTGATGATAGCCAAAGTTAAAAATTGTCATCAGAGGAGCAAACAAACAAGAAGACAGGTCTGAGGAGATCAGTTTAGAGAAGCTTGAGCACTTAATGGCATTTAATATTCTTTGATGTACTGTTTTCTTGGTATCCATTTTCCTCTTTTACCCAGAATATAAAAGAGGCCTGGAATTCACTACACAAATCATCATAATACTTAATTTGATTCATTCCTATTTACATTTATGTTATGTCCAGAGTCATCCTTGTTATTTTAAAACATTAATATTCTTCAAAGAAAACTGTCGCATCACAGGGAGTGACTGGCTGGGGTTAATGGCCCTTGGCACAGCTCTTCCTAGTTGGTCATTAATCTGCAGGAAATGCCCTGTGCCTTAATTATTATTGCTTAATTAGCAATCTCTTCTATCAAAGCAAGTGACATATGACCTGAAATAACAATGTATACGGCAACAGTCATTTTCTCTGAACATTTGAGCTGTGCCATAGGCAGATCTTACGCAAGTAAAACAAGGCATGGGAAATACATATATATTCAAATAATCAGTTGTGACACTAAAATAACATTCTGAACATATGGAGATTAACAAATATGTTTTCTTAGATTTCTGGGATGTCACTAGTTTAAATTAGTGACTAACCAGATGCCTAAAATTTAAAATGGGAAAGATTGTGCTTGGCTTATTCCTCACACAATTTAGTGTTTCTAATCAATACTGCCTTTATATTTTCAGTCTGTCAGTGGTAGCCATGGTTTTAATTACTGCAGGATCTGTGAATGCACAAACACAAACCCAGAGCACATTCCTAGATTAATACGCATTTTTGCTCAGCGCCTGGGTCATGAGAATCTTTTCTCTGCAGAGAGAAATTCTGGCCATTAACTTCTCTCTGTGCTTTGTTCTCTTTCTCTACTTAAAATTGCATCTTTTGGTTGTAATCCCTTATAACAGAAATTAACTCTTCTAAGTGCATGGACAGTACTTACCCCATATTGGACTTTTACACTCCTAGAACATTGTGTAGAGAGACAACATAGTATAGCAGTAAAGAAATTTTCAAAACTCAAAAGTAGACTTGCATCTTTGCAGTTGACTTTATAAAAAAATGTAAGTGAATTATTTGTTGAAGGTAGAATATAAATATGAATGGCCTGTTAATGTATCAATTTCCATTTTCTAAAATTTGATATTGCATGCAGGTAAAATCTCAACTCATCTGATACTTTTCCATGAGAAAGAGTAGGGAATATTATACAAGTATAACCTTGACTGTTTTGAGTTTTGTCTAAAACTATTCATATCAAGTGTTCATCATAAGGATAACTCAGACTCAGTTGAAGTCAATGGAAATAGGTCCAATGACTTACAAGGGCTCAGATTCATGGAAATAATTTTGCAAATATAATAGTTATGAACTCTCTTTTCAAAAAGAAAATTAGATTACTTGGGTTACAAGCTGGAGAAACTCCATAAATGTGGATGGTTCAGCATATGTAGAGTTTGTTTCTGTAATAATTTTTCACACATTTTTTTGAATCATCAAATGGCAGCCCAGCTGTTCTACTTTGCTCTGTAATACCACTGAAAGTCCAACTGTCCTAATCTACTGATACTATTCCCAGTGCCCATCTTCTTGTAGTGCTGAAGAATAATTGAAAAAAACAGGGATGGGACAAATAGAAATCTTAATAAGCTCATTTTAGCTGCAGTATTGAATTTTGTGAACTTCTGTGAATTTTAAATACATATAGATATTATACATTTGTCCAGTTTTAGTACAACATGGTAGTAACAGAAAAATTGTGGATCCTAAAGGGGGAGTGTTGCCCTAAGCCATTTAATAGCTGTGCATAATTTATGTTAATTCAAACTGTGGACAAGATTTTCAACAAAGTTGAACTAGTGGAGTTCTGTTGCTAATTGGCCTTCTAAATCTGTTTTACATTGACTCATCTATTTATTTACATGTTAAAAAAATGAGTTTCCTTTAAGTAAAGAACTATCAAAAATACTCAATATGAATGTTACCAAAAATCATCTGAGCCTGTTCTTAAATCTGCATAAAGTTTGTGCTAACTTAAAAAAAAGCTAACAAGATCAAATTCATCTCAGAGCTGAGGACATACATAGATAGTTTTGGTCCAAACCAACAAACATTTGAGAAAGTATATAAAAACCTGTAGCATTTACAGGAGAATATACGCAACAAAAGTGCATTCATAATTTACCGTACTCTATGAATGCTGTGAGAGTAATTGTTTCCCTTAAGTACTTGGCAAATTTTGCTAGTATCCATTCAAAGAAGTAATTTTCCACTGAGAGAATTTCATCTTGTAAGCACTCATGGAGAGAGCAGCCGGCAATACAATGCCTTCTCTGCAATTTTCCCTGGCTACATTCATGTATTCAAGACAGTAGTTTGAAATGCAGAAGTATTGAACAGCTGGTATCAAAACCACACTTAGATGCAGAAAGATCATCTTCCCATGAGAATAGAAGTTCATGGTTATTATGTGTTTGTACTTGTTAGTTTTCTAGCTTTCATCTCTAAGCAAAACCCTTTTGTAATTTAAGGCAAAGTTCTACAATCTTCATAAAATGAAATAAACTTGCAGCCTTAAAAGACAAAAAAGACAAAATTACCTGTTCTCTAATCTCTATGTGAAGTGCTGTGTCGTGTTTTCTGTGACTGAATAAATTGCACTATATGGACTGAAAAAGCTTAGTTAAACAGGTCACCTGGCTTCAGTGACAAAACCTGCAGGATTTTGAGTGTTCTAAAGAAAATACATACATTGTCCCTAAGATAGTTAAGTGATTTACATGTTCATAAATATTCACCTAATTAGTAATATGGTTCTATTTGGTGAGTAAGGGAATATCGATGCAGCTGAACAACTAGATAATAGTTTATTCAGTATGCTTGCAGCTATTGTTTCCTCTTTGTATTGTTTCAGCTTGTTGCTTGTCTGTACAATGTATTGATGGGAATACCATTTCTGTTCTAGACAGTGCTAAATTTTCAGTATAATACTGTTAGATTTTTTGCTTTTAGGTATCAAAAATTTGAATTCATATTACAGAATGTGAATGTCATTAAAATATATATTCATAAATCTTAGTCTTGGTATTGCAGCAGAATTTAATATGTCACATTGATGTTCTCTTGGTTTGGAGTTTGTAGAAGCAAAAAATGAAAGGTTATCATAAAAGCATTTTTCTTAAAAATTAATTTGGTATTTCGCTTATATCTCTATATTTACAATATATCTTAAGTTCAGTGAAATGGCATGTAAGAAGTTCTGCATGATTTTGCAGAGTAGTTTAAACTTTTTCATTAGAATGTCGATACTTTTCTCTGTGAAGAAACACAAACTGCAACAAGAACATACATAATTTTTGATATTGTGTAAATTAATTGATAGAAATGGGGTCATCATCATAACAAACAGAAAAATTGCTATCACTTTTAAACACACTACCTGATAGGCCTGAGCTCAGGGAGTAAAAACATCCTACTGGCCAGCTGTATTCAATTACCAATATCAACTCACTATAAATAAGCAAATATTTGTACATGCATAGGATGTAGCTGATCAATACAATGCTTCCTCAATACTTTTGTCTGTAGCTACACAGCTTACATTTTGCAGAAAAAAAATGGTTTAAAATTTAATTTTAATTGTGGTTGCCTTTTTTTTGTCAAACAAAATGGCACAGAGATATTGTGCATATCTGATTAGACAATCATTCTTTGTGTATCCAGCCTTGGAGAAGAACATTAAGCATGAATGGTGTATTTTCTGCTCTGCATCTGTTGCTTCTGTTAGACCAACCTTGCCTCTAATTCAGATTAACTTTTCACAAAGCATCTGTCAATTATTCTCTTTTACTTCATCAGTGTTGTGATATTTCTTGAAATTATAACAACTTCTGCAATTTAGTCTGCTTTTTAGGAAAGCATATATTTGAATGATCCTTGAAAGTAAAAGCATTTTTTATTTGCACTTTCTAAATTTCCATTTCAATCTACAACTTTTTTCCCAAGTTATTGGTGAGTAAAACTTGTGAATGGTAAACAGAAATATTGAATAATTGATTATATGAAAGAACCTTGACTATTTATGGTTGTCCTCTTTTTCTTAAACATACTTCTTGCCAACCAAGAAAACTTTCTTGGATTCTTAAATAACATCTAGTACATTTTAAATAATTCTAGAGATCTGTAGACCTTCCGTCATAGAAGCACCAGAGCTTCTCAAATAAACTAAAGCAAGCAATGTACGGATTATAGATTTTGGTTAGAATAAGCAGTTTAGAGGCCATTTAATTTTTTTTTCTGGCAATGAATACAATAGTCTTTAGGTAGCTCAAATACTTGGTAGCATCTTTTAATTCACTTCCTTATTGTCAGAACACCGGTGGAAAAGGCATTTCCCCTAAACAACTTCATGCAAATTTTTAAGGTGAGGACAATTAGTCCAGATAGACATGGCTCAATAGCAAACCAAAGCAGCACATAATTCATCAGAAAATAAGTTAAGCTTTTAGGTTGGGGATTTTGTGAACAATTTGAATCTTTTCCACCTCATGATTCCACAATAAGAGAAATTAATTAGAAAATGTTAGGTTGTTAAAAAGATATATAGAACTATGTATTTCTTACGTATACATAAAACAATTTTTAATTACTTACATAAATCTATCCATCTTCTATTCTCAATACTGATGGATAAATCATGGCTGAGTACCAAGCTACTGGTAAGATAATTTTTCTTTTTTTGGTGCAGCTATGAAATAGGATGTTCCTCTGCAAAAAAAATATTCCAAATATGTGAATTCTAATTATAAGCTACAGCCATCATATATTTATTGATGGATGGATCAAAGGATCAAAGGAAAAAAAATCTTAAGGATATATCCATCTTTGCTGCACTCTGTTTTATGAAGATATAGCTTTAGCCAAATGATATCTATTCACATGCTGATCTCAGAAAAAGCGTGTGAACAGTGCAGTTGTCAACTGATGTGACGCAAGGTGAAGTGGATGTCATTTCTGTGCTCTATCTCCTGTCATCTTATCAGACTCCCAGTGGCTTGCTACAGACTTTAAAATGGTCAGAAAAAATGCGACTCCTTCTAAGTAGCCTAAAAAAAATTAATTTTGTTCTACTGTAGAAGAAGAAAGTTTTGAAAGAAATTGATTTGTTAATTTCATGCTGATTGGTATTACTGCATGTAATAAAATAGACTATTTTAATTACATCATGGCATGATGTAGACTATTAAATAAAAATATTAACATCTTCCTAGCAATGAAAGCTGAAACCATGTACAAATAAATGCTAGATGTTGATAATGGAGACTCTTGACTATTAAGGTTGTCTATAGCTTTATGTCTAAGTCACTGAGGGTCTGTGAGTTGTCAGTTTTAAGATAGTCTCAGTTGTCAGGTATGGATTTATGCACAAAAGTTTTAACTTCTGAAATGTAAGTTCAAGAATTGTATGGATTATTCTTGAAGATACATTTTTGCTAACTAACATTAAAGGTGAAAAAGGCACAATTGGGAAGCTGAAACAGATACTACCATCATGTGACAGTTTGGGAAAATCTTCATCAAAGCCCATTAAATATTAGGTATGAATCTAACTCTTGATTTCTGTTCAGCAGCTCAGATACTATCTGCTGAAAGCCTAGTAAAATTGAGATAATTAAATTTTAGCAGCCAGTATTCGTTATTTAGGAAACTAGCATATATAAGTGCAAAGCCTGTCTAATGTTAACCTAGTAGTAAATCTGATGTAAATGAGATTTTTTCACTACAAATCAAGTTATGAACATTTTCAACCAAATATGTAGTATGAACTTAGAATAGAATTAATGTTCTGATAGTACTTGCAATAGATTTGCAAAAGAATAAATTTCTCCACAGAAAAATCCAAAAATGTAGAAGGAGCCTGATTCTGAAATAGTTTTTAAATAACTTGTACACTTGAAAAGCAATAAATCTTCCCCCCTCCCCCCAAATATAACATAAATTAAAATGAATGCAGCCTTAGATCTTAAAAATTGGTATGGGTCTATTGATTTTAGTGAAGCAATACAATATTAAATCAGATGTGGCCTTTAAATACAGAAAAAAATCTCAACTGTCTTATATAGTTATTGTGCTAGCTTAAAATAAGCAATGAGATTTACAGATAGTGATACAGGGTTTTTTTTTAAATGAGTTCTGATAAATACCATAAATACAGAGAGATGGAGTTTTTTCCCAGATACATCATTTTAGTTGTCAGATACATATCATACAATCATAGAATGTCCTTAGCTGGAGGAGACCCACAGGGACCATTGGGTCCAACTCCTGGCCCTGCACAGGACCATCCTCAAGAGGCACACCATGTGCCTGAGAGCATTGTCCAAACAGTTCATAAACTCTGTCAGGTTTGGTGCTGTGACCACTTCCCTGGGGAGCCTGTTTCAGTGTCCAACCACCCTCTGAGTGAAGCACCTTTTTCCCAATACCCAGGCTAACCCTTCCCTGACAAAACCTCAGGCCATTTCGTCGGGTCCTGTCACTGGTCACCACAGAGAAGAAAACAGTGTCTGCCCCATTGCTTCTGTCATGAGGAGGCTGTAGGACCATGATGCCTCCTCTTCTCCAGGCTGAACAAACCAGCAGAGCTCAGCTGCTCCTCATATAGCTTCCCCTCACTGCCCTTCACCTTCTTCAAGCCCTCTTTTGGGTGCTCTCCAATAGCTTTATATCCTCCTTATATAGTGGTGCCCAAAACTGCACACAGTACTATAGATGAGACCTCTTCTAAAAATTCATAGAATTACAGAATGGTTTGGGTTGGAAGGGACCTTCAAGATCACCAAGGTCCAACCCTCCTTCTGTAGGCAGGGACACCTCCCACTCAACCAGGTTGCTCAGAGTCCTGTCCAACCTGGACTGAAACATTTCCAGGGATGGGGAATTCACAACTTATCTTTAAAGCCATTCCTCCCTGTCCTGTAAGCCCTTGTAAAAAGCCCTCTCCATCTCTCTTGTAGACCCCCTTTATGTACTAGAGGGTGTCAGTAAGATCAGCTTGGACCCTTCCCTTTTCCAGGCTGAATAATCTCAATTGTCCCTGCCTTTCTAGTATCTTTGAAAAGTTCTTAAAGTATCACCGGTGTGTATCTGGCTTCACTGTCTGATTGTTTGGTTAATTGCAGAGCTACTTTCAACTGACTACATATATTACCCTGTGCCAATCTATTCATGCTGGCAGAAACCTTGTGTGAGAAGGAGACAAAAATATCGAAAGGTTCAAGCCTGTTAATTTTTACAGCCATTCATAAAAATTCTGTTTCATAAAGGGATAATATAACATATGCAACAGGTAGGTCATCCCCATGCCTACTTCCTTTTTTATTTCATACTTACAATACCTTCAGCACTGCAGACGTAATAACTTTTACTTTATACACTATCAATTTGGTAATAAAATCAAGCCCCAATTAAACACACAGAGCAGATTGCAACATGTTTAAAAATGCTAAACAAACATAATAAATCTGTTTTCTTAGGCAAAACGGGCTGACACAGCTTATGAAATGTGGTAGTTTCTTCTGTGTATGTAAAGATATACCTAAAATACCTTAATTTATTGTATAATTAAGAATAGTAAAAAAACTTGTAGTAGAAACTGTACTTTTAGGGGTACACTATGAAGAGCAAAATAAGGAGGAATAAACAGTAACTAGAAAGGTGTTGTTTGGTGTATGGAGACTCAAGAATGGTATATGATAAGTTTGTTTCAGGCATTTGCAATTGTTTGCTGATGA
>VWZF01004379.1:46319-159932 GCA_013396755.1 Sclerurus mexicanus
ATGTTGGTTGTTGGGGGGGCGGGGGGTGGGGGGGTGGGAGAAGAAGGTTAAATTAGAGCATTACCAGATTGTTTCTCTGATATGTTAATGAGTTAATTGGCAGTGGCCTGATTTTGTTTGTCTTGCTAGGCAAGCCTGAGTATTCACAGAAAAAAAACCCTGAGAATACATGCTATTAAGTGTAGTAAATTACCTAAGGCACATCTGTAATCACTTGGCTGAGAAAAGCTATAGATGAGCTTTATCAGATTTTAGCCATTATAGATAATTTCATGTCACAAGCTACCATGGAAGAATATTTCTGACCTAGAAATTTGTGAAAGAAGATTTAAGTTAAGGCTGTGGTACACCTCAGTAGAAAACAAGGAACCAAATTTATGCATTTCAATCACATCTCTTCACTGAAGGTACAAAACCTGGGAATACAAAAGTGGCAATAGAAGCAGAATAAATGCAATCCTACTGAGCTTGAAATTATTCAAGGGTGGCAAGTTTGTCAGTTTTACAGCACACCTTCCCGAAGTGTTTACAATGCTAAGTGTTTACAGTTATATAAAAAGAAACTTGTAATTTTAAAGGCTGCTGAGTCACATTTTGCCTTCATCGAAGTGTAGCAATCAGTTGCCAATACAGAACATTGCACAGCTTAACGTGAAATTACAAACCAGATGGACACATCCACCAGCGTCCAAGCAGAAAGATTGTTAATCAGCATGTCAAACAGGTGTTAAGAAGAGAATGCTATATGTCTGAGAAAAATCTGAAAGTTGTTCTTCCTGCCAAGTATGCTTTTCACAAGTAAATGTGAGGATAGTTGCATTAGAATCTATTAGCGTGGGTTTTTAGAAAATCATGGGATGGAATAAAAATAAAACTCTGAATCTCTTTGTTGCATACTAGCAGTGTTGCAAAATGACAGTGTGATCAAGTAAGAGGTTTTCTATAAAAAAGGAAAGCTGAAAGCATGACAACTGATAGATATATGACTTGATCAGAGTTAGCGAAAACAATTCAAAGGGGTTTTTTCTGGTAAATTGGCAGAGTTCTTTTAGTTCTTCAAGAAAAGAAAAGGAATCAATTATCTGATTTTTAAAATCTGAGCTGTTGAGCAAAGTCACTGAAATTACTTAAGCACTGAATCAGGAAATAGAAGGCTTAATCTATTGAAAATGCTCTGTCTGAAGAAGCTATTATAAAATACCCTACTCATTCATGAATTAGTGTCAGAAGTAAAATCACTTCATGATCTCCTTTTTGAGAAAAAATAGTGCAACACATTTTCTTGTGGTGTACAAATGCATATATTATGCTGCAACTGGACCAAGACATTGTTGCTCTGATCACCATAAAAGCTTCCTAGTCTCTTGGAGAGCAGTTGAAATATTTGTATGAAGCAAAACTGAAATTTATAAAAGTTGGAACTGTCAGTATTCAAATATCAATTTACTTGTGATCTCTGAAACTAATTGGACAATTAAAACAGTAAGAAAAAGCAGAAAACAAAGCACATCATAGATGTTTAAATAGATCTTGTCTTACAATTAAGAATGTTCAGAAAAGTTGTGTTATGCAACTGTAGGCCAGATGAAGGCACAAGATCCTCTTTTGTAGTAATGCCTGATATCATCATATACTGCGATATAGTAAAATCAACAGGTATGTCTTTTATTATCTAAGCATTAGACTTAAAAAGGGCTTGGGCTGTTAGCTTTCTAAAAAAAGGAAAAATAACAGTGCTGTCACCTGTCAATGCAGTCTTTGGCAAATTTTCTGATGTTAGCTAGTTCCCAAATGTACTTTCTTCAGAAGCATAATCTGAATTATACAGGCAAAACTTTATTCAGTAGCACAGAAAATAATCTGAATTATGCAGGCAAATCTTGTATTAGTCTTTGATTTCTGTATTTTATTTGTGCAGTTTCTGTGGAGGCACAGATGTAATGTGGTGATTTAAGCAGAAATAGTGTCTTTGGTGTATGCTGTGTATAAATCCAGAAGAAATGTAGGCAGATGAATGCCTACATTTTCATTACTTTTTCAGCTAAATATCTCCATTTCTATTATCAAGCACAAAGGGCACCAATTTTTAATTCATGGTTTCATGTGAGAATGTTGGTGTGTAAACGATTCAGGATTCCCAAACTGTAGAAACTTGAACAGGAAATAAGTGTCCTGTGTTTTAGTTACTGATTTTATCTGTGAGTTTTCATAGTAACTGGTTAAATTATATTTTTTAATACTCTTGTATTTTATTTTCTTTCTTCTAATCTTTTACAGGTCAAAATATTGATAATGTATGTCATCTATGAAAAAAAAAAGCTCATTTTTGAGAGCACTTTCATAGGCAAAAAAGCAAACAGGAAAGAATTCTGTCTTCAGGTAACATTGGAATATACAGAGGTTGGGTCCCTTTTCTTTCATAGCAGCAGTGATTTGGCAGAAGTTTTAGTTTTAAAGGATTACCTACTTTATATAAAGGACAATGTAAGATGCACAATGAAAAATTGTATTTAAGATCATATATGAAAGTATAGACGACTTTGTCAACTTCTTTTGTTGTTCCCAGTTCTTCTCTCCTCAAACCTTTGACTAATATTAAAACATAGAAACCTGAAAGATGATAGTTTCCTCATAAGTAAATGGAAGAGGTTATGTACATTGTAATTCCTGCATACACATGTCAAATTCTCTCAAGTAGGAAAGAAATTTAGAAAATACTGTGTAGAGAATATTTTCAACAGGTTTTTAGGGAAGCAGGTGCTCTTTGTAAAATTCTTCTAACTAATTGGATTGCTGAATGGCCATGGCCAACAAATAAACTCTTGTACCTCTTAATATAACATTTGCAGAAGATTTGATCCTCGTGGTGTAGTTTCGTTGAATTGAAAGTAGAAGAGCTTATTAGATACTTTTTTAACAAGGCGATTTTTCATTAATAAGGTCAGTGGGTTAAGTGGAAGTGGATGTTAAAAGATGTATCTTAAAATTCAAGAATCGTTGTTTGCAAGAAACTAGGATAGAAAAAGTTTAATTCATTGTGCAGGTAGGAATGAAATATTTCAACTACCTTTCTAATTGTGGGGATTTATATTACCTTATTTTTTTTTCCTATTATTTCCTAGAAAGTGATAATTATAAATGGCCTTTTAAGGGAATGGTATGACTTAGCAGATTTCCATAGCCATTCGTGAGCTGTGATACCAGCAAATGAATGTTTCTTTTGTATTTACTACTCTTTTGTTTTGTTTCTTTTTGTTTGTTTGTTTATTTTGGTTTTTTAATTCTATGCTGAGATTCTCAAAATAATCACCACTGAATTGTTCCCAGCTGAGGAATTAACCCTGCACATGACTCCTCTCTGTATCATGCATCTCAACACAGAGCTGTGAACTATCTGCACATTACATGAAGCTTTGTGTCCAGCATCATCTTTTTTTCAGTATTAGATTTAACTTTTCCATATCATATATAGTGGCACACTTTAAGAAGATATTTCCATTGCTGTCAGTGCTTCTAGTTTTATATTCATAGCCTGATGCAAAACCCACTAAGGTCAATGAAAAATGCCCTTTGAATTCAGTTGTCCTTATATGAGGTTACTTATGTCTTGAAATGTGTTTTTGTAAAATAATCCATAAAGCTTATTTGTTTATAATTATCTTTATCATCTTTAGTAATGGCAGTGAGTGGTAACTATTTTGGTTGTAAGCCACAACTGATGTAGTAGAGATCTAGATTCTGTACTTCTATATAACCAGAAGTAAACATCATGTTGGAAATAATTAGGGAAGACAATGAGACTGCAAAATCCATTAATGAATTTGCAAAAATGAACCATGAATGCTTTGTTATTTTTAAACATGTTGTTCAAGGTGTATATTTTAAAAGAAAAAAAATATAGGAAAAATATAGGAAAGCTTCCCTTCCTTCCAGGTTTTGAAGTATAAGCTTAAGTAGCTGTCTAAATACTAAGTGACTGCAGTTTATATAGTTTCTATATTCAGAGTACTCTGAGCAGGAGATAAT
The DNA here is from genome assembly GCA_013396755.1 of Sclerurus mexicanus. NCBI lineage: Eukaryota > Metazoa > Chordata > Aves > Passeriformes > Furnariidae > Sclerurus > Sclerurus mexicanus. The sequence goes on from VWZF01004379.1 coordinate 50,346, forward strand.
GATAATCATATTTTAAAATAATTATTTGTTATTAAAAATCTATTATTAAGGGCAGAAGTTGTATTAATAGATGACTAAGTTAAAAAAAAACACAATTTTTCTTTTTTACTCATGTTTTCATGGTAGTTTATATAACTCATAGACTTTTAGAATAAGAGAGGTTTTATATATAGATATAGATAGATAAATAGATGTATTTAAAAGAACACTACGAGTGTTAAAAGAACTAGTGTTTAAAAGAGCTAGTGTGAATTTCATTGACAATGCAATGCTGTATGTTCTTTCACATGTATGACTGTTATAAAATGCCATCATCTTAACTAAGCATTGTTAATTTTCTGTGTTCCTGGAACTTTATCTATAGCTGTAGCTAGATCAGACTTCACTTGAATGGAAGCAGAAGTGAAACTTCTGAGCTTTGTGAGGAACTTCAGATTTTGTCACTCATAATTAAAGAAGTTGATGGGAACCAGCCGTACAGCTTTATAAAAGAGAAATGCTTCTGGGACTCAGTAGGTTTCATGTCTGTGGGAACAGTGATTTTCTGAGACTAACTTTAAATCCATCCTCCTCTCTTAATTAGTTACTACCTAAATTAAGTTATATGACTTTTTTACAGATACAGGAAAGGCAAGAGACTCAAATCTAATACCAGTGCCTCGTCTTGCTCTTGACACAGCTACTTTTCTCACTGTTCACCAGTATGATCATAGTCTGCAGCTCTTTTTAATGGCCATTGTGAATATTTTTATTTTATTCAAAACCTCTTTTTGTCTCTTGGCATGGTTTCATGGTGATATTCTTTTTTATTTTACTTTATTTAATGTTATTGAACAAAACCACAAAAATAAATAAACAGAGGCATTTAAACAAAGCAGTCTTAAAGGTGCTTCTAAAATTCTAGAAGTGGCTTGCACCATCAAAATTATTTATTTATTGGATAAGGGTAGGTATTTTTCTGAAATGCTAAACTTTCACATAATTTTGATTTGTGTCAAAACTTTGTGTCAATCTATACCCTCTCAAATCAGGTTTAACAATCTTTAATACTATTCAAATAAGTAATTCAAACTAACCTATGGTTCATATTCACATAAATTGGTTTAAAATTTTGTAAGAAAATATTTGAAACTATAGATTTTCCTCATTTTCTTATCATCATAGGGAAATTATCCTACCTTTTTGTCTTGGTTTCTTCATTTGCAAAGTGTACCAGATATGTGGATAGCTCCTGAAAGATACTTAAATGCCCAACTCATAATCCTAAGACAAAGTTGTTTTCACACATGGAAAATTATAAAGATCTTGTGTTATGATGAAAAAAACCCCACCAATAAATTGACTATTTAAAAGTTGCAAAGACATTCAGGAAAATATTTGCCTGCAAATATTTGAAACTCCAGCTTTGCCCTGATGGGAAAAAGCAAAGTGTCCTTTGTACTTTTTTTAAATGATTGGTTTTTGTATGTTGCAGAAGCTGTGCCTCAAGCTAGAGGCCAGGAACCTTATTTATTTTTCTCCCATTTTTGTTCTGAAACCATAAATATGTTGAAAAGAGTGAACTAAAAGCTTTTGCTAAGACTTTTCATATGTTCACAAAACAAAATTAGCCTTTGCCATTTTACTTAGGCTAAAAAATGAAAGGCATTTAATCTTTGTTGTTTAGAGTGCAGATGGTTGAAAAATTGTATTAATAACAAAAAAAAGTGTTTTATTGTTTATACTGCTGCCAGTGTGGATACAACAAATAAAATTCAGAGTTAGAGAAACAATACATGACTTGAAATATTAGGTAATCCATGGCTGAACACCCAGAGTGGTTTTAGAAGACCATGAAATTTAGTATAGTAGCTCAAGGCATAAATCCTATTGTCTACTAAATGCCTTATGTGTCTACATTTAACATTTTTGGTGAAAAATACTCCCATAAAGCAAGTAGGCTACTGTTAACAGATGCATATTGTGGTGAAAAAATTCCTTCACCCTTCCCTCTCCTTCAATGCAGACTGGTTCATGCATGAAACACAATACCAGGTTTGGTTTTTGTTTTTTTTTTTTTTTTTGCTTATACATGCTTGTAAAAATGATAACAAATTTGTAATAAAGCTGGAGTTGTTCCAGTTACTCTGCCTCCTCCTATGATTGCAGTTTCTCTGGATGAACATCAGTTCAAACATTCATAGAATGAAGCCTATCAAATGTTTTTCTCTTACTTTGGGGTATATTCTTAGACATTTTGATGCTTTTTACAATCACAAGCATTATATATGAATTACTAAATTAACTCAAACCTTCAGATGTGTAAGTATGTAGTAGCTATGACCTTAGCTAACACGGGAATTGCGTTTTGTAAATAGGAAATTATTTTGCAATGTGGTGGCAGATTAATAACATACAACAGCACCATTCCTGTAGATCAAATGAGAAAAATATACATGATATATTGAAATGGCTTGATCCACTGCAGAGGACCTGACCTGACTACTATTGGATCTTCCATGGATGTCATACATAAATGAGTAGTGGCCAATAGTGTAGAATGGGATGTCTGATTTGTAGAGAGAAATATGATGACAAAGAAGACATCAGAGGTAAATGTATTAAACAAATTACTCTTTAAAAAGTGTAATTTTCAAAGTACAGTTTTGGGGCTTGTACTAAATTTGATGGTGTTTGAGCTGAGTAAACTCAAATTTACAATAAAAGAGAAAAAGAAAAGTAACAGGGTCACTGAGAAGAACAACAGAAGGTTGGCAACTAAGGAGCTTGATTCTGCTAAGGGGCGAAAACATTTATTTGTCTTGTTACTGATAGGAAATACAGAAGATTTCATCCCAGAGACAGGTACAGGTACATTTTCCTGAGGGAAAAAAAAAATTTAAAGACCTCATTGCTAGGCTGGAAAGACAATAAAGAGGTTATTCCAGTGAAAATATGTAAGGCATTAGGCCCGGGTGAATTTGATTCCTGAGTTCTGAAGGAAGGAGCAAGAGAAATAGTTAAAATTACAAATGCACATTTTTGATACTTTAATTCATAAGAGCAAAAGACCTTATGGAGGTCATACACTGTTCAAGATTACACACATAAAAGCATCAATAAAAAGGATATTAGAGGTAACAAGTAATGACAGTTTAAATAACGACATATTAAAAATTTTCGCCAGTAGCAACAGCTGGCTACCTTGCTTCTCTATACAGTCCCAAAGCATAATATCAACTTACAATGACTGAGAAGCTAAGATCTGTCATTTTTCTCCTCCTACATTGTTTTTGCAGTGTATTTCAGTAGTACGCCACACAAGTTATTAAAACTTTAGTAGACTGGTATATAGAACTTAAAAATCTAAACACCTTAGGTGTGTGACTATTTTCACACATCATTTAGTAAAATGCTGATCTATACATTCATACAAATTTGCTGCAGAGATTGTATTGCAAGCTAAGTATTGAGAACAGTAGAACATCTTGTCCTTTAACTACAGAATTTAGACCTAATTTTGGCAAAGTATGTCAAGCTTTGCCTGTAGATGATGAATTCCTTTTGTCTGAACTTATAATTAGAAGCAAAATTGTTAGTTCAAAACCTATAAGAATATCATAAGACACAAATATTGCCAGTACAAAAACTTTCAATATCCACATCTTTATATGCATAGTAAATAGATTCTGATATATTCCTGCAATATATATATTCCTGTAACTTCCATGCACAGAAACAGTGTTGCTCCTTGAAGTGCAATCTGCAGAAAAACTATGAGCACTTCAATGTAAAGTTTAGATTGTGCAAAAAACAATACTTGTAGGAAGATTTGCTAGTCCTATCACTTGTACTAGAAACTTTAACAAATAGTTGGTTTGCCTGTTCATTGACCTTCCATTTTTCCATGTAAAGCTAGACACTAATTTCTACAGGACAAAGTAAAGAACTAAAATATGGATATGAAAGCTAAATGGGGGGTTCAAAAACATTTGTAATTGTAATCAAAACTATATTTTAGAAAATGTCTTGAAATCTGTAAACTAAGTGAAATTTCTTCTGTACAATATATATATTGTTATTTTAATGGTCCTGAATCAACCAAAAATTATAGGATAATTACTTTGTACAAAAATAATTAACTTACGGCATGCAATAAAGCAATTATTGTCTGAACAGGATTCAGCATACTTTTAAATAGCTAAACAGTATTTTCTTCAGCTGGTTAAGCTGCCTGTGTTACTGACTAGAGATATTTCTTGGAATCAGTACATATAATAAAACCATGGTCTAAACTGTTTGAAATGATGGTTTTTCCATATAACACATCTGTTGTCAGTTAACCCCAGCAGCTACACACACATACAACCACTTGCTCACCTTCCACCAGCAGGGAAAGAAGAAAATAAGAAAAGCAAAAGATAGATAAAAACTTAAGAGTCAAGATAAACACAGTTTAATAAGTGAAGAAAAGACAGGAAAAAGAAAGTGATGGAAAGGCAATCACTTTCTCCATGAGGAGACTGATTCCCAGCCAGTCGCCAAACAATGGCTAGATCTGAAGACAGAAAATTCAGCATGGCATTTTGTGATACAGGGCCAGTTCAGGTCAGCTGTCCTGCCTGTCCCTTCCCAGCTTCTTGTCCACTACCAGCCTACTTGCCAGGTGGTAGAATAAGGACCAGAGAAAGATTTGGTGCTGTTCAAGCACTACTCAGCTATAGCCAAAGCATTGATATGTTATCCATACTGTTTTAGTCACAAATTCAAACCACAGCACCATATGGCTGCTAGGAAAAAATTAACTCCATCTCAACCAGACTCAACACACAACTATGGCCTTTCTTTGGTAGGTTATGTGCATGTGTATTTTTCAGGTATTCAATTCATTACATAGCCTAAAATACATACTACAAATTTAAATCTTTCAATGCACATTAAAATACTTTTAAATATATATCAAAATATACTCTCTTTTTTTGTTACTCTTTTTTTAGCTTCTTTATCAGGTGCATGACTATCCTGCATAGGTATTTTCAACATTCTTTATAAAAGTAGTCTATTTAAATTTCAGCTTATTCAGGACTTTGATGCCCATGAAGTATGTGAATGAGCACAGTGTGATGAACTGCATCTTGATACTTTACAGAATAGTGGCCAGAAGCAATCTAACCTCTATTAGACGTTTCCTTTAAGAATGTTTCTAAGGGTGTATGATGTTTTCAAAGACTGCAAGAGGGGGAGGGTAGTGCCAAATTTTAAATTTGCAGTACAAAAGAGCCAAGTCTAACTTGTCAAATAGCAAGAAGGCTTTGGAAGTTAAGACTTTGGAACAAATATTCAAGAAAATTATTTGCTAGCAGTGGCAAAGCAAGAAAGAGATGAGTATCAGTAGCTCAGCAACAAATTACATTAAACGAATTCTTCAACAATTGTTAGAGATTGTCAAGAAGGAGCAGATGTCATGTAGTCTTAAACAAATCTTTAGGCACTGTCTAGCATATCTTTATATTCTCTTAAGGAAGCTAGGAAATTTTGGGCTACATTAAGTTTCTAAATTGCTAGTAAATTGCATGCAAAATTGTCTGGATAACTGTGCGTGTTGTCAATAATTCCCTGTCAAAGTGAAAGGACAAGGCAAACACAGGTGTCCTTCTGGAATCAATTCTTTGCTATTTTTCTTTAATCAGCCTGGATGGTAGAGCATAGACTAAGTTTACTAAGTCTGTGATAATGCAGAGCTGGGAAAGAGGAACCATATACTCAAGAGCAAGCTTTGAATTCAAAATCAGCTTTGACAAATTAAAGAAAAGGACCAAAAGATATGTTAAAACTCTGTGGAAGCAAGTGGAAGGTGCTAGGCGTAGGAAGAAATTATGGACAGCAAAAATATGCTGTAAAAAAAACTTGCTGAAATACTGTTTCTTTGGAAAAGAATCTGTGAGTCTGCATGTATCACATTCTGTACAGAGGTTAGCAAAGCCATGAAGTTGTAAAAAAATCTAGAGAACATTTTATCTCTTGTAAATGGAAATGCAGCTTGTAAGACACAGTGAAGTAATTATCCAATTCTTCTCAGTGCTGTACTCCAGGCTGGAATTCTGCATTCAATTTTAAGCATTGCATTTCAGCAGCAGAGCGGAGCTATGAAATAAAAAACCTAAACAATTGGGGTTATGTACCTTTACAGGAGAAATTACTAAGGGAGGACCTGATGGCAAAGATCAGGTTTGTGAAGGGGTAGTATAAAAAGAAAAGAAATAATCTGTTCTTTTATCTGTGGTAGATAGGAGAAGGAATAATGGGGTTAAATTGCAGCAATTAAGTGTAAGTTTGAGCACTAGGAAGAACTTTTTAATTATATGAATAGTGCAACACTGAAATAGATGTAGTGGGAGTTGAAGATGGGAAAACATTAGATAACGATTGTAAGGACTGACATAGAGTTTATCCTACACTAGGGCAGAAAAACATGCTGAATGGTTCTGGGTTTTATCACAATTAATTACATTGATACATCCCTGTAACAGACTAAAATATTCTGCTTGACAGCTGGTGGCCACAGAATTAAATCTTCCAATACACTAAAGGCCAAGACAAAACGTGCTAGTAGCTGTAATAATTCAGTATGTGATTATTTGACTTTTAATATGAAATATTTTTGCCTTTGGGTTTGAAATAATGATTTTTTTTTTTTTCTTTTCCTTACTCCCGGTAAGGAAAGTTGTGGAAAGATCCGTCTTGTTTCTACTTTGACTAACCACAGAGGGTGCAGGCTTCAGCCAGCCTTTGTTATTGGAAGGAATGAAGGGACAAGTCAAAGGACAGTAGAGGTAGAAAAAGTGGAGCTATGGCACTGTTTTTCTAGAGTGATTAGAAAGTAGAAAAAGACTCCAGCAACACAAATCGTATTTCAGTTTGCTTGATTTGCACCCAAACCCAAGAAATGACAGAATGAAGTCTGGAACAACATAAACCTTTGGTGGAACTATGCTGCTTCTCCCCTCTCTGCTTTTTGGATCCTGCAGTGAGATAAAGGGGTAGATGAGGAAGTCTAAGAGAATTGTTTGTATTTGCCTCTTTCCTGAAGTGGCTTGGTGTTTTGACATGTAATGTTATTGCAATGAATCATATGTGGTGCTTTTGTTATTCTGGTTGCTTTTTGAAGACCCTGTAGTTTGGACCCAACTGAACTGAATATTTCTCTTCCTTATTTCTCTCCTGAGAAAGTTTTTCTGCATATTTAACAACATTTCTTCTCTATTACGCTTGATAAGAAGAGATTTTTTTAACTTTCCTCTTGGTGAAAAAAAAAGTAAGTCTTCTTTATTTTCTTCTGTTTGACATTTTGTTCTTCATGTTAAATCTACAATTCTTTCTACAGGAGACATAAAGCCAAAGGGAAAAAGGGAAGTCTGCAATGAATTTAATTTGCACTTGGGAGGCATTTCCTAAAAATAAGTACATATATCTGGCATGCAGAAAATTCTAATCTGTTTCTTGGACACATACTAATAGTAGGAGACCCATGTTTTGTTATGATAAGAATTGTAAAAAATAGTATTCCAATTAGTACTGTTACTAAAAAAAATAAGGTAATCTTAGTAGAGGAGCTACCAGGATTCTTAGAATGTGCAAGCATTTAGAGCATGGTGCTAATAATGCCAAGGCCGGAGGTTCAATCCCCATATGGGCCATTTACTTAAGAGTTGGCTCAATGATTCTTGTGGGTCTCTTCCAACTCAGAATATTCTGTGATTCTGTGATTTAAGATAATAAACAACTTCCATGGGTACTTTCCCTCCTTAGTTTCCTAGCTGAATAAAATAAGGGGGTCACAAATTCTCATCACATTCATCACTGCGTATTTTCACCTACTTAACAAAAGAAACTAGTAGAATTAAATCCACTATCAGAAAGATTGCAACATTATGCACAGATATTATAGTGTAAAGAAGTAGCGTTAAACACAATTTAAATAATTCTCCTGTTTCAATAAAATACTATATGGCTTGTATGATTTCTACCTGTTCTTTCATAGAAGTTTATTTGAACATCACCTACCTGTAGACAAAATATTATATATCTAAGCCTAGCCAAATCTTCTGTTTATTTATTTATTCTTAATTTTTCCTGAATTGAATTAAAATTCTCCTATTGTGTTTTCTTCTGCTCAGCTATGAGCAGAAGTCCTAGATACACTTCTACTTGCACAGAAATATTTACTACCAAATTTTCAGTCTGCTTCATGGAGGCATTTATATATATAAGCTGCTGAGGTCCTTTCATGAAACACACTATAGACTCCTGAAGAGATTTTGTTTCTTAAGGAACTGTGAATACTTGATCAATGAACTAGACATTTTTAGTTACCAAGCTTCAAAAATTTAAAAAAAAAAAAAAAAGTGTAAGGGGAATGAGCAAAAAATAACCTTAAGAAGAACCAATTTAAGAGGTGTTTTTTCCCCAAAAACAAAGCAGTAAGTTCACCTGTAAAATATATATTTACAACAAGATTAAATGTTTTGGTTTAACACTCTGCATTACTTAGTAACTATGATTATTCTGTGAACTCCACATTGGAGTCATGGTATATCTGTAACTGCCTGTAGAGATAAAGACCCCTATTTTCTTTTGGTATTTGTTTACTAATAGTCTTGTGAACTGTCATTTCCATATTTTTCATAACATCATGGCTATGTGATTATTTTCTCTAAAGAGTGGTGCTCCTGTCCTATGAGATGAATATGCTTTCTCAGAATCTGATTTTTCAAGGTATTGTGTAACTCCTGCATGTTTTTCTGAGGGCTGTAGGGTTTGGGGTTTTTTCCATTTATATGAAGTATGAGTATGACTGTGTTAGAGTTCCAGAGTTACTAAACTATATTTTGTGTCCCTGTAATGCAGTGTAGCAACTCTCAAAATCTTTTCAATCATCTATGTAGCATAATGAATGTAGTTTCATATGACATGTAAGTTGATATTCACAACAGCTCTTCTAGAGAGTGTCCTGTTCAGCAAGGTAATGTGTCCTGTTTTACCAAACAAATCATTCATTTCTGTTGTTCAGTTTGTTTGCAAATATTTTTCCTTCCCTTCAAATCACTATTAAAGTAGCTCTGTAATGTTTCATTCACACTCCAATTTATACCAGTAACAAGATTTGTCGATACTACACTGAAAATCAAATTTGGGCATATAGGTTTGCTAATTTCGTAGTGAAAGCTGTGTACTTGCCCTAGCTACTGATCTTAAGCCAGTCTTCACTTGTGTGAACAACATCTCTCAACAGTTGGAGATGCTGATAAAGACTGACATCAATAATACACACTTATTATTATGCTTTTCATGGCAGAGAAGGCTGCTAAAAAATGTATTGCCTAGGAATTATTTTGTTTAAGGTATTATTGTTGGTAAGACTCTCTATAACTTAATACTGTGTTTTCCAAACCAGTCAAATGCTTTCTGAACACTTGTATATGGGGTATTAATTCACACTGATGAAAGGGTGTAATTTTTCTTAATCCCTGGATATCAATCTCAACTAGTCTTAGTCTAACCCTGACTGGTAAATTGACCTCCAGCTTTCTCTTACAGCTGTCAGTAATTCTGCATGCATTTCACTAGAAGCACAATGAGCAAAGACTTCAAATAATAGAGAGAACACAGTTGTGTTCATAGTTTGCCTTGAATATATTTAGACTACTCTTTGAAGGTGGAAAAAGGCGATTATCTCTTTTTTTTCTTTTTTTTTTCTACCTAAGCCTGAAATTACAACTCAGTTTTTAATAGAATATATTCTATAAATAGAAGTAAAAAACCCTAAACAAACAAAACAAAACAAAACAAAAAAAAACCCCAAAACTACCTGTCTTAGTGTAGTTTATTTCATGTTACTGTGAGATATGCTCAAAGAGATATACAGGAACAGATCTGAAATATCAGAAATGCCTCCTTTAAATGGCTCCAGTAAATATATTTGTTAAATTGATACAGAAAGAAAAAATAATCACTGCTCCTGAGAAGGGGAAAAAAAAAAAAAAAAAGAAAAAGATGGCTCCAGTGCTTTATAATTGCTCAGAAAATATTTGTGTCGGGAATGACTCCCGGAAAATCTCCCTGGGTCAGTGAGATTCATGGGATTGTGCTGAGTAAGTTATACTAACTCTTATGTACTTAGTTGTCCCTAGAAATTGCTATTATTTTTCTTCTTATTTTCTGCTTTTTTGTTTTTAATTCTTTTTCTGTTGTTGTTGTCCTTATTCTTTAATGGACATACAGTCTTTATAGTTGCTAAGAAAACTACCACATTCCAGGGGGGAATATCCAATTTAGTGGGATTTCTTTTATACATAAATGATACCAAAATGAGTGTCACTGTTGTACAAAGATTACTAAACTCTCAGTGCAAACTTCAGCCTTTACAGCCCAATCCTGTAATCCAGTTGCAAAACTCCTGTTGTCCTTCAATCTCCAGTGGGACAGTCTGTACTCCACTCTACTGGATTTGTCTTATGTTATTTGATGTTTGTGACTTACGGTTATTTTTTACAATATTTTGACAAATTAGAAAAATGTAGCTAATGCTATGAGCCAATGAGATCTTTTTTTTTTTTCTAAATGTCTTTCTCATTTTCTTAAATTCCAAAGTGTAATTGATTGATGTAATTGTAAAAGAGGAATTCCAATTTTAAATGAGTTTATGGGAGTTTCAACCAGAGATTTGAACTTGTGTTATAAAGAACTTGAACCAGTCTGCATATATTTGAAGTAGCTTTCTTGTCTCAGTGGAGTTTTATATAACCATATCTTCCATGAGAATCTGCACTTTCCCATTGCATACTCACGCAAATCCATTTAGATGAAAAATTTATGACCTATTTTTACTTTCTCAAATCATATCTAAATATATATCTAAATATGTGTGTATGTAGACACTCACAAATAAAACATATGAAGATGATTACCCTGTGATTGTATCAACATTTTCTGTGTTGCTTTTGTTTCATCTTATAAAATACCAGTTTGGACAAACAGCCTTGACCTAATTTATAATATGCAACTTGGTGAAGCAACAACTACTCAGTAGAGATGGCACTAAGCTCATTTTAACTACAGCATAAATCCCGATCTTGAAAACATTCTGGTAACTTACATTACACTAAAAGCTATTGATTAGAAATGCTTCCCTGACAGAAAATAGAGACTCGTGAACTCCTTGTGTTTCAGTGATTCACCAGGAGATCTCAGTGGCAGTTGCAGATAACAAGTAGCAGCACAGCAGATAAACCATGAAAATCAAGGAGCAATCCAAGTCTTAGCAAAGCTGTATAAATTTATGAAAATATTTCTATCCCCCTGAATGGATGCTAAAGAGGATCCCATTGTATGTCATAGGAAATATTCCCGCCCAGTTTTTCTACCTCACTTATTTTTTTACTAGTACTTTACCTGTTTTGTGTATTTAAATTTTACACTTCTCATCAGACAACTTGTTACTGAAGACAGAAAAAGCATGTAATGTAGGATATTACATAAAGGACATGTCCTTTTAATGTAATTTGATTGTAGTATTTGTTACAATACATCTTTTACATGTCTTACATACATATAGGTGTCACTTGATGCAGGGTGTAAGACAGTAATAACAGCAAAGTTGCTTAGAGTTTATGCCAATGCCCTAACAAGAAGACAGTGTGTTATAAGAATTTGGCCCCCCTACAGAAAATGGTGGTAACTCACTAATAATGCAGACTGGATAAAAATTTATAGTTGTCAATATTGATATTTAAAGTACATTCAAAGTGAAAAAAGAAAGACACTTAAGACATTTTTAGTCTAAAAAACTTTTGGAGACAAATGGGTTTTTGGGGAGAGAGCGTTGGTTTGTTTTAATGGAAGTAAAATGAGGTGGCTGCTCTCCATGCATTACAAACAAGTTTTGGGAAATGTGCTTTGAATTATTTTTTTTTTATTTTTCTAAGAAGCAAATTATTTACAAGCATTGGATGTTCTTCACAACAAACACTTTTGGAATAAGTATATGTTTCATAAAGCAAGAAGGCACTTGCTCTAAGCTGTAAAAAGCAGAATGAGAAATGGTTCAAGACTTTTTAACCTGCTATATAAAGAGGCTTTACAAATGAAAATAAATTATGTTGTTAGTGGCTTTTGTACAGTTCTTATAATTTTGTTTTGAAACAAGCTGTAATTATAGAACCACAGTTCCTTGAACTGTTTCCTTTAAAAAAAAATACAAAAAATTCAAAATCCTGTTAATTGATATTCCTTTTTCAGGTTAATAAGTACCTTCCTGTGCTTTTGTTTTCTTGAATTGTAAAGAGACTCATCCTGCAGTTTAGTGTGATCTATTTCTGTCCTTTGGTCTGAAGTGATATTTTGGAGAAGTTTTGTGTTAGTGAAGTAAATTTTTTTCCCTTGTTCAGTGTGAAAATTGTGTATGGTTTGGTTTATATATATATATATATATGACTAGTTGGACCATAGCACATCATTTATTGTTTACTATGCTTGCTGCATTCATTACATTTACACACCTTTTACATTGCATAAGGTATTATTATCACATGTATGACTCTGCATATTCTTATATGGTATATGTATTCAAAATATACTCTTAAAAATTCCACCTCCTTCGAATATGAGTTTCTCTCTTAGTAGATGGTCAGTTTCCTTGTTCTGAAGATGTGACTGAAAAAAAAATGCAAGAAATGTTTGTACTTTGGGAGGTTTGTTAACTTGATTAAGTACATAAGTTATATGATACAGGATCCTTGCTTTCATGATTATACTTCTGTTAATTGCCTAATGGCATAAATACTCTTCTGGAGAGCAATTTTAATTATGGTTTAGATGTAGGAGTTTTTCCACTTTGAGAACCTCAGAATTATTCCTCCTCTTCAGGAATTAAAACTAGGAAGCAGATGATTTGTGTGTTCAATTCAATAATGGGCTAATGATCAAACAAGATTTCTGTTACTTGCCACAATTTACTTTACAGATAACGATTTTCCTTATAGGACAGTTTGCATAATCACTTACTATTAAAATTTTGTTTTAAAAATATAAGAAATATCATTTTATGTCCTGCTTGATATGTAACCTCAAAAGAATGCTATCTGGATAATTAATGGATATATTTATTCATATTACTCACCCAGTAATATTTATATCTCCCCTGTTGCTCCTTCTATAGCTCTACATTTAAATGTTCTCATTAATTTCCTTCTAAACTTCTATTTGACTCAGTCCCATGAAAGGTCATTACAGTATTTTCTACTGTCCCCTTCATATGCACTACAGGGCCATACACCACAGAGATAACTTTTTGTGAGGAAAAGTTTTTGTGAGAAGTTATTATAATTGGTTCTAATAAAGTTTTGTACCAGAAATGGTTCTTTATTAAAGAGTCCTGTGTTGCTTTTTCTTGATGCCATCTTTGTTGTTCTAGCCAATTTGCCACCTGTAGAGGAGCTGGCAATAGAAAAGATGCTTTCCCACATTTTCATTGGCAACTTGCTACCATGATGGTGTATTATGATACACAAATTGCATTACAGCATAATTAAACAAAAATAATCTTCACATGGCCTATACTGAAGGTAATGTCAGTTTAGGAAAAAATGTAAAATTATTGAAGATGAGCATCAGAATACTATCCAAGCAATTTCTTTCAGAAAGGAACAAAGAAAGATTTCAAGAGCTGTCAAATATTGCATTATAGCAGTTGACTGCTATAGTCCACTTGACCAGGAAGAACTAGTGGATGAGGCTGTGGTCCTCGTAGGGAACTTCAGTCATGTTGATGTCTGCTGGAGGGAGAACACAGCAGGATATAACCAATCAGAGAGGCTCCTGGAGTGTATTGCTGCTAACTTCCTCCTCCAAATGATAGCAGAACCAATGAGCAGAGGTAGTCTGCTGAACCTCACACACCAAAAAGGAGGGGCTCATTGGAAATATGAAGATCAAGGCAGTGACCTTGGTGGAGTTCAGGACCCTGAAGACACGGAGGAAAGTAAGAAGAAATCTCACAGCAATTGCCTTTAGGAGAGCTGACCTTGGCCTCTTCAAAGATCTCCTCATAAGAGTCCCATGGGATAAGGCTCTGGAGAGAAGAGGATCCAAGAAAGCAGTTTTACATTTATGGATCACCTCCTCTCTGCACAAGAGAGTTCCACCCCATCAAATTTGAAGGCAGGCAAAAATTCCAGGAGCCTTGTGTGGATGAACAAAGAGCTGCCAGACAAAACAAAACACTAAAAAAGAAGCCTACAAAGGGTGGAAGCAAGGACAGGTAGCCTGAGAGGAATACAGAAACATTGTGTGAACACTCAAAAGAGTGAAGCTAGGAAAGCCAAAGCCCAAATGGAATTTCATCTGTCCAGAGATATCAAAGACAACAAGGCTACTATAAGTACATTACTGACAAAAAAGCCCCAGGGAAAATGTGGACCCATTGTCAACAAGACAGGGAACCTGGTGACACAAAACAAGGAAAAGGATGAAGTCATGAATGCCTTTTTGCCTCAGCCTTTACTAGCAAAATCAACTTCCAGGAATCCCAGGTCCTGGAGACAGAGGGGAAAGGGTGGAGAAAGGAAGATGTATCCTTGCTGGAAGAGGATCAGGTCAGCGAATACTTACGCAAACTGGGCATATATAAGTGCAGGGGATCTGATAGCATACACCCACATATGCTAAGGGAGCTGCAGGATGTCATTGTGAGGCCACTCTAGATAACCTTTGATCATCTGGGAAAAGTTCCTAAAGATGGAAGAGCATAAATGTCAAGAAAGGCAAGGAGGATCAGGGAACTACAGGCTGATAAGACTCACTGTGTTCTCAGGAAACAAGATGGAACAGTTAATCCTGGACACCATTTCCAGGCGCATTAAGGATGAGAAAATCATCAGGAGTAGTCAGCATGACTTCACCAAGGGTAAGTCATGCTTGACCAACTTCATAAATTTCTATGATGAATTGACTGACATGGTGTATGAGAGCAGAGCACTGAATGTTGTCTACCTGAACTTCAGTAAAGCCTTTGACACTGTCTCCCATAAGATCCTCATAGAGAAAGCACAGCTTACCCAGAGAGATGGTGGTGTTTCCAACATAGGATATATTCAAAAGCCACCTGAACACAGCCCTGGCCAATCAGCTCTATATGGCCCTGCAAGCACAGGGAGACTGGACCAGGGCCTCTCCAGAGGCCTTTTCTACCTCAGTCATTGTGTGGTTCTGTGATTCTGTGATGTTGATTAACACTTAGGAAAAGTAGAACTAGCTCTAACTTGTCTTGGGTTAATTTCTATAAAGCCCAAAAATGTGATTGTTTTGAAGTCTCTACCTGCACTAGAAATTTTATTTGTGCAGTTCTGAGATAGGAACAGTCGTAGATGAAAAATCAATGAAGCCAACTCTAACGTTGCCAAGCAGGGGTTTGCAAAAGCACTTCAGGTACAGTTTCTCTTTGTCATGAGCCATCTTTTTCACATATTCTAAAATAAAGCCTGCATGTCTGTTACCTCACTTGTAGCATTATAAAAGTTACAATATATACCCCAATGCCAAGAAAATAACTGTTTAACCACTTAGTATCAAAGTGATTAATTAAAATAAAGAATAGCTCTAAAACATATTACTGATTGCAATATGTGTAAGTACTCTGTACACAAGGTAGCTCAATCCAGGCATTGATGTGGCTAATAAAAAATAAAAAAATAATTGTTTAATTGTTACACAATTCCTGTAAAATCTATGGAGGAAATAAAAAAAAAATATAATTTCATATTTTAACTAAGGCTGAATAGATTTTAAGTGAAAAAATATTGATCTTTTTAATTGTAAAATTTCTTGTAATTAGATTGTCATTATCTATAACAACTAATTAATCAGAATAACATTCAGCATTAGCATTGAAATGACTGCAGACTAGTAAAGGAGAAAATTAAATTCAGGTTTTTTTAGAAAAAACAAAGATATCTATTTTCTTCACTTGCAGTCACAGATAGCTGTGATTAAATTTTAATTTGATGTCAAATTAAGGACTCAGTTGCAGTATGCTGGCTTCCAAAGTACGGCTCTGCTCACTTCAGAGGAATTTCCCATTTAAATGAACAGAAGGTTTGTTCTATACCATTCTAATGTCTTTCAAAGGTAGGTTCAGCTCAGTACACATACACAAAATGAATCTCAGTATTAGCCAAGAAAATTTCATGGTGACTAGCTACAGAACTATATAACAAAGTGATTTTGAATATTGGTACTTATTTTTAATTGTGTACATTGCGTCTTCTACATTTTTAGCTACTAATTTGCAAGAACACTTCATACCAAATTGTCTTCAGCCACCTGTGTTAAAGTCATAGCATCACAACAGCACACAAAAATTCCTCACTTTTGTATAAAGACAGTGTGTGAATAGAAAAATATGTCTGGCTTTGCATGCAGTCCTTTTAATTTTGGTGTTGTACTAGTCTGGGAAGGCACAAATATCCAGCTGCAGTCAGGGCCTGGGTGAGTATCTCAGACAGGCAAAATGTGCAGTATATGTCTTCACTCTTTAGTAAGTACTATAATGGAGAAATGCTGTATTTACACCATAGAGAATGTAAGTGTAGATAGCTCGCAGTACACTGTACAATACAAAACCATAGAAAAGTTTTAGGAAACATTGTTTAAAAACAATATCCTTCTCATGGACAAAAACCCTGACTTCTCCTCCTCAGAGTCTCCTACTCATGTTATCCATTGGATCATCATCTCTAAAGCTGCCATCAAATTGGAAAATTACTTCTGCCATTCAATCACTGCACAGCATTTTTACTCGCTGTCAGCTCAGCTAATCCTGTTCTATTATTGGGTCTGAGAGACAAGTTGTGCTGAAAGGATGATTGGACAGGGATTTGATTTCTTCTGATAATAACTGGGGCCTGATTTTGCAGCCTCTTGGGTAGACATAATTGACTACACAGCACAACAAGGAAGTATTGAGCCAGTTTCTACTCTCACATACATCAAAACAAGCACAAGTAATTCAGAAAACTCTTTATTCCTCATTTCACAATGGTTTCTTAAAGAAGTTATTGAAATAAGTTATACTATGAATTTTTCAAATTAATTGCAAAGTATTCTTAAAATAGAAATACCCCTGTCACCCCACATCACTTTCACAGAACATAATCTGCACTTGACATTATTCTCTGCCAGCCAGAAGAGTTAATTCTGTATGAAAGGTTTTGATAGGAATAGCCTGAAAATATATTTTTATGCCATGTATCCAGCAGGGCTAAATTGAAGAAAATCCAAAGGAAACACCAGGAAAAAAAAGAGGAGTTATGGTCAGATGTACAGGCCATGCAAAGTGGACCGTATACAGTCAGTTCTTACTTCTAGTTAGTCTATCCCTTCTCCACAATAGGAAAGAAGACCTCTACTGATTAGAAGGAAGAGGTTCAAAAGTACAAATCGAAGTAAAGTGTGCAAATCTCAATGATTTTCAATAGAAATTGAATGTTTTAAATCCAGAGAAATCGTTCCAGAGGATAAAAGGAAAAAGAGCAGCAGTTCTTAAAGACTATCTGGTTACTGAGTAAAATACATAGATATATATTGTTTTTCATTTCCTACTTATACATAGAAATTAAAACACTGAGGACGGAACGTGGTTATTAGACTCGCCTCACTTATGCAAATGACTTATTTCACCTTTCTTTATCTCTAAATTCAATTGAAATACCTTTGATTGGTTGTTGTTACTGCAGCCATGACACAGATGCAAGAATGTTTGCCCCAGTGACTGATGCAAATTTCCTTAAAGCTTTGACATATTTCAAACAGGTTGTAAGTTTCAGTAAATATGAGAATAGCAAGACCCATTTTGAAGAAATGGAATTAAATTTAATGAGGTGGCAAAATAAGGTCAAAGTAAAATTGCTTGGGATTGTAATATAATTAAAAAGCAGTAATTTTTATATCTACATCATGATCTGTCCCCTGAGTCAGTCCAAGTTTATTTAGAATTTATTTGGCAAGAATTACTAAAAGAAGAGGACAAGGAACTTTCAAAAAGTGTCAGTTACAGGAAGCAGTTGAGAAAAAGGAGATATAAGTATCAAAAATGTGCCTATTTGTTAACTAACGTGGCTTCAAAGAAGCAAAAGCCTATTCAGAAATGCAATATCTAAAATTATGTAACAATAAAATATTCATATATTAATAACATTAAACTAAAGCAATGTTGAATGAGTGCACATTTGGTACCCTTGTGATGATAAGAGATAGAAAAGTGAAAAATCTGTATAGTAATGAAACAACACCAAAAATGTTGCCTCAGAAAGAGTAGTAATTTAATTATGTCTTGGTTTTGATTCTGTTTCTCATTTGCAGATAACTGGAGAAGGTATTAAAAAATATAACAAAATGTAAAGTAAATTGGGGGAAGAGGTATTTTCCTATTGGGAATAATAGCGGAAAATAAGGATTTGTCTGAATGACTTTTTTCACTCATTATATTTGAATTCTTCATGGGAAATATTTCCCAGAGATCTCTTTGTGTAAATGATGCAGAGATTGGTTCTGAGAGAACAATTTTTTGAACATTTGTTGTTCTTAGCAGGATGTCAGAGTATTTGCTACTGTTTGTGCTTAGTTTCTGTTGTCATTTACCTGGAGTAAATTCACAGATTCATACCAGCATGTACTGTTTTGAAAATACTAACCTGACCTTCTAAATGGCAAAAGGCAGAATTTCTTCCAGTGACATCTGCAATGCAGCCCGAAAGAAATAATTGATATACAGTTTCTGTTAGGGAAAGGCTCTGTCTTAAGACTTCAGTGAAGAATTTCCTAGAATTTCCAATCCTTAGTTCGTCTTTATTGAAAATTTTCATCTACTTTTCAGTATGAACTTTATTGACTCTTAATCCTGATATTTGTCTGGTTGAAAGGATCCAGCTATCAAGAATCTTTCTCCTAACAATGATAGTTACAGTCTAGGTTCAAGACACCTTTTAATCTCATCCTGAATATATTCAACAGATTGAGCGAGTTTGTAAGACATAGTTGCTGAGTTTTCTGAAGGTTTTAGTGACAGAAATGACTGTGGGAAAGCTTGGGGATTTTAGGTTTGGTTTTTTTTAAACCTCTCTCATTTTTTACTTCCTTTTAAATATATGAGTACTGGAACTAAACACAGTAATGATTTTTGTTATGCTAGAAAAAGTAATGCCATATTCTATTTCTGTTCATTATTTCTTTGCCTGAGCATTAAAAACATGCCCTTCCCCTCTTGCTGCTTCACACTAGGAGCTTATCAAAGGTAGCTTAACTAAAATGATCTTGTCATTATTTCATTCTCAAAGTACTTGAGATGTATATGATTGTCCAGATAAGGTGGCATCAGCTAGAATAAATCCATGGAGGTTTGTAGAATTTACAGAAGTGTACTGAACTTGGGCTGATGGCTTTGTCTTCTAAAAAAATTGGCAAAAAAAATCTGTGCCCTAATGATCCTCATTTGACAGAAAGACTTGTCCTTATTTTCAGTCAAGATAGGTAATTTGTGCTCCTGGCAATATCTCACCTTTCTCCTGTCTTGAACAGGGCATTCCAGAAAAGAAGGGATCTTCACAGAGATGTGAAGTTAGAACCAGATTCCTGTTAGTCTGAAATTTCTCCCTTCTACCAAAACATTCAATAAAGTACCTGTTATATTTCTACCCATTGCATTAGAAAGAATGGATGTATCCAAAGTTGTGTGGAGACTGGGGGAGACCCTACATTAACTTCAGACCTAATGGAGCCATGTGGAAACATAGGAACCCTAGATTCTGAGAGATTTGTTGATTTTGCATATGAATCCCAAATCTTGTTCCATGATGCCCAACTGTAGGAAATGCTGTTTCCCTATTTACCTAATATTCAAGAAGGCTCCTACAAAATGGGAGTGCTGTACTATTTATCTTTATAATACATGTATAATTATTCATCATTACAATCAATAGTTGCAATCAATTTCTACAGTGGTTTTTAAAAGTATATTTCTAAAAAATGCAAATAAATCCTAATGGATTTTGCCAGATACACAGCATTTGAGAAGATCAATGCTAATAGCCATAGATATTCAATGTATTGCTTTAGTTCATCATTGTTGACACTATGACTGTTCATGCTTTCTAGCATACTTTATAACATATTTTATGTTTTCATATTCTTTCCAAATATTTTGTTTTGAACCATATGTTGATAAAAAAAATTTCTCTAACAATTTGAGAAACTGATGGGACAGTCTAAATTATATTATCCAAGAGATGCAGGGTGCAGTCCCACAGAAAAAAGCTGCCCCTTGAAATGACATTACCAAGTACAGTATTTTTAAGTAGATAAATCTATAGAGAAGTATAACTATGCATTATTCTTTGAGAAAAAAGAAAAACTTACTGTATCTTAAACTTCTAGCCATCATTTTTGTTGCAAGGCATCTTCATAACATAGCTTTATTTCAGGCTGCTTCCTCACTAGTCATACTTCTGAGTATCTTTTGAAATGTCATAAACTATGTCTCTGATATATTGTATCCTTCATTGCTGGAATGTGATTTTGATCTATAATTTTCACAAGAAAAAAAATCTCTAAAAATGCCTCTTCTAATATGCTATTTCTTATTATGTTATTTCTATTTTTGTAACTTCAAAATACTAAGGTATTGTTTCGTCTTTTTATCACAAAAATGAAGTTCTTATATGATTGTCATGACAAGTATTGTGTTCTGTGTGGCTAAGGTGTAAATATTCTAGCAGATGACAAAAAATGTAATAGCAGAAATATCTACTAAACATATAAACAGTCAGTTATCTTTTTAAAAAAATCAAGGTTCCATGAATAATCACCAAATAATAAAATTATTCTTGAATTATTAAACAGATACCATAGAAACATTAGTCCCATTTTTATATGTCGCTAAATCATAGTGAAATGCTAAATAATTAGAATTGGTTGGGCTTTTACTGCAAAAAAACATGGAGCAGATTCAGCTCTCAGCTCAACAGGGACAGCCTTAGACAATTCATCTGAAGATAATAAGCCAGATTCACAGCCTGTGTAAGTTGTATACTTCTACTAATTTCATCTGTGTCATGCCAGATTTAAATCAACTCAGTATTTGGCTCAATATGAACAGTCAACAGATTACACCAGTAGCACTGAATGCTTTGGCCAAAGGAACTAGGTTGTAAACACAAAAAGTAGAAGTGCAATTTACTTTTGCTATTGTTGGGCATCGGGGAAGGTCTAGGAAATAAGTTTTTGCAGTGGATGAAGAACTATCTAGCTCAAGTGAGCAGCTTGATGTAACGTGAATATAGAGGACTCTTCAAATATACTTGAACTCAGAGTGCTGAAGAGAAAGTTACATGTCTAGCCAGTCGTCTGAGTTCTTGTGGAGGCTGTAAGGCCATTCTGCTTCTCTCCTGCTGCACTGACAGTCCCTTTTGTCCCATACCCGGGCTGTGCTGGTGAAAGTCATTGGTGCGATTATCTGCTGCAGAGAAGGCGAAGAGCTGCTCTGTGCCACTGCAGTTAGGAGATTGCATTTTGGGTCTTCAAAGCCTTTGGTTCCACTGATGTCAACAGAGCTACTCAGCAGATAATATGGACCCCCAGAGTGGATAGATGTACTGTGGGTAAATTCAGACTCTGAGTGGATAAATCATCAGCACTGACGGAAATGTGCAGTATGTCTCTAGTCTCCTCCAGGTACATGAATTTTACATCAGTGCAACTCTAAGGACATAAATACAGTTACTCCTTATTGAAATGAGAAAAATTTTGTTCCCTCTGAACTGCAACTTGATAGTATACATGACTTTCAAAGAGTTTTCTTTTTTCTCTTTTTTTTTTTTAAATTTTTTTTTTGAGGGTCTGGGGGGTTTTTTGGGTTTCGTTTGGTTGGTTGGTTTTGGGTTTTGGTTTTGTTTATTGTTTGAAGAGTGGCTGGAGTAAGCAAAATGAATAAAATCAAGGTTTGGGTCTTCTGACTTCTTAGCATCTGCAGAGAAGACCATGCCAAGAAAATGGAAATCAAGAAATGCAAGCAAAGTGTTAGTGATACAGAAATATATCTGCCATCACAAAAGAACCACTTTAATTAAAGTGAATTGCTCAACACTAATCTAATGTAAAAACCTTGAAAAGTACCATAAAGAGGCTGAACTATTTTTTTTCCTAGATTGCAAAGCTGTTTAAGATGGTTTAACTTACCATGACAAAAACACGTGGAGGAATGAATTTTCATTGCTGTTTACTAGTGCATAGGGGTTTGGCGGTATACACTCTTGTATTCACAGAGTAGGAATTCAACTTTTTCAATTTTATTTAATTCAAAATGTTTTGACAGCTTAATTTACTGTAACTTAAAAGTTTAATCAATCAGACATTTAGGGAAAGCTGCTTAGCTAGTATAAATCTTTCTGGTGAAAGTCATCAAAAAATACATACCTAAGAACAGGGCTCATGATATAAAACAAAATATGCTAAACCCTGTAGCCAGATGAGTTTAACCATCTGGTGCTGCTTGTGATGTCATTTTCAGAACTCTTCTTTGACTTTGATATCATGAGGAACCAGACAGGCCTTTTAGCAAGTTCATGTGCTGGTTTTAAAAAGTCATGTTAAGCTAAACATGGCACCCAAAATGATGTCATGGCAGTATTGGTATAGCAATATACCAACACTGTGACAACCAGGATTAGATGAAAGAGCCTAAAGTTATACTATAACTGAAAGAATTACTTTATTTTTCATTGAGTTTGAGGGGGTTTTAGAATTAAAGAAAGGAAATTACTGTATGCAGTTAAAGGTAGAAGGCTCTTCCAGAAAACTTTAGCTAAAAGTAGCTATTTCTAATAGCCCAAATATCATTGCAATTTACACTGCATGTAGAACATAGCATCTTTATCTCACGATGCTGTGTGGTTTTCATTTTATCAGTGAACATTATTCAATTTATTGTTCTGGAGGTATCTACTCACAACAGGCATACTGCTTTTGATATTGTTTTTCTTTTCAGCCTCTTACTTTCCTAAGTGCATGAAACAGTATGTACCCTTTGCACTTTCATAGCTAAACTTTCAGGCAGTGAGATTTTAGAAGTTTAAATCTAGAGTGTGTGAATGGAAAAGGTGATTTATATCTTAAACCAAACAACTTTATCTGCTCTGACCTGTGAGTATTACAACCAAAAACTGAGAAACTTAAATCTGTAGTATTCGTCATTTATAGTAGTTGGGTGGTTTTTTGAAAGTGGTAAACTTTTCAAATTATTTATTGGAATACTGTCTAGTTATTATGCCATTTTTCTGTGCTGTCTGGCATTAACTTACAAAGGCTCTTCACTATGATAAGTGACACATTCTGGGGGGAATGACTACACTTAAGAAATATTGTTGAGCTGAGGTCTCTGTAACTTTATTATTTATTTCTTGGTTTACAATATATCAAATTAGCTTATTTTCATGGTCACATGAAAAGGTATTATGCTATAGGATGATTCTATGAGAAATGGCCTGTAATGACAGAACTCGGCGTCAATTTGCAAGTGCCTCCGTGTGCTTACTCCCCAGGAACTGTTGGTGGAGGTAGCACAAACTGCAGGAAGAGATCTCCCAAGCAGTCAGATTGTTGTGTTGTCACCCTTCCCCATTTCTTTGTTGGTTCCACACAGTCCATCTCCTTGACTTCTGTGTTGTTTTTCCTTTGTTATTTTACCTTTCCCATTTTCTCTCTCCCTTGACATATCTTTGTATTCTCTCCTATCCTCTCCTCAGTCATAATCATAGTGGGCAACAGAGACATTCTCTCTCAAGATCACCTACCCAGTGGAGGAGCTGAGGACTAGACACTAGCATGAGTATTAGGACACTGAGCCTGTTTCTCAGCTTTAAATTCTGTCCACTTCATTAGCTAAGGCTCAATTCCTAGTCTCTTGCTTTGTAGGCTTTGGGGGAACTTTATTTCCTTGCCCCATATTGATTTTGGGTTTGGAATAAAAGGCTATTTCATTGCTTGTTGATAGCAGCCTTTCTGTAGGCAAAATGCCTTTTAATTTGATCCAGGAGCAGAACCTATGTCTGGTACTGCTGTGGCCTTTACTTGCTGTACCAGACAGAGAACTGGTTAATTATTTTTAAGATGTGCAGGTTTCTGATGCTAACAAATGCTGTGGGACATGATTCCATAATTCCACGTTATTCCACCACAGTTTAAGTGCCAGTTTTTCTATGCTGGATTTGGAGATTTGACCCAATGACCTGTTGGGTGTGAGTGCCTCAGTAATGACTGCAGGATCAGATGTGCTGCCTGTGGTAACATCTTCACAGCATATTCAAAAATTTAGGTTACCTGAAAATCATCTATTTCATACAGGTCATGAAGAAAAAATCAGAATAGGAAAGTAGAACTAAATGAACTTAGAATTCCTATCACAAATGACTGGTGCTTTTAAAAGAGTTATAAAAGTCTTACAAGAAGAAAATTACAATCTTACAAGAATAATAATTGCATGTACAAAATGTTGCAGTGAATCCTGTACAATTTTTGCACTTTGAAAAGAGTATTGTTTTATTTCATATCACATATATTTTGTTAAATAGAGGAAACACTGCTTCCCTGGTGCTTTTGTTTTTCCCTCTGGATTGTAGCAATGGAGCACTTGCATGTTGTGTTTGATGCCTTGCATGATGAAGACATGCAATGGCAAGTTCCAGTCTGCATGCTGCTTAATGAATGTTTTCCTTTTCTCTCCTTCCCTGTTATGTGCTTACAGAAGACAACTATGTGGAAGGTGGGTGCTTTCTACCTTATTTTCCTAAGCTCTTGTTTTACCCTTCTGTTTAGTGATTCTTTTTTCCCTTCTGCTTAATGTTATAAAAGTACACATATAATTCAGTACGGTAAGTTGCATTTTTTACCCATGAAGGTATACAAGTTTATTAAATACGTGTGATTTCTTTTTCCATACAGAACACAAGCAAAGATCCAATTTAATCTTGGCCTTCTTGGTATAATTCCAGAATATCCTCACTGAAACAATGGGATTTGTGCTCATATGACTAATATTACCCTTCAAAATCTTTCTGGAGATTTGCAGAAGGACTGATTTCTTCTAATGTTCTGTATGAAAAACACTTCAAGAAACTATTTTTCTGAGTAGTGTGGAGCATAAATCCTCCTGATAAGAAAGTAATGCATGTTAAATACCTATCTTTTAATTGCTTAGGAAAATGGAAAGTGCTTTTCTCTATAACAATATAAACCTTGCTTACTATAATATCCTTTACAGCACAAAGTTTTAGGAAAAAAGGTTTTTTTTCAGAACACTGGGCTTGCCTTTTGGACATTGTGAAAGAAGCAGCATGTGATTTTAATAATTATGTTGGTATGTGATTAAGTCCCTTTAAAGACAGTATTGCATAGGACAGTGGAAACTAAAGCACAATGCCATGTAGCCTGAATATTGGTAAGTAAGTCTATTAGCTGGTAAATCATGCAAATGTATGATAGTTTTAAAGATACAGGTTGCTCTTCATAGATCAGTGAATCAATACTGGGAATCAATACTGTCTTTTTGCTTATAAGCCAAAAGGGGCAGGTGCTTTTTAATATACAACTGCTTTAAAGTCTCTCTGGGGTGAATCTTTGCATATTAGATAAATGATTATCAATTTGAAAAATTAGTTTATCTATCTAAACTAAGAAATTAATTTTATTTTATTCCAATATTTTAAAAACTATTTTTAAAGCAAGGACTTTGTAAACTAACTCATATGCAAAGTGACTGCCCTGGAACAACTCTGACCCAGTGTCTTCTGGTGAGCCACTGCGAGGCCAAAGTTCATTCAGGTTTCAAGTTATAATGGGCCACTGCCTATTCTGTGGCGATTTTCTAAAGAATCTGGAAGTGTTGGTCCAGCATTTCTCCATGCTACTGTATTTGAGGGTGAAAAGAGATGCTCAGATTTATCACACAGACAATGCTGTGCAGTTTTATTAAAATATGCATTACCCTGAGGAGAAAGAAAATTTAAACAATTCTGGTGCTTTAATTGTGTGCACTGTCAAGCACATACATATCAATACAGTTTCATTTTTATTGTGAGATAAAAATGTATTCAACAACACTGGGACAGAAATTCTAATTGAAAAATATAAAAGCTTAGAAAGAATTAGCTAATCTTGTATTTGAGCTGTGCATAAAACTCTTGCTGGTGTCAACATGAGTCTCAAAATTTGAATTAGGTTCAGTATGACTAGACAGGGAGGTTCAATTGCATTTCACATATTCATTTATGCACAGTAATACAAGATAAAGCCTGGATAACAGTTAATCCAGATTTTACCTGAATCTAATTCTTAAAACTGCAACCTCAAATTTATTACAGTAAAGGTATGGATACTTATACTTACATTAAAGTTACAAAGGATGAATATGTAAAGAATGAAAGCATAGAATGGTGTACCTAAAGCACAACTTGAAAACTAAGCTAAAATTTTTCATCTTTGATCTCTGTGATATCTGAACATCTCTACAAATTAGGCTACTTAAGAAAACAGAAATATTTAGTATTCACAGAGTTAATTTTGTATATATATATATATATATATACTGCTGGTATGAAATTTTCATTTCACTGAAGTTGTGCTAGGGTTGAACATGTTCACTGCAGGTTTATCATGTTTAAATTTTGTTTTGGCCTGTGCTATGCATGGAACTTACACACCAAACTATGAAAATATCCTATCTTCATATCCGCTTCCACTATTCCCACCCTGTCCCCTTAACTCTCTCCTCTCAGAGCCGAGTTCAGGATATAGTCGGAGTGGATCACACATGAGGGATTGAATTCCTAATTCACAAAGAAAATGCTTTTATCATTCCTCTAATGAAGTAATGGTGCACAAATGAGTATTTTCAATGTGCGAGATGCCTATACGTGGCTTGCCAAGGCGAGACCTTTCCATAACTATTTGTTGTGGTATTCTCAATTACAAGCAGACTTTCATCTTGAAAATCTACAAGTGATTGCTATCATACTAGATTTAGCTATATCAGTTTAAGCCAGTCTATGGAACAGGTACTGTACTAGTAATTCTTCACTCTTCCAATAGCCTTCGTCCATAGGTTGCAAACATAGAATAAGGTAAGTATCATTATGTGCTTTTAGCAAGTAAGTATAGGTGACTTTACTGCTTTCAAATAAAGTAACATACAGAGTCAAATAAAATACACTGTCTTGAGGACTAGTACAGAATTTTTTAATTGATAGATGTTTGGTTGGCGTAATGTATGTTTTTTACCTTCACTTGACTGCCTTTTTTCATTGAACAACACTGTAAATGACTCTTAAAATTCAAGTGGTTTCTATGATATTTTCAAGAGGCACTTCTGCCATTTAATTTTTTTTTTTCAAATTATGTAAGAACCATGTATTTGCAACTGACCAATTTCACATATCATTTTAACAAAATTAGTAGTTATCAAGCAGTGATAATCGGAAGCCGGATCTTTTGTTTGGGTCTGTATAGCTAAAAAGATCATATGTAAATGTGAGCTAGTGAGAGATTAGTTTCTTTGCGTTCCTTTAGGAGACATGACTGTGATTTCCTTCATACCTTCTAAGAGCTGAAAGAGCTCACATAAAGTAGTGGCTGAAAAGTCACAGTTTTATTAAAGAAAAAAATGTAATGTTTGACTGGTTTCACTTTTCTTCTATCAAATAAAGATCAAGGTAAAAGTCTGAGATTTCTTGCTATAGCTGCCAACACAAAAAGTTACAAAATCAAAAGACTATTTAATTAATCACAGGAAAAGACTGATACTTTTAAAAGGCCATGCAGCAAGGGATCCAAGCAAAGACACAGAGCATTAAAAGAATGAAGCTCAGCTGGTCTTTATACACTACTGTGTATTCAGGATGCCTCTCTTGCAGCAATACTTATAGAGAAAGAATATACATGAAAACATTTATACTCTCTTTCACAAGCTGAGACCTACAAACTGTGGTACAGCTGTGTGATGTTTCCCAAGCAATGCTTATGCAGGCATCCCTTCAGGATTACAGTCAGCTTTCGTTTACATTGCTGTAAGCCCCAGGTAATCCCACCAGCTGCAGAGCACAGTATTTGGAAACAGAATTTATTGCACAAGAGATGAGACACATCAGGCCCTTCAGTTTAACTACACATCTAAAACGGGTGACATTAAAAAGCACTAATTCAGCAAAACCATTGTTAGTGTGCTCGAAACATCACTTGAGATTTGGAACTGATAAGATTCGAATCCTTTCAGACTGATTGCAGTCGGGAGTATCTTCTTTGAACTCCCCCCCCAAGTACTATGAGTCATTTGTGCACCTAATTTTCTTTGTGAATTAGAAATCACAGGAGCTCTCTAGGAAGTCTGCTTTCCAATAAAGAGCAGAATATTTTATTGCTCACCTTCTTTGTGTGAATTAATTTCAATTAATTGCAAATAAGAAAATAATGTCTGGCTTTTTGTAGTTGTTGGAGAAGAGGAGCACATTTAATGGGAACAATAACTTCTAAAATGGATCCTAAAACAACTAAATTCAACAAGAATAAACCTGTTTTTTAAATCAGACATAAAATATGACAAACTTTCATATTTCTAGAAAAATGCTTTCCCCACATCATATTATATTTAGTGAGAATTTAAGTATCATTTTATTATCATGGATTAAAAAAGCTGTATATTTTTCCTTAAAGAGTAACAAAATTTGGCTCTGGTTGAGTGATTCTCATTATGGACATCTGTTTTGAAATGTCACTAGACCTATTCTGGTATGATTAGATTTCATTTCACAATACAAATATAAAGCAAAATCTATTTCTTGCAGATTAGAAAATAGTTGCAGAAGCTGTCACTTAAATTTTCTTTATTACTATGTATTTTATATTGCATATGTAACAATTTGCCTTCTCCAGAACAAATTCATTCTACTGTCACATTTCACACAAATAAGGAGACATCCTTTGCATTATCATTTCAATGTGATGAAGAAATTTTATTTAATTACTTGAAATGCTCATCTTTATGAGGGGAAAAAGATCAGACCCAGCCCATTTTTCAGGTCTAAACTTATTCAGGTTTTAAACATCATTTCACATGTAGAGGACAGGAAGTCCTTCCAGCAAAGTTCAAAGCAATATAATCAAAATACAATAAGGACAGATGGATTATTAAAGGAATTGGTTGGATTTGAAAGCATTCTATTTTCTGTCATCCCAACTACTGCACATTAAAAACCAAAACAAACCAAACCAAACCAAACAAGAAAACAAACAAAAAACAAAACAAAAAACCAAAACCACAATGAAACAGCACCTAGTGTTTGAATTGCAGTTCTGTTACTCGTAGCCCAAAGCATTCCAACCAGTGGTTGAAAAATGCTCTTTGATTTCCCTCTGTGATACAGACATCTCATAGGAAACAGATGCCTGTCACAAAACATTTTTGTCAGTGTGACAACACCACCTTCCCGTGCTCCCTTGTTCATTGCTGACTGTGCTCTTGTTTCCCTTCAAGGTCTGGCGCACCTGATGATGGGCGACCAAGGTATGGGCTCTGTTCCTTTTCCACTCTGCTTTCATTGTTTCTTCTTGTTCTGTAGCTGCTTTGAATCCATCACTGCAACTGATGGGCAAATGCTTGAAAGCTGTCTCTGGCTGTAAATAAACACATGATTTTAGTCACATCTTATTTCATTTTTTTTGTTTTTGTTTGCTCTGTAAGCTTTTGTCCTTCCTGCCTCCTCAACTCCCCCTCTTGCAATACAAAAACTGAAAAGAGGTGAGGGAAATAAGAAAATGATTAAGAAAATTTCATGTATTTATCAGAAAATACAATTAAGGGTGATTCTATAAAAGATAAAGAAAGCACAAGACCATTCTTCAGATAGCTCCTGAAAGAAGATACTCAGCTTGCCACATTGTACACATTGAAGAGTCCATTTACATTAATGCATGGCTGATTGGAAATGTGCAGAAAGCACCTGCTCCTGGCTTCTGGAATGCTAAGAGTACAATTTTGCTACCTAACAAAATCAGTGACTTTTTTCCTCTTAACCATTGTCCATGTTACTTTTGTCACAGTCTTTCTTATCTAAGCATGGGTTATTTCTGTGTTTCTCTGCATGTATATGATTGGGAAGAAATAAACTAAATCCCTAATATGACACTGATTGCATCTCCATTTGTCTTCAGACACCTACCTTATACTTTGTCTCTTCATGTTCAGATAGTATTGCATTTACATGTACTCATGACTCTTACTGTTGTTTCTCTCCTCTTCTTTATTCTCTTTTTGTCTGGAAATGCTTTCTTCATGGAACCATTTCACCAAATCCATAGGTAAAAGTAAAGGTATTACATGATTTTTTTTTTTTTATTTTTAATGTCATCAGTATAATTGTAATGTATGTATAAGTAATGCAAATAAATGTAAAATTTTTGCATATGAGGTAGGTATATTCTTAAAGTAAATATTTCATGGATATCAAGGTAACAAGAATTATCCGAAAGTACAGGCTGACCATTTTTAAAGTTTGTCTTCTGGTTTTCTTTTGTGAGAGATGTAGAGTTTTGGCAGTGATAAAGGAGGACACAGTTATAGAAAGTGTTCAGGATGAAATAACAGCCACATTTTGAGGTATGCATTTTTCTGTTCTCACAAAATTGTCGTCTAAACCACCAGACACAGGAAAAAAAGCATGATGTTGTTCAACTTGGACTCTCTGGAGATAATCTGTCCAGGGTCAGTCCACAGCTTGATATAAGTTTTAAGTTAGAATAGCACTGACTTTAGCAAGTCTCTGCTATCAGCCGATTGCATTTGTCCTGAGATTTTCCTTGTATATTAATCACTTTGAGTATATCTGAGACAAGAATTGGACAAAGAAACAAGCAAGAATGAATGACAAAGAGAAGTGTGGGGCTTATTTCAGATTTTTTTATTCTTTTTGTTTCTTTATGTAAAGAATACCAGCCATGCTTGCTTGCTTTCTTTCCCCTGGAGAAGATGTGCAGTAGGGTCAAGATTTTTCCTGTGTAAATAAACACCAGGTTTTGCTACAAGGATACTTGTTCACAGACATTCTTTAAATACATATTTTGTGATAAGAATAAGGTCATTAAAGGCCATTTAATCTCTGTTACATATGATGAATAATACAGTTCTATTCATCTTAAGCATTTGTCAGTGTGTGCCTACTCTTTGTATAAATCAGAAATCCAATCTGGAGGCTCATACTTTCCTAACTAATTAAATTAGGAAAAACTTTCCAGGTTTATTGTTGTCTTGGCTGATTTATTGTTTCCACACCTAGAAAGTTCATGTGATGCAAGGAATGTAATTACAAATCTGTAGTGTCTCATTCCTCTTCATATCACACTCCTGGAAAGCCTGTACCTGTATAGGTGGGATACCATTTAAAGGGTTGTATGTGTTCTGGAGCTCTAAATCTTGCTTACCAAAAGTTTTAAGAACTTCTGAAAAACAATCTACTGATTTCTTTGTTTTATAGGATCATTTTTTTTTGTTTGTTGTGTGGCTGCTCCCTCTGTTTTTAACTACCTTGTATGTCTGATTTGCTTATTATTTCTTATTACTATCTTAACTCCTAACCAGTAGATGTCTTGGGTAGAGTTACCTTAAAAAGACATGTTATGGTAACTGAACCTTGACACTGTAGATAATTTTTATTAATAATGAGGAATTATTTTTCTAGATTATTCTGTACACAGAATAAATTTTGTAGTATGTACAGCACTGAAGAGATTTTTGGATGAAAGGAATGAAATATAAATATTGTGAATATATACTATGATTAGTAGTTGATCTGGAGAGCAGATTTTTAGCAAAAAAAAACTTTGCAAGTGTTGTGTTAAACACTTATATTTTTATTTTTGAAGGTTTGACAACTATATTCACCAAAAAATTACTTTGTATGTATTAGCTACATTTATTGTTTAATGATATGCCATGTGACATAATTTAAACACCAGTCACCAGTCATCTAATCATGACCACATTTTCCTTTTTATATTTTAATTTTTGTTAGATTTATCTGGTGAATATAAAAATGAATATTACTAAGTTTTCATAATCAAAATACTTCTTCTGAAAATATAGTGGTGTGTATCTGTTCAAATGGATGAATATGGTTTATATGTATACAAATGGCAGTTGCTTGTAACAGAAAATATCCCTCAATATTGAACAATATCCTTTGATATGGAACCATATCCTCAACCAGTGAAAAATGGCCTCATTTTGTTGAGTACCGTGAAACTACACTAATATCAGCTATTAAAACATGTGACCTTGAAACAATTGTCATAACACTCATTCATAACACATGACAATATCAAAAATTAGGAGAGAAATGGAAAGGAATGAAGGGACAAAAGAGGAACACCTATTTCAATCTTCCATTATAAGTTCCATTCCTTGAGAGGTAGGGAAAGTCAGTAATAAAAGTATTGCAAAATTCTGAGTGATTATATCTAGAATTATTCTTATTTTGGAAATGTAAGGAATAAAACATCTTTATAAGCTTTTTTATGTAAGAAGAGTGTAAGTGACTGAAGTATCACTATCTCCTTTAATTGTGTAAATATTCTGTGGGATACTGGAAAAGGAAAAAAAAAAATCAATGTATCTTCTGAATTAGGGCAGGGTGTTAACAAGGCAGGGGCCTGATGCTGACAGAGGAAGGAGAGATGAGACAACCTCTCCAACTGGGCAAGCAATGCAAAATCCAGTACCATCTCACTGGAAGCACCTGCTTTTTGTCATTTAGTTCTAAATATAAATTAGGATACTCTGGATACAAGTTTTTATTGAAGCTTTATCAATATTAACAAAGCTGTCATTGTCTCATAGAGAAAGTCAGAAGCAAAGCTCAGAAGTTGTCATAATGCTGAGACATCTGTCAGTACTTCAGGTCATATAACCTGATTTATGTTCAAATCCAGCTGACACAAATGAGGATATAACATAAAGCCAAGATCTCATGTAGAAGCTTGTGTCATAACTTTAGAGCTACATAAAATTGTTTCCTGATCCATTACTCTTTGTAGATGCTATGCCTAATTCTAGGAACAGCTGCAATCTTTTAGTTATACTGGCATTCATTTATTTTCTCATAAGCATCGTGTATGTTCAGAAATACTTAGGAATTCCTTTTTTGTCCCCTGATAATCAGCTACTTGTATGCAACTTTAGCAGCAGAATTGTCACAGCTGTGGTGGTGAAAAGACATAGGCAAGGTAAGGTTTGTAAATGGGATTCATGTTTTTATTAGATCACTTGAATATGGTGCTCAGAGTAACTGGTTGAATTCTAAGCAATTCTGGAATCTGCTGCTCATAATAGACATGGAAAAGCATTTGTTCAACCACAACAAATTTTTTCCCAAAGAAATTTTGTCTGTTGTCTGTTGCTATTCAAGGTGGTCTAATAATACTATTTCCACCTATAGGGCTTACCCGTCTAAGTCATGCAGGTTTATTTTGTAATGAATAGTAATACAACTAAACTTACATGGCAACTAATGTTGTTTTATTTTAATTTTTTTAGAAACCCCATTTCCTCCTTTTCATATTCTTTTAATGAGCAATGAAAGGAATTTATAATTCAGAAACTATAATGTAGTGACGTATATTACTTCCTCTTTATACTCCAGTCTCTTAAGCCTATATATATATTTATCAATAGTTTATTTCTATGTAAAAAGCCTACTTTTCACTACATATATTACTCATTCTATACCTAAATATTATGTTCATACTCCTGTTCTATTACTTTGGAGATTATGTGTAGTTTTAAATCATACATGAGTCACTCAGGTCCATAACAAACTATTAAATGTTAGCCAGCTGAATAAAGTGTTTCTTCCAAAAGATTGATAGTACAACTGCAATTTGTTGTATTAGATTACAGGCTTTTGATGTGCTGGTATTTGGTATACTGTGTATAAGTGTTGAAGAAAGACTTTGGCAATTTATATGTGTCAACTTCTTGCCAAAGGAGGTCAAGTTTTGTATTGCACAAACTATGGAACTATATCTGTAATACCAAAGTGACACCACTAATTTGTTAATTCTCAGTCACACATTTCATCTGACATTTGACAACCTGAAAAATAGGGCACTGAAAAATAAAAGCATTTTAAATAAATCCTTAACAATCATGAGCATTGAAATGGTATGTTATAGCTAAGTTGTGATGTAATGCTTGTGTGATGCAACACAAACATCACCTTGTGTCTTGGCCTCTTACACTCGCTGTTCCTCCATGGATTCTTGAAAAGCCTGTCCTATCCTCATCTTCTTTTGTATATGCTGCTTCAAACTGGGTTGACAGACCTGTCCTCCAGCCGTCCTTGACCTGAGCCACCAAAATTCCAGGAGCTGTGTAGATGCTTTGGTACCTCTCTGAGCTTTAGCACAGCATATTATTTTTGGATCTGTGCCCTGTTGACATGGATTCAGTTACATGCATTCTCAACTGTAGATGGCTTTTGCTTGGCAAGTGCAAAACATTGATGGAGGGCATTCTTGACTCTGTACTTGTTCACATAGTTATGTATCCTAGGTGATAGCAACTTATTTGAAAGACTCACCACTAGAATTGAAGTTGAGTTAACTTAGGAGTTTTACACAGAGTGGGGTTGCCAAGGTTGGGTAACTGAAATTGTTTCTAGGTGACATTACAGCAGAAGAATGGATAACTTGCACTTCTCTACTCAATCTCATAGGTGCTTCTTCTGATAAAAAAGAACAAATCAATAATGTTTAAAAATTTATCCTCAATTTAACAGGTCCCAAACATCCTGAAAGTCTTGTACAATTTACAAATTTATCAGCATGAGAATTTAAAAAATATTGTCTATAAAATTAGCATGATTTTTTAATGAGAATTACATTTTTAAATAAATCAATGAACTGTAAAGTTCCTCAAAGTACTCCAAAGAAAAGTAGCTACACATCATGTCTGTTCTGTAATGACTATTTTTCCTAAAGAATCTCATAAATATAGCTAAATAGAGGCTGCTGTTCATCAAAATATTACAATTAAGTTCTTGTGTAACCCATGCCCCTATGCCTACCCATATATGTTCCAATAAATATTTATATTATCCTTATATTTTTATGGTCAATATGTTCAAATTTTTGTTGAATATCATAATGAACTATACATTAAATGTTTGTTGTGATGCATTGAAGCAAGTCATTTCCTTGCACTTTAATGGGTGATACCCTGGAATATGTCATTTGAAGTTGCAGATTCAACTTTATGTTGAAATGTGATTAATTAATGGTCCTTAATGAGAAAAAAATGCAGTAGAACAAGAAGAAATTTTCTATCTGAAGTGCATGGCTCAGAAGAAATCAGTCGACATCAGGAACAGAAATGCAAATTCTCTCTTTAGATACACATACCCAAAATTATATCTGAGATGGTTGATTCCTGATCAGCAGTATGAAAAGAAATGGTATCGACCTGCCACAAATATCAAGAAAACTTTTTGAAGAAAGTGGAACATATTTATTTTTAAAATAAAGTCACCACATGGTCCGCATGTCCAAACCACACCATGAGTTCTAGCACCTTTCCACTAGCAAAATAAAGCATTTAGCATATTCTGAATAATTCTGACATCACTCAAAATTATTATGTACCATATATACATCATAGATTTCCAATGGATTCAGGGGAAAGACAATAGATGTGTAACTATGAGGGATTTAATGTACAAAAATGTTATATTTTCAAAAGTGTAGATTTCTGCTGGGTCCAGAAAACATTGTACTATGAGATAGTACGCATCTAAGATTTTGGCTTCCTCAACACAAGGCTCCACCTTGAGCATAGATTTATCTGGAAGATGGATATGCTGACAAGAAACCTTTCAAAATAATATTAAATCTCTTTCAACATGAAGGATATGTATTTCAGACCACAAAGTATGAGGGGATTTATTGAGGTTGTAAAACAGTTAAGCTATCACTCTGAAGAGGTAAAAAAAAAAAAAAAAAAAAAAAAAAAAAAAAAAAAAAAAAAGACAGGTAAGCAATAAAGAAATAGGAAAACTAGGCATTTCTTCCTTAAAGCAAACTTTTCTTTTATTGTATATATAAATGAATGTAGCAAATGAGAATTTAAAGCTGCAGGGACCTGAATCTTTTTTGCACAGTGAAATTACATGAGACTTTTATACACATTTCATAGGCATTTTCAATGAAATAGTATTTGAGAGAGGTATATTCCTTAGATATTCTGTAGAATATCCTGGAACCTTCCTGTGAAGCAAATACATTGGTAGAATGACACTAAAGATTTCAGCTTCACTCTAAGATTGCACTATAGCTAACATTTTCCTAGCATGAAATTCAGTCCTTGAAATCTACAAGAGCAACTAAACAAGTGAGCCCAATAGACTCTAATTTCTATTATTTCAGTGGAAATCGAAAGTAATTGGATATTATTGTACGTCTCACTTAGAACAGAAGTCTCAATTAATTTTAACATTAATCCAATCAATCACGCTCAAAGGACTTTCACCAGCTAAGTGGAAAGAAATTAGAGTCCTAAGGAGGCATATTTTCAAACATCTCTCAGATTTGTCTACATGCAGGCATACTAAATTCCAGAGTAAACTAGAATAATTTCTAAAGAAACTAAATATAAAGAAAGTGAAGAACTCTTAAGAAAAGCACTTTAAAATTGTACTGGTATAACTGGAAATGTGGACTATGCTCTCCAAATGCACCTCATAATGATACTTTTCTACCATGAATGACTCTCTGCAAAAGAATCGAAAAAATATTTAGTCTGGTCAAAATTGATTGTTCTAGTAGAAACAAAAATGCTGCATACAAAATTTTTAAGCTATTGTAATAGTATGTAATAATATACCAAGCTACGTAGAAACAACAGAAATTTGAATTATCCAGTCTTCTTTAAATTAAACAGTATAATTTACACTCATGCTAACAATATATCTCTTTCTTGATATTTGAGGCCCTCTATAACACTAACATTCTTAATTGCTTGAAGATGACTTTCTATCTTTACCTCAGAATCCACCTAGAGCAATTAAGTATCAATGGAACAGTGAAATTGTGCAATGAACTGGGAAATTTAGGAGCACAAAGGAGAAGGTGTTCATAGGAAATGAGTATGGACCATGGAATGTGGACTTTGCTATGAAGTTCTGCCTTCATCATTCTTCTAATGGTTTCTATAGATACCAACCTGTTATCCAGACATATTTTTTCCAGACTTGTGAGGAAACAAAAGTGGCTGAATCTCTGTATTGAATTAATTTATTCTAGTGAAAGGAGTCCTTTTTATCCCCACTAAAGCTATATTCAGTTTTTTTTTTTTTTTCCTGTTGGCACCCACTTACGGTAATTTTCTGATCAGCACAGCATTTCATTTAAAGGCTGCTTTTGTAATTTGCTAATATGACTTAGAGATTCTGGTACATTTTGTTGGCTGCTTAAAGTAGACATTTGTTCTTTAAAGAAAGGAAATATCTAGAGTGACTCACTGGCAAGTAATAAAACTGTGTAGAAGCAACCTTGGATAACAAGAGGCTACCAGAGAAACTGATAGGCCACACCTGGCACTGTTGGAATCACAGCATTGACTTAAGTAGTTTCTCTGTATTGGGAGAGGAAATGAAATTAGCTGGGTCTAA
The DNA here is from genome assembly GCA_013396755.1 of Sclerurus mexicanus. Lineage (NCBI taxonomy): Eukaryota > Metazoa > Chordata > Aves > Passeriformes > Furnariidae > Sclerurus > Sclerurus mexicanus. Next base: position 88,133 of record VWZF01004379.1, read on the forward strand.
TTCCTTTCATCTGCCTTTGCATATTCTTCAGACAGAGGGAAGTCTGCCTGGAAAGCAAAATTAAGCAGTAAGTGAGTGTAAGTTTGTAACTTTTCCACTGGAGTTACCCTTAGTTAATGGATCTGTTCTGAATTCCATATCAAGAGCCATGGTATGACTCCCATTTTCTGAAGTATCCATCCAAAGGAAAGGAGCAAAATATCTTCCTGTGACCATTAATATTCTGCTTCTGAAGCATAGTTTTTAGCTGAGAACCCTGAACCCACTACTTATTTGACCCAACTCCCAACCAACAGTACCTTCTCTCTAGGACTAAAAGTCAGAAATAATTTACCTGATTTCCTGCTTCATTGAACCTGATTGTCTTTATTAGGAAGAATTAGGGTTATATGAAAAAGGTGCCAGATAAGTGCTTTCAATCTCAGAAAAACGACATTACAGACATTTGGTGGTAATACAAGCTAGTCTTGATTTTCTTAGCTAATGGCTCTGCTTAATCATTCGTCTTACAAGGTAGTATGTGTAGTGTTTGCACAAGCACATAAGAAATCTTTTTTAAAAATCCCATGAAGCTCATTTACAGGCAGATCAGCATTGAAAACTATGTTTTCATGCATGTAAGTTACTTCAAATTGTGATTTTACTACTGTGCAAAACAAAGCATAAATTAGTTTTAAAGCTAAATGCCTCTTTGACAAAGGTATTTTCACTATGAATGGGTGCTTATTTAAATCGATATTTAATATTATTTTTATTAACTGCAACTATTGGTTAGTTGTTACATAGTTTTTCATTTTAGAAAAGTCATTTGGGTGTAGTTCTATTGAACTGTAACACTAGTATATGTTTACATCATCACTAAGATGTTATGAGATTTCAAAAGGTTCTGTTTTAATTTAATCTTCATATACCCAAACACTCCCAGATTGTTGTGGTACAAGTACTGAACTGGTGTTCTCAATTCACCTGACTGCTTGTGCAAACTATGAATTTTGCAAGTATCCCTCAAGGTGCTTATATCTTGGTGCATCACTATGCACCTTCAAACACATGAAAATATGTCTGTGTCTTTGTCAGTCATGAACTGATTTTTTTTTTTTAATGTCCTTAGCAGATTTTTTATCTCTATACTTTTCTGCAGTGAATTATTCAAATAAGAATACTGTCTGTGACTGTAACTAGATTACAATATTGGAAGAAAACTTATACTTGAGAAAAGAATAATATAAAAGTATCTAAGTGCAAGATTGGAACGAAAGTAAACTTGAAAATTGGTAATTATATATTACTCTTGTGCAACTATTTATCTGTATAGAACTGTTATATTCACACATATCCATACATCCTATAAGAGATAGGAAGATACCTAAGGCAAATCTACATTCTGAACGCTACATAAAGCCACCTGAGTCCCACTGTTAGTCTACCCTACATACTTCCTCAGAGCAGTTCAGACTACTGTGAAGAGGATAAATTCCTGTATTCCTGTTGAAAATATTGGGCAACACTGAATACATGAAGTAAAACACCGTAAGTCATTCACAATTCTAAAGAACAAATTCCTCAACAATTTTTATTAGCATATATGCATTTAGCATACATACTTGTAGCTGCATTCAGGACGTAGACACATACACAGATAAATAAAACCTGCTGTACTACATGAGTTTGTCTCTCAGAAATGCCTCTATCTCAAGTTTTACATAATAACAAACGTAATAAAAATTACTAATGAGTCTGCATTAATAAATGACTATTATGTGTCATTTATTTTCTCTTCCAGGAAAACATGTGTTTGATATTTATCCAGTGTTCTAAAATAGATAGGAGACTTAAACCTTACTAACAGGACTGCCCATTTCAGTTGTCCCTGAAATAAAGAGGCTTGTTAAAGAAGCAGGTTTTTGAAAATTCTGCATTTATTGAGCTGTTATAAAAGTAAACTGAAGGTCTAATTAATATTTTCCTTTTCAAAACACCTAAAAGATCTGTATATCAGCCCTATAGCTTTTAATAAGTACATATAACTCTCAGAAATGTACATATATCTAGGTCATGCTAATTATCCACCTTGGGAGGCAAGAATGTGCCTTTACTTCTCTACCTAGTTGGCATACTCTTGAGACCCAAGTCAGAAGAGCAGGCTTCAGAAAGTCTAAAAATACATTTCCTAGGTTCTTAGCCATTAAACTGCTTATAGAGGAGGTTTCTCATGTACTAGCTGGCAGCCTGTAATTTGTATTATGCAGGAAATAAGACTAGATAATCAAAAACAACCTTTTTGGCCTTGAAACCTATGAATCACACAGAACAGAGACATTACTGTGGAAAGATGTAAGAAAATTGCAAGACATAAAAAGAGCCACACCAGTTTTACTTTATTAGTAATACTTTTATCGTATTTCTTGTGGAGGTGGGATCATGTATCAATGTGTCATCCAAAACAGCAAGTCAAGCCCTAACAGACTGATTGGAAAAACCATTCAAAGCATTCCCTTAAGTCAGAATGTAACGTGAAAACTGAAACACCTTCATGGAAAAGCCTCAGCCATGTATGGAAGCGTGAATTAAAAGGGGATTAATCTTTCTCAAACACCAACACTTTGCTGTGGTTATGTATTTTGAATACTTTAAATTGAATACTACAGTTAATCTCATTTTCAAGAATGTTATGCCGTTCAGTATTTTTATTTTACACAGATTCTCACAACACATTTACAACAGGCTATGGGGATCTTTCAGTTGTAATGGAAGAAATGAGCTAACTGTGTTGTAGAGTGACTGGTACACCAGATAAACCCGGGACAAAACGTTGTGAATTATTTGTTCAGCAAAACTGGACCTTCTCATTTTTGCTCTTTGATGCAGTGAAAAATGCTTATACAAACCTGACAAAGTAAATGACGATTAAAATTGTGATCTAATCTAGGAAGTGCTATAAACTAGAGGCTAACACAGTCCCATTAGAGTGTTCCAAATTAGCGAGAAGAAAGATTCAAACTCATAAGACCTAGAGTTTTAATTTGAAGACTGAACTCAGTGTTCTAATATTTAGTTTCTCTTTGAACCTCACCATTCAAATATATATTCACCGTGACTTAAGTAGTCTTCTTTAGTTGCAATATGGTCACACAAAAGGAAGGGATGGAATTATAGGCTATTTTACTGAAGAACTTATTATTCTACATCAGAATTATCTTTATTCATGAAGACTTCAAATACTTTCTTAATCTTCAGTTTTACTGTAGCCAGGAAAAGATCCTGTTATTTGCTAAATTCAAGAAGACAAATGGGAGTGTGTAGTTTTTCCCAGAACATATGAAAAAAACAAAGGAGTTGTTTAATTCAATGAAGTTAGAATATTTCTACTTTAAAAGAATTTCAAACTTTTCCCTCATAATACATGTTGAATATCAGAGAGAAGGAGGAAAGCAAATTTTTGAGGTATATGTTCTATGCCTCACTACTGGTGTTCAGTTACAAAACATGTAGACATACAGATGGGCTTATTAACATCTTGTTATTGTTTGATAATTTATTAATACAATAGGTAAAATATATGTACAAGCAGCTGAATGTGTATCACTGGGAGAATACAATAGCACATTCTCTTGGATGGGGAAAAAGTATCTGCTTCAATTTTTTACTTATTATTTTATCCATTAATTACTCAATACATAATAGGGAAGCATCTCTAGTTGTAGTAAACAGAAAGCCCATCAGTGAACTTGCTCTGTGGGCAAAAGCCACAGGAAGGTAGGAAATTGGACATTTGAACTGTTCACAAAGCTGAGTGCTATTTTTCCATATCTTTGGACTGTGTTCAAACAGTACTGGTGCTTCACAGAGGAACAGGCTTCAAACATACGCCCATGGTTCCTCCTGCACTGCTGTACAGTGAGCGTGGGGACTTCAGAAGCTTCCTGCTCAGTGTCATCCCTCAGAACTGGCAGCATCTGATATTTTCAGACAATTAATTTACTAGAAGTGTTTTAGAATAGGGCATATTGAAATGTCACTACAAGGATGCTATCGTATTTTTGAAGGCTGATATAGAGTAATTGACAGCAAAAAGCAAAGCAAAGCAAAACAACCCCCCTGCAAAAAAACAACCCAAAAGTCTCCAGCAGTTATAATTAGATCATTTTGTATAATTTTTGTTGGACTATAATATTCAAATTCACATAAATGAGTACATGGGAGAAAAGTACCGCACAATCTGTTTTCCTTTATATTTACAATATATTTTATATTTATTTTGTGTTATGTCCGCTTTTCAAGAGACATTGTTTAGCAGGAGAACTGATGAAGGCTTTATATGTTCATGGTTGCACAATATCTAAGGAAGATGTAACTGGCAGTTAAAGCATGAACTTTCTATACCTCAAATATGGTTCTCAATGACTATTTTGCCCTTAGTACATCTGCTGAAAGTTTCAGCTCATATTTGGGTATCAGAAAAGCGTGTCCTTGATTGTTGACATGCCCAGGCACGTTATTTGAAAAAACAGTTTTCCAGTACTCCAGAATTGCTATATCTTTGATTCGAAAGCTAAATTAATTTCTTTTTAGTAATGCTACATGGAACCCCTCTGATTGCTTCAGCATTTGAGCTTATTGCAGTGGTTTTGTCTGTAAGTAGGCACTAAGAATAAAATCAAGCAGACATTAGTACCAATCAGGGTGGTTTTGAAAGAAATTTCTCAGCAGTAACACAGAGCAAGAAAGAAATGAGAAACTTTGAACGTTGCCGATAGGTGTGTATTGTTACCTAAATTAGCATTATTTCTTTCTGTATTTCAGCCTTCTTTAGAAGTTACGCAAGTTGCGCTGAGGCTGCTTTTCCTTCTGCCTTCTTTTACTTGTGGGGTTCGTTGTTTGGGCTTTCTTAAACTGAGTACTGAACACGGTTTCTGTGGTCTAAGAACAAAGCCACTGCCTGTGTGGAGACCAATGAAATACTAATTGGATTACAGGAACACTTAATTATCGTGCACTGAAGGTTTTCTGTTTTCCTATGATGAAGGCAGTGGTGTGAATATGCATTGAAAGAAAGAGTTTTTTCTTATGCTAAGTGAAAAGCTCAGAGATATGAAAAGGGTGAGTAAAGCTAACTGGAACTTTACTGAAACTTCATATATCTCTTGTTCCTCTTGTTTCCTGAAAGACAGTGTAGTGTTCATCTTTCTTTTATGAAGCACTTTGCTAATTAAATACCTGTAGCACCTCTGAAATGCTTGCAGTGTGGGAGGACAATGACTTCTGGCACAAGGTAGTAAGAGCAGCTTGTTCTGGGTTATTGTATTCAAAATTTTTCCCTGAAAAGCTAAGGCATTAAGTAGAAAACTACATGGGGAAACTTCAGTTATCCTGACATTTAAATCCGTTCTTAGGTGAATTTGAAAACTACCTGTGTCTGTGAAGTCTCAAAGAAGGCAGGAAGGCTCTGAAGAGCCATAGAAATATAGGCATAAAAGACTTTATTATTCCATTCTTTTCTCCTACTGAATGTGTCTCCCCGTTGCTAGGAGAAAGGTAAGGTAACTGCTTCCAAATTTTTAAAATATCATAGCTATTTCCTGCAAAGTGTTTTCCGCTAGGACCAACTGTTCCAATACTCAGTAGGTCCAACCATCTATACACTTTGTTATTTATATTGTAAGGGTCAGGAAGGGGAAGAGAAGCTTAGAAGAATGGGAAAGCAAAAGAGCCATTGATGTGGGACTGGATCACAATTTAGAAGACCTGGCAATCCTTCAGCATAACAAGATACTTGCTTGAGAAAAATGCCTGAGAGACTCGGAAGATGTGCCTCATGCAAACTATCTAGTTGTTCATTTAGTCTTTAAAAAGAAGAACCATGCTTATGCATCTCTGTCACTTTTGATGTGATCAGAATTCAACAATGCTATATTTTTGTCAAAGACATTTCAACACCAACGCTTTCATATCTTCAATTTTCATAATTGATTTGATAACAAAATTACTTTTATGTTCATGAAAACATTTTTTGAGAGAGAAAGGCTTCCTTCAACCATTCTCCTCCCCTCATTACTGTATTTTAACTCATGTATCTGAAAGTAATATTAAATATTTAGGCTATAGGCTTGATTTGATCATGCCCTGTACATCAGCAAAGAATCTTTTCAAATATAGTGAATTAAAAAGAGCTGTATATACTGTAGCATATGTGTTTTTCAGACCATTTGAGAAGAAGGATGTTGTGAAGTAGATCTATATCAAGAGGAAGGCCAATGAAAAAAACCTAAGAACTCTAGGTCTTACGGAAAGGTCTGTAATATTTGCCTACCTAGTTTAGGTCCATGGGCAAAACTAAGTAGCAGAGTGCTTTCACTTAGCAGAATGCTCTCAGAAGTTCATAGTAGTGGCAGAAGAAGGAAGAAATAAGCAAAAGAAGGCGTAAGACAGCAGAAAGAATTTTGCCTCTAAAATCAAGAAGTTGAAACAGTCAAAACCAGTTTTATGTCATACCTTATTTACCACTGACATATGAATAGAGCTTCTGTCCATATCCACCAAAATTTTTATAATATTTTGTGTATTTTAGCCTTAAATAAAGATAAAGAGATCAAATAACCACTGATTCTCCAAAACATAAACACTTAGTGATAGCTTTTTTAAAAGTATGAAGATACTGAACTCTTACATGTGCCATTAGTCCTTCTGGATCCTTATTACAAACCCACATTATTATAGTTTAAAAGACATTGAAACACAAATGCTTGAAATCTAATATGAAATATAAATGTATAAGAAAATAAAATGAAGAAAAGGATATAGGTAGAGTATATGTTATTATATAATGTGTTTGAATATGATACCCAAACATTTATATTTCTCCTAAAAGAAATGTTGATTCTTTTAATATCTAAACATGGAAAAAATAAAGCTAGCCCTCACATTTTTTAAGTCTAAAAATTTGATGAGGAAATAGCATACATACATAACATACACTCAAACATTATTTACATGCATTAAAATGTCAAATAATCTGAAACAAAAAGTAGCACATTTTCAGAACTACTTCTCTTTTTATGAATCCAGCAGTAATATCTATATAAAGTGACTCTAGAGCATGCTGAATGCATTTAAAATTTATCAGCAAACTCCCTTTAGTTATCAAGCTGGAAAACATTTATCCTATTCCTTATTGACATCTCCCAGAATCCTTTCCATGGTTTTGTGCAAATAGCTTGTCAGCTTTTTGGCAAATAGAGGTGGTTTTCAATAACATTTTTCAGATACTTCAAATTGAATTATACATCCAGAGGCAGTCTTTCTTACCATTAATTTTACAGAAAAAAATCCCTTTCATATTGAAGGCCAACTCTACAAAGGGGACCTAAGTCTTGCTTAGAGATCTAACCAAAGGGCTAGAAAGATCCTGCCCACCAGAATTCATAGCCCTTGGCTTAGCAAACAGTTTTGTTCTGCAGGACATGGAGAAATATTAAGTGCCTTTGGGAACTGTGGGAATTTTAGTACTAGGAACTCTGTGAAGAAGTGAAAACTCTGATGAACTGGACGAGGAAAGGTTGTGAGATATAAACTGCTTGTCAAAATCTAAGTTATGAATTGGCACACGTCTCAATTTTGGCAATCCAACATGACAGGTTTAAGAAGCATAACCATGGTCCATAGGCCTGTGGCATTTTTAGTAGCTTTCATTTGTTCTCTTCAAATTCAATTCTCTTAAAACATTTTATTTCAAAGTAGGTTAAAAATATGTGTCTGTAATTTCAATGACAGTTATAGACAGTTGACCTGATTTAAGCAACCCATTAAAATGTGAAATATATTACCATTTGATAAGTCCAAATACAGGACATGGTCTTTACTACGCTTTTGACCTCTCTTTTCTTGCCTAGACACTCCTCTGGAAAGAAGGTCTAGACAGATGAAGATTACAGAGATGTGTTGCATCATAGCTAATACCAAAGCTAGGAATAGTGCTGATCTGTAGCATGGAGCCTTTCTTAAGCATGTCACTGCCATGAAACAGTTTGATCCAGCACAGACAACAGAATCATCAGAGGGATGGTGTAATCTCACATACACAAATCTTTTATTGCTACTGACTGAGACACACTTAGAAAAGATTTAAGGATTTGATCAGCCTGGAATATGTGGGGCATAAAATCACTGAGACATTCAGAACTCATCTGCTGTTATAAAAGTGAATGAAAGTGTGAAAATTGAGGCGTACTGAATGAGGTGCTATGCAATGCATTGAGCCTGACATATCATCCTGTAATTAAAAGTCCAAGGTTCCCTTTTCACTATCAAATACAGCCTTCTGCAAATGGAAGAGGGTAAGTTTCTAGTATTGCAGATCAACTTGCAATGATGTAATAATTTCCTTAAGAAAACCATTATTAGTATAGAAGTTTGGACTGAGGGAAAATGCCTTACAAATCCATTGGAAGTCTGCATATGAATTATATGATCAAATATAAAACTAAAAACTACTTTTTTGTATGACTAATCCACCTCTTATTATCAAATTATTTATGTCATCATCTAGTTTTCAGTTGTCTTAAAGAAAGAATGCACATATAGCTCTGTGGTTTTCACTGGGTTTCATATATCAAAATAAGGACAGAGATGGCAAAACCAGTATTTTTTTCACGATTTTACTTCTTTTTAATCTTCTGTTGAAGTTCTACTATTCTGTGTTGTCTTTGGAGTGAAGGACAAACAATTGGTGCCTTATATCCAAGTCAGATGCCAAGCGTGGTGAGGCTGAAACCAGGAAGGCAGGGCTAGAAGTGTAGGCAATGTCAGGCAGTAAGTCCGTTGTGGTCAAGCAATGAAAGAGGTTGTCAAGGATAGACCACTAGTTTCAAAAGGCACCTTTCTTCTAAGAAGAAGTCCTCAGTAGACAGAAGTTGCTGAAGAGCACTAGTGCTCCATCTGCGGGCAATTCTGAGTTGGACAAGTTGTTGTGGCATAGATATGCAAACTCTGGTTTCTTTACAGTGAGAAAATTTTTCACAGTTCATCTCTTGGCAATAACAACAAATTGCTCTGAATTTGTAAGGGAGTAGACAGGGGAAGAACTGTGGTGTCATTTATTGTAAAAGTATTGTATATAACTCTAAAAAAGCCAATATTCTGCCATGAAACCAGCTACTAATTTGCTTATGTGGTAAGTTGAGAGTGCTGCTCTTATAATTGAAATACTTATAGGAAAATGAAAAAGGCCCCACCTGCTCACCTGCATGCAGTCCAGAGATATTATTGGCAGGCTGACATTGTTTTCTGTTCAGAGGGATAGTAATGAAAAGGATCATCAATACAGTTAATATTACTATTGATGTAATATTGCTTTTTTGTTTCCCTCTTTCAGTATTGCTTTGCCAGGATTTTTCTCTCTTGTACAGTGCATTCTTTCTTCTCCACTTCTAAGAAATTGAAGTATATTTCCCTCAATCTATGCCTTGAGATATTCAATAGCTGCTGAAGGAATATTTTTAACTTCGGGATTTAATGGAAGATTTAAGACTATTTAAGGCTATGGCAGGTTATGTCATTAAAATATACTTTACGCTGTGGTATAGTCTAGAAAAGTGGAGAGAGGTTAAATATTTATAATAAACTGATATATTACCATCAGTGTGATAAAGCAGTAGACTGAATAGTATAAAACTCAGTCACTAATTTTGTGTTCATATAAACTCCTTTTTGAAGCTTTTAATCAAATTAATCAATTTAAAATTAGATTATTCAGACACAGCAAAACTTTAAATATATTGACATCTTTTTTTCTCTGAGCTTTATGGAAAAATCTTAATTCTACTTTTAATCAATAATTTGGCTGTGATCTTGTTTATTGGATTAGCTCTGTAATGGCACTATCCCAGGCTTACTGAAGTCTATGGCAAAATTCTTATTGATTAAAATTAATTTGGCAGTTCAGCCTTATTATTTTTCATTATTTAAAGTGATACATCTTGCAAAACTTTTAAAGAATAATTATACAATCTCTCTTTATTCTTTTTCATATGTGAAATATATAGGAAGATAATTACCATTTCAGACATGGTATTTGCACAAGCATGCAGAAACTACTCCAGTCACAGAAATAGAATAGGTCATACATTTATAGTAGAGAATAAAGTAGATTATATTATGCTGTTATCAAGTTCAGCAAGTATTATAAATAATTCCTTAATCAAAGTATTAAGCAGTTAGTGTTAATTACTGTATTAAAATTAGAACACGGATGAAGACACAATACTGTATTATTTAAGATACAGTTTTAATATGAGCAATGCTGAGAAAAAAATTGCTTTCAGAGCTGGAAATATGTGTAGTTAAGATAAAATTGCTCAGAATCATCTGACAATTGCTTCTGTTACTCATCATGTTCTTCCTGAAAAAAAGTTGTAGTCAATCAAACATGACTTCATTGTATGATGCAAGGAAAAGCATAGATGTGATAAGCAAGTTTTCAACATTATTTCAGTTTTGGTTGCTGTAAATTATAAACCTTTAACTATTGCTCTTTTTCCAAGTAACTTGTATCTTTGTTTTTAAAGACATATGGTTTTTAAAAGAAGAAATATGTGATTTGGATATCTGAGTAGTTTGATCTTAAGGTATAGGAATAACAAAATATGCTTTAGGTCTTGCAACCCAAAGCCAAGTTGCTGTTTGACATATACATATTCCCCATGCAATTTTGCTCTGGGAGAGGAGCAGCAACTCTTTGATTAATGTGTATGGGTCTTGGCTATTCAATTTACAACTGCTTCAACATGAAATCTTAGTCATGGCATTAGGTATGCCAGGTCAGCAGCAATAACATTTTCAAGGTGTTATCTTTAAAAGGCTAGAAGGCTGTGGATGGCACTTACAGCCCTTTTGATATTATTTTTCTCTAGATTCTGTGGAAGATTGTTTTTCATTGCTGATAATCGCTTTGAAGAATGAGATCCTAGCTGACTTTATGTTCATGTGAGCAATTGGAGAGCAAGAAAAGGGCAAAAGAGCCAATAGGTATATTTTATGAAAGCTTATACTGTTTCATAAATTCTACTAGGAGCTAGGATCTAATTCAGCTGCTGTCGAATTTTGGGCCACCTCAGAGTTACTCATGACAAATTATGTAACTTCAAATGTCCCATAACTGCATCAAGGGATTAATGGGAAACAGTACTTCTTGAGGGTTGCTCTTCTTTGTGGCAGTGTCATGTGAAGTGGTGCCAGAGAACCTATTTGCCAACTGTATACGATGCAAGGCTTTCTTTCCTGCTGGGGTAAGTCTTAGAAAGCTGGCTAACCTGTCTTAATAGTCCCTTTTCTCTCATCAGTCCTGTGAAAGGATGTAGCAAAGCTGGAGAAGTACTGTCTTGCCCTTATGACACATAGCATAGCATTTTTCTCATTTTTACCTCCCTTATGAATTCATTTGAAATTCAAAAAGCGCTTACATGAGAAGATGGTTCTGCAGATAATGCTGACTTTGCCTTCTCTTTATCAAGTCTATATCCAATGTTTATTTAAAAAGTACATTTATGCCTTCCCTAGTCTAATTATTCTCAAAACTTTAGTTCTATTTTAACAGGTTATTTCTGAAGAATATGAATTTTATTGCTGTACAAAGAAGTTTTCTTAAGAGATATGACTTTTAGTCACGGTAACATATAAGCCAAACCTTTGAAATCAAGTGGCACCAGGGTGTATATTTCTGTTACTGAGTCCATGCCTGAGTTCATAAGTTTATACCCTAATATGGAGAAAAAAAAGAGTGTTTTTTTTTTATTTTATGGTGCCATTTCATGAGAAGAAGGTTACTTGTGGATTTTCTTTGCATTCACTAAGCCAATATTGTGCATATTCTGATATCCTAAATGTCATTTAAAATATCTTTCTCTAGATTTATACAAGTTGCATAAGGAAAAAAAAAAGTGCAACAAACATTAGGAAAAATAAGACCTCTACATGATAATTGGAAGTTTATGATTCATTACAGTTTGCATACTTTAGTTTAATTCCCTTAGAGATTTTATTTTGTATAATTTTTCCCAGAAGGAAAATATTTGGGTAAAAAGAAAAAATGAAAGATAGCAGCCTCTGTGCAAGGCATCTTTTATAAGCCTTTTTTTTTCTCTCTTCTCCCTGTGTGGTTTACAGAGATGGAAAAAAATTATTGATTGTAGCAAGAGATCAATAGGCAGAGCCATTCATAATTAGACATTCTGTAGAAAATAACTTGAATCAAATTAACCTGCAGCACCTGATATAGTTTTGCCAGGTAACATTGCTCTCAAGCAGCTTTTAAGTATAATAAATTATATTTATGTGGTAAAAAGCTGTGACTTGTGAATTGTTAAAGATATACTCACCAGGTTGCGCTGTAATCCCCTTTGTAATCACCTGTAAGTATAGCTTTTATGCTTTGAGATTATAGGGTTTTATTTCAAAAGGCAGTGGTCATATTGCTTTTATTACTTTTACTTCTAAAGGTCGTGTCACAGTTGTCAAAAATAGGCATAGATCTTAGTATTAATATTTTAAAAGTATATTTAAAACACAATGTCGGCAAGCCGATATTGTTACTCTCCCTGTGGTAATTTAAGGTTGGGGAGCTTTACTGATTAAACCCTTCATTTTAATTTTCAACATTTGCATTTAAAAGGTAACATCTTTGACTGGTAATAAATGAGGCATTGGTTATATTTAATAACTCATATGCATTGTGGTGTCACAGCAGACCCAAAAGATAGTACATGCTGTCACATTTAGGATGATAGATTTTATAAAACTGTGTTGAATAAAGATGAACCCTTTTGTGCTACCTTGCAAGGTTGCCATGGTGACGAGCACTGCTTCATGGGAATTTCACTTTTCTGGTAGTGTTAGATACTGAATCCAAAGCTGCTTCTTTGGATTGTTCTTAAATTTCACATTTAATATGATATCATTTTGTAGAGACATGTAATTCATCTTTTGTATCTTTATTTTCTCAGAAATATCTCCTATCATAGGTAAAGTACTAAATACTGACTTACCAAATGTTGAGCATAGTAGACACTCTAAAGATTTTTGATTTTTATTTTCCATACCATTTGTCCATTTTATAAATATTTAGGATATGTTTTGCAATTCTACACTTTCTCTGAACTATAAAAAGAATGATCTCAGATATTTATAGCTATTTTTATCATGGGAAAATATTAAAGACACTATGCTGCAGACAGATAAATCCTATCTTTTTTAATTATTTTGTTAGCAAAAGGAATTCAAATCTTAAATGTATGAAAAATAATTACAAAATTGTTTTTAGGTCTGCAAATAGACTCAAAATTATTTGTGGAGTTATGCATTTCTCTGTAATAGTTGATGTATTTTTATTATCCTGTATGAGTAAAAATCATATGGGAACTTCAGTTGATCTGACATTCATAATAACATTCATTTTCTTTACAAATAAAAATGACTGACATGGAAGTACTTATTCCCTGTCTTAAGCTCATATTTCTGAATGTTTGGCTGTGGATTGTTCACTGTGCTGAATCAGCCAGAACTATAATATTCTTAAGATACAGCCAACTCCTTTGACATATGGCAGAAAATACATACATGAATGTAAGTCGTACCATTTGGTACCCAGTTGGAGCTCCCTAGATATGCTAATCAAATTTATGCAACAGGAATATTTTTCTAGTGGAAGGATCTCTTGCTGTTTTCAAATGAAAACAGATAAAATAAAATGCTTTCCCAAGGAAAGTGTTAGAAATTGTTCTGCACGTTCTTTTGCCCCATTCATACTGAATGTTCCCCCAGAGTGCTGCGGTATTTGTTCAGAGCATCGAGGAGAGAGACTGGCAAACATTTCACAAACTGAGCCAACTGCGAGTGGGTGCTGGAAGATGTGAGAGCCTCTTCCTGCATGTCTCTGCATGTGGAAAGATGGCACTGTGCTCAGTGTGCTAATTGAACAGGCTTTCCTTTTGCTCTTGCTTCCATTTGAAGCAATCTTGGAGCAAAGAGAGATTGAAAAGGCCAGAGAAGGGAAGTCTTAGAAGGAGTGGAATGAAATGAGGGAAGACCCTTTCTTCTTTACTTGCAAAACTTTAAATTTCTTTCTTTTAATGTTAGTGTTTAAACTCATCTAGAAACTGTCCTGCTGCCAGTGAAATCCTTCACTGTATGTAAACTTGCATGCTGTCCTCATTTTGCTAAACTTAGCAATGAAAACATTTACATACACCTATTGCGCTTGATGTCTTTCTCCCTAAAATTAAGTAGCTTTTCAAATGTTTGCATCATGTTGTTTACATGAAGAATTAAAAGTTGTTCAACAGGCAGCTTGCTCAATATCCTAATTTTTTTTTCTCTCGTTTTCTTATCACTGAGTAGAGTTTGTAAATTAAGAGCAAAAACTTCCAAAAATGTTTCTTTGCTTGAGTGTGAGACTTCCTGTTTTGCTTTAAAGGTTTTTCCTTGTTAAAAGGTATTAGAATGTGCTGTGAGCTCACCACATTTCCAAAAAATTTTCCTGTTCCCCAAATAATAGGAATTGTTCTTAAATTTTTCTAAGAAGCAATTTTAAATTAAAATTTCTAAAGAAAGTATCTTTTATGGAATATATGAAACTAGTACTATTTTTGTTTCCATAGTTTGTAAATAACTTAAGCTTCAACATTTTGGTCCAGAATATCACTGTCTTTAAAAATGTAAGTTTAAAAATTATTTCACTGTATTTTCTGTAAAATTGGTAATTAATAGCAGATTCCATTACTGTAATTAAAATCACTTCTTCATTCTCAACTGTACTGCCAGAGGGTAGGGGGACAAGCTGGTAGGGAAGACTTCGAAAAAAATCTATCACTCATATATTACTGTGCTTATTCTAAATGATGGTGATAATTCCCCACCATATGTAAGTATTCATCTATATAGAACCTCATATTCTGAGATACCTGTTCATTAGGATAGAGCTTAGTCCTTCTGGCAGCCTCCTAAAATATTGATAACAAGCTGTTCATCATGATCAGAACATCTTCTGTTGCTATCGGCATCTCAGTTCTGTCTGATAAAGAATGCTTATAGAGGGAAATATAAAATACTGCAAACCAGAGAGAGAAGATATAAATGATTTTAATAATCTGTGATTCTTACAGGCCTAAATTATTCCCAACTTGATTGTTTTAACAGAAGCAATTTTTTTTTTCACATACATGAATAGTAGAAGAATCACTTTCACTTCAGATACAAGTTGTACCCAGGTGTTCTGCAGTACCATCACTGCAAAGTGCAGTGACCCTTAGTATGCAAAAGGTTAAATACTCTGATAACACTAATGTTTGTGTATATTTACTGTGCTGACTCACTAAAGTGTGCACTCTCCCTCTTGCATCCCTCCCTGTAATAAGGATGTCATACTCTTCAAAAAAGATTACTTTCTTCACCTTCTGCCTGACGAGGTGAATACCAAATTCTTTCAGAAATTTTCCAATAAGCCGATCTTTCCCTTTGATAACGCTGACAGGTATCGTGTGGCAGGAACATAGCAGGATACTGCTAGATATTTCTCATAAGCAGCAGTAAATTTTAGGACAGTTTGATTGCACTTTAAGAACTCTCTACTATTGATGCATTTATTTATTCACATACAATGCCTAATACTGTAGCTTCAGAAACTTGCATGAGCACTGTCACAACTGAAGCTTCTGCAGGGAAATAAAAAGGTGAGAATCAAGAATCAGATTTATGTAGCATCCTCTGTGAGTTAATGTTTTCTTCATGTATGTGTCTGAGCATGGATCAGTACTAAAGCAAACCAACATCTCACAGAAGAATTGCATCCTCTCTCTCATAACCTTAAAATAAGATCTGAACAATTAAGCTGAGTCAGAGAGGAGATGGTTTATAAATTTGTCTAAGACATATTTATTTTATAGTACCTTCTGAAGTTGTTCAGTTTTGATTTCAAATTATAAGTTTGATAGATAGTACTAAGTAATTGATGAGGTGCTCTGAAGAGTTATATATTAATAAATATATTAGAAAAACAAATAAAATACTACTCAAAGTGTTTTTATTTTTAGTGGGACTGGATGATTATATATTCTGTGCAAAAAGGAGTCCAAAATAATAACACTTTAAAACTAGTCACTAAAAATGCTTCATAAACCAGATTTTTAAGTTTGGGTTGGTTTTTCAAAAATCTGTTCTTGTAGAATAACATCTTCATCTTATGAGTGTACATTGGTTAAGGATCTGATCTTTTTTCACCCTGTTGCCATTGTTAATATCTCTACTCCACACTGAAGACAGCTAGAATAAGGGTGATCGATCCAAACTTCTGCTGTAAATTGCACTATAAGAACTTTGTGATTTTGTTATTTATTTAAATGTAGTACTTACAAAGAACCTCACATGAGCACTCTCAGGTAGAAGTTTGAGTAGACATTTGTGTCTTTGCTTTCTGTCATCTAAATATGCTTATTGTATTGGCTCCTTGTTAATTAGTTTGAACAAAGATACAATGCTTCAGGTATGTTGGAAAGAGCCCTATGACTCTTATCACCTTGTTTCATTGAGTTTTGTTTAAATTAGGTAGGTCTCTTAAGTGCTGACATTTTTGGAGGTCATGAGAAGTAGGTCAAGGAGAGCAACTGAAAGGTTTTTTACTAAGTAATGTACTGATTTTAGAGATGCTTTTTTTTTTTTTTTACCTTTAGGAATCAGTATATGATAGGTGTGTAGCAGAGCAACAACATTTAAAAATCTTTATATTTTCTTTAGGCCTTTGTGATCAAAATACAATTCCTCCTTTATAGGAGAATCTGGGGTTTAAAAACTTTTTTCTCATAGAAACTGGGTTTTCAGAACTTTCTGTGAAGTCACACATTTAGTCAATGTTGGCTATTACTGAAATAGTGTCGATGTGAGATTCATTGAATCATAATCAAAAAAGGATACATGGCTACAAATCTGGATGCAATCTGGAGTCCTCTTGGGCCACGTGCTCAGTTTGAGCATCACATGTGCCTCAGGGACTTACCTCATCACAATTCATTTTAGAATTGACTTTTACATTTGGAAAATGTACCCTGGCCAGAGAAATTTGCTAGTACACTTCTATGTGCTGTAAAATATAATATATGATAGGCATTTTTTAGAGCTATATGACATTTTTTCAAGGCTGTGATTTCTGGATTGGACTTTAAAAATAAGTCAAGTATGCTGTAGTCAAGAATCAATCAAATAGCCAGTATGTGTAGGAAAGAGAGAGACTCTTGAGAAGTCACTGAAAGTATATGCAAACCTTACCCTTGAGGCTTCATTTAAGGGGATTTGAGATCATAAACCAGAACATGCAGTGAAAAGAGAGAGTTATATTCTAACTCAGTTTAACACTGGCCCACATTCAATGGCAATGAAAGATGAAAGAATAAATGATTCTTAAACCATTTCATTAAGTTAGTCTTCAAGGGAAGAAACCTGGCTTTCTAAACCAGTATTCTTTCCTCCACCTCAAAAACTGTTTATTTACTTTTGTTATGATACTTTTTCTGTGTTATTTTCTAAACTATTTCTATTAATTTTAATAATTAATAAATGTTAGGTAATTATATAACTATTTCAGCTCTCTACAACTACCTGAAAGGAGTTTGTGGTGAGGTGGGATTTAGTCTCTTCTCCCAAGTAACAAGCAACAGGAAAAGAGCAAATGGCCTCAAGTTGTGCAGGGGAGGTTTAGATCAGATATAAGGGAAAATCCATGGAAAGTGTTGTCAAGTCAGGGAATAGGCTACCCATGGAAGTGGTTGAGTCACCGTCCCTGGAGGCATTTAGAAGTTGTCTAGATGTTGTACTTATGGAAATGGTTTAGTAGTGGGCTAACAGTTGGATTGGATGATCTTAAAGGACTTTTCCAGCCTAAATGATTCTGTGATTTGAAGAATTTTTATTCTTAATTATATTAGAATATACTTATTTCTATATATTAGTATTTCTATTAGTATATATTTATCTTTATTTAATTATTATTCCTAATAATAGAGATAATTTAAACATTATAAATACCTAATCTCTCTCTTTGTGAATATGAGAAGATGTATACCTTCTTTCTTACAGTGGAAAAGTATATGAACCCTGTGACAGTTGTCTGCAAATGTGAGAGATGTTGTGAGACAACCGTCTTATTTCTGGAGTAAAATTAGTGCTTCTAAACTCTAAATAGATATGTGCTGTAATATATTTAGGGTATTGTTCGACTGAGTTTGTATTGGTAGAAAACAAATACAAAAACAGTAGATAAATGTGACCCTGCTTCTCATTTTATAACAATCAAGAATTTTCACCTAACTACAACTAATATTCAAGTGTTCTCTGATTGCTTGTGATTGCTGGTGCAGATACATTAAACTTGTCTTCCAGGAACAGTATGCTCTTTATTTCCTACCTTGGTCATACTGAAAATCAGAGCAAAGATCTTCTCTTGCTCCTTTCCTCCAAATGAAATCAAACTCAAGCATGCAAGGACAAAAATAATAAAAAAGCAGTCAGTTTTCCAAGATCTTTACAGCCCAAATTAATTAATCTAATGTATTCTGTGCTTCTATGTTATAATTATGTCTAGCTACAAAAATAGAAAGTAATACAGTGCTACTTTTTTCCTAGTGCTAAAAATGCATTGAGGTCACTACATATTCTTTCAAGGAAAGGTCTGTGTTATTTTTTCACGATCTGGAACATAGCTGTGATGATTTCATAGAATCATAGAATGGTTTGGGTTGGAAGGGACCTTAAAGATCCTCCAGTTCCAGCCCTGCTGCCATGGGCAGGGACACCTTCCATTAGACTAGATTGCTCAAAGCCCCATCCAACCTGGCCTTGAACACTTCCAGGGATGGGGCATCCACAGCTTCCCTGGGCAACCTATTCCAATGTCTCACCACCCTGATAGTAAATTTCTACCAAAATGTAATCTAAACCTTTTTTCATGGCATTTTCTTGTATTTCTTGGCAGATATTTAAATTGATTCTTGTTTAAAAAAAGCAAAAAATAATATTATAATATAATATAATATAATGTAATGTAATGTAATATACAATTCTGTCATTTGAAAACATTGTAAAATTTTTAGCATTATAGATATTTTACATTATGTGCTAAGATGATGAAACAAACTTGCAGACTCTTCCTGTTGGCTTAGCCAACAGATGCTATAGCCAGCTGCAAATCTACTTCTAATATAAAGGATTTGAATTGACCATGACATCTGAGTACATTATTCAACTATGTCTAAAGCACTGTTTGCATTAACATCTACCTTAGTAAAAAAATCATAGCTTTCACTTTATTTCTCAGTATCCATTTGGATTTAAAAAGATAATTTTTCTTTTCTAGTCTATGGACTAAATTACTATTTTGATGAAGCAATTCAGAAATACTTTTATAGAACAGCTGTGATTTTTGGCATGTTCCCTGCTGACAGTTCTTAAGAAATATGTACCACTACCCAAGATTTTACAGCCTTTGAGGTCTTTTTAGGATCAGGCAGACAACAAGGTTTTGGTATGGATTTTCACCCAATGCTGAACTTTCTTCTTTCTTTGCCTGTGGCACAACAATATTCCAATATTCTCTTTTTCTCAATAAATATATAGCCATCCTAATTTGAACTTTTGCTAAGACAGCTCTATGTATAGTATTGTATGATATTATTTCAAGTCATGCATATTTTATTTATATCTTTCCTAACTTGAAGATCCACAGCCATATGTTTCAGCCATATATCAGAAGGGCTGAGCATCTGCTCTCTAAAAAGATGAAGTAGTTTCAGGGGAAGCTGCAAGTGATAAAACTGTCTTCAAATCCAAATTCACAGAATCACAGAACAGTTGGGATTCAAAGGGACCTGTGGAGATCCAGTCCAACCCCCCTGCCAAAGCAGGTTCACCTACAGCATCTTGCACAGGATCACACCCCGGCAGGTTTTGAATATCTGCAAAGAAGGAGACTTCACAACTTCTCTGGGCAGATTATTCCAGTGCTCTGTCACCCTCAAAGTATAGAAATTTTTCCTCATATTCCGATGGAACTTTCTATGTTTCAGCTTATGCGCATTGCCCTTTCTTCTGTCACTGGGCATCACTGAAAATGTTCTGGCCCCATCCTCTTGACACCCACCCTTAAGCATTGATAAAGTCTCCTCTCAGACTTTTCTCCAGGCTAAACAGGCCTAGCTCCCTCAGCCTTTCCTCAACACAGAGATGGTCCATTCCCCTAACCTTTTTCATAGCTCCCCCACTGGACCGTCCCCAGTAGTTCCTTGTCTTGAACTGGAGTGCCCAGAACTGGACACAGCATTGCAGATGCAGCATCACCAGCACAGAGTAAAGGGGGTGGCTCACTTCCTGGCCACACTCTTCCTCATGCACCCTGGGATACCACTGGCTTTCTTGGCCACAAGGACACACTGCTGGCTCATGAACAGCTTGTTGTCCAAATTCCATACATCTTGAGTGACCGGCACAATTAACTGGGAGCAGTATTTGTTTGTCTTATTTCCTTGCTTAAAGCTTCCATGGTAGCTAGCAGGATAGGAATGTATCTCATCCCAGATATGGTCTTATATTTCAAAAAAACAGTTTAGAAATAATGCAGTAGTCCAAGCATAAGTATGCTGTAGCTACATGTTTGTCTCTCACACAGCCATTCAGTTGTCACTTAAGAGTCTAAGTAATTTCAGGGTTATGCAGCCATATCTTAACTGTAAAACTGTACCCAAAACATCACTGTGAGCTATTATCACAAGTTATCTCAATTCTTACTACTATCAAAGCAAAATGGTGGTAATGGAGCTTACTGGAACCACATTAAGAAGCATTATGTGCTCTATTAGCCCCTCATCTAGGATACATAAGGATCCCAAACTAAGACTTGGCTAAAAAGGAGAGGAAGGAGTAGCTGTGACTGCCTCTAGCACGTAAGAGTGTGGTGAAGTCCAAAGCCACACAGGAAGGTGAAATCCCATACACCACCACTCTAAGTAAAAACAAAGTTGTAAAAAAAAAATAAAAAAAATTCTTTAAGATGTCATGAATTAGTCCTGTTCAACTGTTAGGACAGTATAGTCAAGTACTCCCCCTCTGGATTTGTCATCATACAACAAAGATGGCTTTTGCAGACATGAGCTAGGCAGTTTCTATCAAATTTGGTTCTGCCTTAATACAAAACTTCTCTCTCTAGGACTCAGATTTTTTTTACTAATGCTAAAGGTGTGTTCTGAAGAAAAACCTGTACATCAGGGTCAATATTTATCTCATTTACTGAACTTTGTAACCAGTCTCTTTCAGGAAAAGTATTGCCGGTTCAGCATAATTTTTTCATAGGCTGTTGTAAATCTTGGATGTAATATCTGTTGACATTAGACTTCCAAACCAGTTCTGCTACACATTGTTAACTCACTGGAGGAAATATGAATGTTCTCTCATGGATGAGACACAGTTTTTTCAGGAAGTAGAATATCAACTTCAATGCACTTCTAACTAGCAGGACACAGTATTTCTGCATCTCAGGTTCAAGGCTACTTAATTTATGGAGCTCAGAGTGGTCCGTATGGTCTTTCAAGTTGGTTAAGTGTTTGTGATTTGCCATGGAATTTGGTGGTAAGAGTATTTTTTTGCTAATATAGTTCCAAGACCTGGCTCTATGCTAAGCATTTAAAAATCAATTTTGATTCTTGGTCAGAGATTCTAGAGATTTCAAAGTGATTTCTGGGTTCTTTGTTTTAGTCCTTTGTCTTCTAAGCTCTGTGTTTGGGTTTTCCAACTTTGTTCATTGGAGTAATGAAAGTTGACATCATTATACACCACAGCCGGGAGAATCAGGATTCCCATTTGCAAGTGTGGTCAAAATGTGGCCTTTGAGTTGTGCTGTAGGTAGGTTTGTTTTGAGTATGGCTTCCATGCCAGGCTTTGTAACCCAGGTGAGTAAAGAGCTGTGGTGGGGAAAGCTGCTATACATCCCTCTGTCTGCCTAAGGATGGAGGCCAGCAGGGAATGGAGGAGGCAGATAGTGTCCTGCATTTCTGTGACAGGCCTGTCTTTATCCAAAACACATCAGAGGGACTGTTGAAAACTCCTGCCATCTCCTAAATGAAAACTATTTCCTTAGCTTTGTTTCCCACATTTCTACAGTATGTTTATGTTGTGTAAAAAAGAATAAAAATAAAAAATACTGAAGCATTCTAGCTTGTCATTAGAAACATTTCTCCATATGGAATTTCGCCACTGAAGGACTTAAAATACTAGGGATCATCACCAGTTAAAGCATAATTGATTGCAACTGAACTTACATGTATGCCCAAAATTAAGATATTGTCACTTCTTGTCAAAAGCAATTGGCATCCAAAGGCAGGTCAACAATACAATATGAAAAAAAAATGAACAAAAGCTTAAGAATTTATGCTGAAAAATAGAGTCTTGTAACAGAAGACATACATTTTTGTATGTACTTTTGCCTAGTGGCAGGTTTATTTTCTAAAAATTAACTGGGTGTTGGTTGATATGAGTTCAAAAGAGAATAAGAGAATATTAAATGGAGTATGTTCTTACTTTAGCAGATAATTTGGACACTCTCTAGGTTGTTTGTTTGGTTTTGGGTTTTTTTTCATAGTAAGATGTGTTTTTTCTTTAATCCAAGGAGTTCAATGTCTTGATGTAAATTATAGCCTTATAATTTAATAATAAAAAGAACTATTAAAGGGAATATAAAATCCTGAAAGACTGATTTAATACTGGAACTATTCACAAATCTATCTGTTCTCACCTCTATCCCTTTTCCCTTGAATGTTCAGAGAGATATCCAAACTGTTTTCACTGAAAATGTTACTTGACTCAATTCATGAGTGCTTTACAGAATTAGAGTACCTTACCCTTTGCTGAGAGTATTGTGGGCAGAAAGAGATAGGGGATTTTTGGGTAAGAGAAATGTACAAAAACCAGAGTTTTGCCTGTTTGTTTTAAGCAACTTTCCCCTCTGATTTAAGGACTTCTTAGGGAGACTCTTTATTCCTGTTTAAAACTTACCTGATAAAGAGACTTTTAATAATGCAGCTCCTTGTATAATTAATGCTCTATAAAATAAGAACTGAAAGAAAAATCTGGATTGAAAAGTAAGTTCAAGTAGCCATGATACAAAGCTGTTAATGTCCTTTTGCTCATTGGTATTTCCAACAGAGATTCATGCCTAAATACCTTCTGAAGATTTAAGCAAGGGATCATTTGACTCTGGTAACAAAATTGTTTGGGTGTATCTACATTGTGAAAAAGATCAGAAACTACTGAGCTATTAGATCAGGATGGTAAGCAAAATATCATATAGAGCTACTGGCATGGTTTCCAGAAACAACAAGCCCAACAAAAAAAAACCAAAACAAACAAAAAAACACCCCCCAAAAAAACCACCCCTGCCTTTCTGGTGAAAAGCTTAGCTACTTTAGACACAAAAAATCACTGATGAAGATAGTTTCTTCCCATTCTTGACTAGATAATTCGCTTTCATCTCAAGGAGCAGATGGGAGATACATATATATATGCTACATGTATCCCAGTTCAGAAAGGTTTTAAAGAAATTACACTGTGGTGTTGCGAGCTATATATTCCAAGACTAGAGTTTCTGTTTCTCATGTGCGTATTTTACCTCTCATTGTGAGGATTTAATGTATGCCCACAAAGCTGATACCTTTAATCCTCTTGCAGTTCACATGCAGACTTTACTGATAGCTTAAAATTTGGGGGTTTTTTTCTCCAGGTTCTTTTGATGAAAAGTCAAGTTTGCATCATGCATATGCCAAGTAATTCCAAAAGTAATCTTTAAAAAAATCCGTGCTTTTTATGAACAATTGCACATTGACGATGAAGATGAAATTTTTATACCACTGCAGCAATTCTAAGGCACAAGATTTGTTCTGATCAGTCATTAGTCAAAACTTACAGCACACAGCACTGAGATATGAGAGTGAAGAAGAACTATTAAAATAAAAAATGTATTAAACTGGGACAGAATTAATATTAAATCTGTCACCCTATCAGTACTGGGCATAGCCTTCAGGTTAACAGCAAACTCTGTATATCAGCTACAAAATTATTGCTGAATTGGAATTATTTATTGAGGAAAACTGGTCATGTCTGCTTTCAAAACCTTCAGAACTTCTGAGTATAGAAAAAGACTATTGCTGAAGTCAGTATTATTGTCGTAACTGTGCTGAGGTCAGGGACTAGCTTTAGGGTGTCATTTAGCAAAGCCAGAGCTTAGCAAAGGTTCTGCTCTCCATTTTTCAGATGCAAAATAGAAACTGTGTGTTTTTCTTTTCTCTGATGAAGTTAATTACTCCGTATAGATGCCCTGGTCACCTCTTGAACACTAACATGACTTCCTCCATCCCTGGAGATGCATTTTTACTACCTTTGAAATATTCCAATTGTAAATTCCAGCTGTTTTGAATCCTTAGTGTTTCCACATAAACTCATGAAATGCAGCTTTCCTGAACATCATAATACTGGCTAATGTCTCCAATAATTAATCTGTCTATTACAATTTCAATAGGAACTGTTTCATATTGTTCTTACAGTGACCAGGATAGCTTGAAAAAATGATAAATGCCCATATTACAAAAATGAAAATTAGTTTATCAAACAGCTTTTATTTCAAATACTTCTTGTATTTTTTGTGTGCTTTCTCAAGCTTATTTACAAATGTGGTATATCAATGTTGGGTTTTGGGTAAGTTAATATGAGAAATTATTAAACAAATTACTCTCTCCTCTTTAAGATATTTATTTTTCTTTTTTGTCCCTGAAACCAAAATTTCACCTTCTTAACCTTAGAGTAGAAAATAAATGTTATAAATTAATTTATGTTCTTCAGACAGAAAGATATGATGAACTATAACTGGCTTTAGGCTTTAATGAATGGCCTCTTTTTTGGACTCTCTGGACATGGTTCATTAAGAAAAGGCAAAATATTAGTAAAAGAACAGGATTTCATGTTGCTTAAAAACAAAGATGAACTCATCTTTTTCTGCAAACTGAGCAATAACTAAGAAAAGGGGAAAGAAGATTTGTTTTTAACAAAAGAAAACTTGTTCTCTTTAGAACAAAAAAAAAGTTGGTTTGTGTCTTGAAAATACTGTAATATTCAGATTGAGAGAAGAGTATAAACACCATAAGGAAATGCAAACACTTCAGCTGTAGAGCAGGCATGTACCTTTTTGTATAATTACAATTTCAGCTGGAGTCGCTGGGTCTGCAACAATTCACTCTAGCCAAGTCATAAATATATTACAGCTTTGTTGGCTTCCATTACAACTTCATTGACCTTTATTTCAACAAAAATCTTTTTTTTTAACTGAGGTTTTTTCCTACTTTCCAGTTAGATATGTTTGTCAGTTTTCCCTTGATATATGTCTGTGGCACTGCAAGTTGGTTTTTAATTTCTTTTAGATATAAAAGCAGCATAAAACTCTGCCAGCTGTACAAATGGAAATAAAGATTCCATTTACAGAAATGTTCAATTGAGATGACTGTTAGCAGGAAACAATCAACCTTCATAAAATATGGTATCTCTCTCTTCCCTAAGGTAAAATGAGTGAGTTATAGAGGTCAATTTTCATTTCATAGTGACCAATTCATTGGTTGTTGACATTTAATTAGATGTACAAAAGAAAGCTATAGTAAAAACTACACAAACAGCAATAATTAGGTTCACTTAATTCTAAAAATGAGATTTAATTGAATTTTAACCTTAGTATTTTTTCCCTTAATATGTGATCTTCATGTATGTAAATTTGTATTAGTAAGTTTCACCATATCATAGCTACATTATCTCTCTCACTAATTACCATTCTACAGTAGAAATTATCAGGGGGTTTTTCCCCCATCTTTCTTGCATTTCTTTTAAGTCTAAAATTACAGTACATTACAAGCTAGAGAAAAAAACAATGAGGTTTTCTGGATTTCAGTTCTATAAAACAATGTAACTTAAGCTTTCCTTGCAAAACATGGGAACTGCAGATTTCTGTACAATCTATTAAGTAGATATTAAACTGCTCTTTTAAAAAGATCAAGATGGTTAATTTAAGTTCTAAACTGCAAATGAAAAGTGCATATATCTTTTAAAACTTATGTCTTAGTGAACCTTAGTTGCCTTAAATCTTATGCGTGGCGTTTAGCAAGTTGCTGACCTTCTACATTTTGTTGACTTCAGCTAATTATGGATTTCTTTATAATCTTTATAAAATCATGCCAAAAACTTCATATAAAAGCTTTTTATCTTTACTTTTATAGTACCAGAACAATAATCACAGTCTAAAGGTCCTACTGAGACAGATAAAAAATGTCCAGATTGTCCTAACCTGATCAATTTTTGTACTAAAGCCTCAGTTGAAAAGAATTTTATTTTATCTATAATTATATAAGATAAAGTCCCTAGTTCTTTAATTAGCCAAGTGGTAAACATATCACAAATAATTTTAGTAATAATTTTATATTATACCAAGATTACCTGAAGTCCTGCAAGCAAAACGCATGGAGTATATGAGACAGCTTCTCTGTGAGCCACCCATGCTCCTGACAGACCCTTGTAAGTATTCCAACAAAGATACTACCACATGGCACTGGCTCACCTTTACAAAGTTCAGTGCCCATTTTTTTCTTAAGAGAATTGGCATTTCAAGATAAGGGGAAACAGTCTGGGACATCCACAAAGGCCTTTCCACTGTCACCCTTTGCAGTCACTGACTGAGGAAGAAGCTCTGTTAAAGTGGGCCTTGTTGCATTCTCCCATATAAAGCAGATGAAGCACCTAAAGTATTTATAATTATTATTGTTATTATTAGTACTATTATTATTATGGCTATTCTAGTGCTTTTCTTTCTGTGTTGAAACATGTTGCAACACTACGAAGCAAAACTGGCCTGAGAAAGGCACTCAAATTGAACAGGTAAGTGCAAGGAGACCACTTGTTAAAATCAGGAAAACAACATTTTCTTTCATTGCACAAGATTTTGATGCCAGTATTATCACATAAGTCTATATTACAGGTCCAAACAAAAGCATTTATTATATTTCCACATGCCGAATGTTAATTAATTTTCTTTAATGTTCTAAGCACCTGAGCCAATCTGCACTATAGTCCCACTGGGAAAACAGCACAGCTTGGAAGAGGCAATGGAAGGACAAAAGCAACCTGTTCCTTTTCCCACTGATGTGGCATTGCAGCATCAGGCTTTTTCATGCTTTTTAAAAGAGTAGGATCTAAATGTCTGTATTCTTCTCTTTCTTGATCTGAGTAATTTCTACCTAGAATGTATCCAGAGGCCATCTGAAAACTGAGTTGAAATTCTTCTTGAAGCTGGCACTTTGAAAATGCACAAATGAGCTCTGTAATCATTATAAGCAATTTATCATAATGGGGGGCTGAAATGATCCTCAAACTGTGTGCATTATGCCTCTTTCTCTAAATCCCATCCTTTTAATTATTATCATGATAGCAATGTCACATGAATTAAAAATACAAATAAAGGAAATAATTTCTTATAACAGGAATAGAAATGCTTGATAAAATTGATGTTCACAAAACAAATTTTAGGGAAGAACTGATGTGTTACAGGGACAGACTTGCCAATCAATAAGGATATGCTTGGAATAAATCTCAGTTGTATCATAAACAGTAAAAAATGAGAGGGGATGTGGTTAATTATTATAGTGGAGAAGGAATAGCTTAGTGACTTGAATACTCTTGGGAAGTGATTTCTCAATTAAACATACTCCTCAGGTTGCTTCATTGTCACTTTGAAATGTCACTGGTTTTAGTCCAATATTAATTATTCAAGGATAATACTTTGATGACTGAAGTTTGGAAGATAAAGCCTATAAGCCAGGAAGGTTCTTCCATTTCCAGGTTCTTTCCATTTCCAGCTGTCCATCACATCCTTGGGAACTTCTGTTATTCTGTACTATACCTGCATCATGCAGTTTTAAAGGTTAACCTTCATCAACCTTAAATGTTAAACTACCCATTCAGGAAAAAAACTCTTATCCAATATCCAGAATTTATACAAATTTGACAGTCTTTTGTGAAATTAAAGATAAAAATCCAAAGGATCTCTTAAAATACGTGTAAGACAATAATGTTCAAAATCAATTTTTTTAACTCATAAAATGCTAAAAGTATTATTAATAAACTTACATGGAAATTTTTTAGTAAAAAGCAAAACTAAACACACCAAAAATACGATAATTTTAATTTTGTCTTTACCATTTATAAAAATACTCTGTATAGTCTGAAATGGAATACAGAATGTGAAAATAAGTAGGAATTTTTTAATGGGTATTTTTTATTTTGGCTATTATATAATTTTAAAGCTTTATCAACAGGTTTTTTTTTTAAATTCCTTTCCATTTAGTATCAAATAGATAGACATTATCATGACAATTTAGGATGAAACCAAATGAAACTGACATTTTCCATAGGACAGAAATTTGATTGTGTTCATCTCTTGTGAGAAGATATTTATTTATTTATTTATTTATTATTTATTTAATAAATGTGGCCATACTCTCAGAACAAGTTTGAGATTTCCAAATGGAATACTAAATAGCAGGTCAAAAACAATTTTTTCCAAGACAAATCCTGTAGTCAGTGATTTTTCTAGAAAGAAATGCAAGAAGATTGTTTTAGATAGAACAAGGTATTTTGTAAGACTTTTTTTTTTAACTAGCTGACATTCATGGTAGAAGATATATCTTCTAGTTAATATGTGATGTGTATTCCTTTCCAGTGTCGTGCTCATTGGACCAATCTGCAAAGTGACAATTACATTTTTGTCTTGCTCATTCAGTTTATTAAGGAAATTAAGGATTAAGTATCTGTTATGCTTTAAAGGATGAAATAAACAGGTATCACCTGTCTCACCTGGAGGTGTGTTACAAAATAATATTCCAAAAGATATTGGGTAAAAATGTTATTGAAATTTGCCTGCTTTTTTGTATTCTGATCTTAGTCAGAACACAAAGTATTATGAACCAGTCAAAGGAGGTGATTATGAGTCTAAAGATGTGATTATGCCACTGTATTCAGTCTTGATGGGGCCTCACCCTGAGCATTGTGTGCCGTTCTGGGCCCCACAATTTAAGAAGGACCTGGAGGTCCTTGAGGAGGACAACCAAGCCGCAAGCGCTGCAAGGAATTTCCTATGAGGCTAAGGACTTTGGCCTTGTCCAGTCTGGAGGAAAGGAGGCTGAGGTGTCACCTCATTGCTCTCTGCAGGTTCCTGGGGTGTGGAGAAGGAGGTGTTGAGCTCTTATTCCTGGTATCCAAAACAGGATGTGTGGGAATAGTTCAAAGCTGTGTCAGGGAAGGTTTAGAGTGGACAGGACAAAGCATTTCTTTATGGAGATGGTAGTCAAACACTGGAACAGGCTTTCTAGAGGGGTGCTCAATGCCTCAAGCCTGTCAGTGCTTAAGCAACATTTGGACAATGCTTTTAATAAGACGCTTTAACTTTTGGTCAGCCCTGTAGTGGTCAGGCAGTTGGACCAGATGGTCATTTTAAGTCCCTTCTAACAGAAATACTCCTATTCTATTCTATTCTATTCTATTCTATTCTATTCTATTCTATTCTATTCTATTCTATTCTATTCTATTCTATTCTATTCTATTCTAATTTCAGAATCTAATCTGCTTTCATTAATTGGACAGAAATGCAAATCAACACATGTTGCTATGACAAAACATTATGTAATGCTTTAACATATATAATCAGGTAAACTATTTTCTTGATTAAAAAAATGTTTTATGTAGATTAAGGTGAGTTCTGAGTATAAGACAAGTAATGTATTAGCTTCTGCTAGCATGAACATAAGTTACATACATCTCATCAACAGTCAGTCAGCATCTGCTGCTGGAAAATTAAATCCTATGATGTTTGCATCAGATTGCATCACTTTATGGGAAATGAGATTATAGAGACCACATAGAGAAACTCCTGTAGCTATTGACAAAAAGGTCATGATTGATTTTATGATTTTCTTGCATTGTACTGTTCATTTTCTTCAATATTTTTGTGACTATAAGAAAACAGCTGTTGAAAAGGCAGGGTAAAACAGCACAGATACTT
The DNA here is from genome assembly GCA_013396755.1 of Sclerurus mexicanus. NCBI lineage: Eukaryota > Metazoa > Chordata > Aves > Passeriformes > Furnariidae > Sclerurus > Sclerurus mexicanus. The sequence goes on from VWZF01004379.1 coordinate 118,299, forward strand.
GCTTTCCTCTGCAGTTACTTTATTTCATCAGAATGTATATCATCAGTATAATGTAATTAGTAAATTATATATGTGTTGAAAAAAGAGGACAACAATTTTGGCAAACAGCACAGAAGCAACACAATTATCCGTACTGCCTTCTCCCACACTGTTTAAAACTGTGTGATACCCTGTATCTTTACTTGGAGACAAAATATTAGAGGCTTAGCAGTCAGTCAGTTCTTCTATTCTAGATGTTGTACAGAATAACCAAGTCAGACAAAAGATTAGTGAAAGAAAGACTGAGCATCTAGTTCAGACAGATTGAAATAAAATAGTTTGCACATGCCATGACAGTTTTAAAACTAATGCTGACATAGCCACAAACTGGTAAGTCTAATACTGTAATAACACCTACCTATATACCTCTAATACTTTCTAGGCTGGTACAGCCCTCAGATTCTCATGAGATTCTTCAGATTGTTCAGGGAGGCAGTGATGAAGTTCCAGCAAGTCCATGAGTAATCAAGAGAGACTTTAGGGCCTTGGGACAACTGGTTAAGGATGCAGGAACACAAGTAGCATTCCCCTCTATTCTTCCGGTTACAAGGAATGATGAAAAGAAGAAGAGCCAACAGATGATAGCTGGCTCTGAGCCTGGTATCATCAGCAGAACTTTGGGTGTTTTGATCATGGGTTGGTCTACAAAACAGCAGGCCTGGTGGTGACAGACTAGGCACACCTGTCCCAAAGGGAGAAAAGCATCTTTGCAAAGTAATTAGCAGGGTTCATTGAAAGACCTTTAAACTATATTGGAAGGTGGAAAGGGATAAAGCCAGGATAAGTAGAAATAAGTATGGAGGCAGCACTCCAGTGTTTGAGGGATGGTATACTATCAAGGTTCTTCAGTCTGCTGTCTCAGTGAAGTCAGGGGATTTTTAGAAACCATGTATGTGCCTGAGAATAGTCATGTAGGAATTAAGGGCTTCTCTGTCCTAAAAGGTGGATTCAATAGCCTAAGTGAAGTGCATCTACACCAATGCACACGGCATGGGTAACAAACAGGAGGAGCTGGAAGCCATTGTGTATAGGTTGTCACCATGGAAACATGGTGGGACATGTCACACAACTGGAGTGCTGGCGGATGGTTTTAAACTCTTCAGAAGGGAGTGGCAAGGAAGGAGAGGCAGTGAAGTAGCACTGAATGTTGAGGAGCATCTCACTTTTTTAAAGGTTAGTGATGGTGACAATAGGGTAGAGTGTTAATGGATAAGAGTCATGTGGAAGGCAGATAATCCTGGTGGGAATCTGTTACAGACCACCCAACCAGGATGAAGAGGCAGATGAAATACTCTATAAACAACTTCTCTATAAGAAGAAGTGTCACAATTCCTAGCCTACATTCTCCTGGGGGACTTCAGCTTAGCAGATGTCTGCTGAAAATACAATACAGCAGAAAGGAAACAGTCTTGGAGATTCCCGGAGTGTGCAGAGGATAACTTCCTGATGCTCAGGGGAGACACTGCTCTCTACAACTTACCTGAAAAAGAGGGTTGTAGCGAGGTGAGGACATGGTTTTGTTGGACTTGGCAGTGCTGAATTAGGAGTTGGACTTCATCTTGAAGGTCTTTTCCAACCTAAAAGATTCTATGTTTCTATGGTAGTACTACCTCAACTACTTAGTCATTTGTTTCCTATATTTTACTTCAACAGTGCTATAATGGGGAGCTCAGGGTGTTTTAGGAATCTGGACTTCCCCCCTTGTTTTCAGTCTTTCAAGGAAATTTGCATGGGCAAGAAGGGCTGCATGTATCCATCTTTTTGCAAGAAGTGCCTTTAATTCATCTCAAACATTCAATACGGGCATTTGCTGAAGAAACCAGTGAGTTCTTCAGATTGTTTTGCATTTGTAAAAGACAGTCGACAGATTATATACTATGAAGAAAGAAATTCTACTGATTTAAGGAATCAAATCACAGATGTGCAGACTTTTCATGTGGTAACAGCACATCAGCTGGAAGCAAATATAGCTTTGATATAATTGGTGGTTCCACTTATTCCTCTGAATGAAGCATTATCATTTAGGTGATGTTGACCAGCTGATGTTAATTACTGTAATTGATCAGGATGTTAAAAAAATGTTAAAATGTCCTTTCCATGTATATATTTGGATTATGGTTTTTTTCATATTGTGTAATTGCCATTAGGGGGTCCAAGTAGGCTCTTCAGATTATGTACAAATAAATTCTCTGAGAAAAATTTGCAAACAGATGAAATGTTTTAATATGTGTAGACTGTTAGTAACGTCTGTACCGTGATTGACCACAGTTTTTGCTGAACGAACTCAGCTCTGAAGAGCCTGAAGTAGTGGTTAGAAATCAGGATGGGTCAGAATAACAGAGACCTGGGCAATACCCAGCCTCTGCCACTCCTGGGAAAGGAGATCCGGTACAAGGCATGGAGCAGTGGCAGATATCTGCGAGGAGCCACAGCAGCAGACAGGTTTCTGTGCACTGGGTTAGGGGACAGGTGAGCACAAGTCTCCTAGCACAGTTCCCAGCTGAGCAAGCAAGTGGAGCATCTCAGCTTTACAATCAGTCTTAGGCACTCTGCATCAGTTTCTATGATGTGCTGACACTGAGTGTCTCTTATTTAAAGCTGACTCAGGTGTATTTATATTGCTTTCCAGTTGCTGCTGTGATGGTTTTGTAGATGTGGAAAAGAAAAAGAGTGGAAAAAGATGGAGAAAAAGAGGAGCCAAAAAGAGGTGGATTGGGGTGGGGTTGGAGGGGAGAAGAGAGGAAAGGAAGGAAAGGGAGAGATGTATGTAAGGACAGCGAGAAGGAGAGTTTATTTCTTAGTATCTTGATATTCATCTTACTGGTATCCTTCTGGGAGACTGAAAAACAGCTAGAACAAGAACTTAAAGGACAGATGGCACAGTATAACTCTGCTGAAAATCTGTTCTTAATTCTCTGGTTCAGCCGTTGCCCAATATGTGTTGCTCTGAGAACCTGTAGGCTGCAGTTTAACTTGTAGTAAGCAAATTACTGTGTCATGAACATACATTTCCAAAAACTTTTTCAAGATAATGCAACCAACAGTGGTTTAAAGCTAAAATTAAGATATAACAGTCATATTTTGGGCCACAAATAACTATATTTATGAGTGGATTTATAGTTAATCCTTGTCATAGGTAAAAGTCAGAGGATGATCTTCAAGATTCATGCACGCAAGCAAACTGGCCTCAAAATAAGTGTGATTTTTTTCAGCCCTGGAAGGAGCTTTTATTGATATTTAGATCAAAAGTTCTGCATTCCCTAAGTGATCTGAAGCCTTTTCCTAAAAATGTTCTTCACAGATATTGTCCCTAACATCCTCACAAATGTTTCTCTAAGGAAAAGTATGACCAGAAAACAGACTAGCAGCATTGAACAAATAAGAGTGGGACAATGTAGATGTTTGAAGTTCAGAAGAAAAGAGATTTTTTCTAGGGGTGGCCAGAGGCATCAAGCATATCATATTGTGCCTCATTAAAATGACATACTTTTCTTGTCTATCTTTATTCAAAACTGTGACTCCAGTTCATTCAGTTCAGTGGGATACACAAGTTGAGACTGTAACAGGATGGTTTCTGTTAAAGTGGTTGTCTTGACATTATATTTTTCAGAATAGTTAAGAAGTAGAACAGCTTGAGTGGTAGCAAGCTCAAGTAAATGTTGTAAACATGTTTTCTGTAATTGAATCTTATTAACTTTAATTCATATTCTACATAATTAAGTAATTCTTTCTTACAGTGTTGTCATATCAGTCAAAATCATCTATTTTTAATGAGTGTCAAAGCAGAATGAATCTAAAACCGTGTTTATATAACTTGGCAAATAATTTGGGTTTTTTCAGATTTTTTCTCTCCTTTTTTTAAAGAAGATTTATCTTGACTGAAGAATATTGGTTTAAAATAAAGACTCTTGGTTTGACATGAGTTTGAATAACTTTTCTGGCTACAAGGAAAGTTGTAGTCATGTAACATGCACCAAAAGTTTTTAAAGGTGCTAGAAGGAATGGTTTTCTGAACTGGACAAATCACGCTAGAATTCTTCCATTAAAAAATCCAGATCAGATTGGTTTTTATAATGTCAGCATTTGTCTTTTACTCTCCCCATTTTCTCTTCTCCATCTCAGCCTTTGTTTAAAGTAAAAATCATTCTAGACATTAATCCACAGAAACAGCCTGTATCACCATTCGTAAGACTCCATGACTAAAAATAGGAACTGTAGGGTCAGTTATATGCCTCAGCTTTGCATTAAAGACATTAGGTGTGCAAAAGCCACCTATTTGTTAATGTTTATTTGTCAATAACCAAGCTCCTTGGGATATATGACAACTTTTGACTGGGAACCAGCCTTTGTTCACTGTGTAATAAACACGTTACTGCATTCTCTTGATACTTGCTTGTGAACTCTGAACATAGGACTCAGCTGAGATTTGTGGTAAATTTCTCATTCTGTCTCAGTAAAGCCAGGGATTGAACACCAGCCTCCTCATGTAGGATGTAGAGTAAATTTTGCATGTGTTGGAGCTACTCTATAGTCCTCTGGGAAGCCCAGTGGCTGCTTTTCACTGAAGCACTGACTGGGTACATTTCAGTACTTCTTCAATAGAATATCATAAAATTTCACTTACAAATCCATTTCATGTCTTAGCCATTCATTATTTATATGAGATGATATATATATTCTTAACTGTAAATTCTATTTTTAAAATCTGCTTTGAGGTGGAGACTTGAAATTTGCTTTTTTTTGCCAATTCTAATTTCCACCTTTTTTTTTTTTTTTACTAACATAGTCAAGAAGGAGCTCAACTGAAAATGTGGTGAGAAATTCTGAACATCTACATAAATTTTAACATTTTTGCATGGGTCTGTAAATGCAGAGAGCTTGGCTAGGTGACCTCGAGCATAAAAGTCACTGCCCTGAAACCTTTCTGACATGGTATCTTACCATATGGAAATGGTGAAATTTAACATGTTTTGCATTGGTAGGCAATTCTTCATTAATATGCCTGCAGAAGAGCAGTGCATATTAAACATTCTGTCTTGCTGACAGGGCTATATTCATACAAAATGGAAGTCTTGAGATAATTGCAGTTTTGTGTCTGGAACAGAGAAGTGTGTGAAATAGATCTTTACTTAGATAGCCAAAGAAGAAACAATTTTCTCTTTTAAATGTATATTTAATCTTAATAAATGGATAGCCAGTGAATTTAAGATGGTCTGCTATACTTTAATTATGTACAGTATTTAGAACGTGTAATTGAGCTCTTGCCAGTGTAGAAACATATTTTCCTTTGTTGCAAGACTGAGATTTTTAAAGGATTATGTAAAGACTTAAACTGGCAATGAACAAAGTTGTAGAAGTTTCTACATGGAAAACTGTATCTCAAGAAATTCTCAGTAAATACCTTTTTTTTTTTTTTAATTAGGAAGGGAAAAAAGCCACAAAAATTTAAATATAGAGATGGAAGAAAAGAGTAGGCAACCTTGCTGTAAAATCAGCAGAGTTAATGTTGGCAGGAAGTTCTTGATTCTTTTCCCTTTTAATTATGGGATGCATTTTCTCATTAGGCTTCCCTATTTAAAGCTAACTCTAATTGGCTTGCATATTAAAAATAACAGTGACAAACACAGATTAGGATGCATGTTTGTATGGATGAGTACTTGAGAACTGAAGCTCTGGCAGAAAGTAACTCAAAGAAAAGAATAATTGAGCCTTCTTTGTTACAGGTGAGGTTGGAAAACACTTCATTTCTTCTCATAGTCTGAACGGAAATCCTTTCTGCAGCTAAGATACCTGAGTATTGCTAGTGTCAGAGGACTGCCGTATGGAATAAAGCTGTTTACTTGAGTTGTTTCACTGCCGGAAATGGCCATTGATTTTTGGGCTTTGATTCTTAAGGGGAGTTGCGGGAGGCTGGTGTGATCTGTCTTGTGCCCTGTACTCTGCTGGTCATCTTTCCAGCCCTGCGGGAAGCCCTCTCAGTCCCTCACTGAGTACTTTCTGGTTGTTGATAAGCCCATGGCTTCAGTCAGCTACCTCCTAGTCCCTTCTATGCAGCCCTTCTGTGATCTTATTATCACTCTCTGCATCTCTGGGTAGAGAACAGCATCACTAAGTGGGCAAGGACAGGAAGAATTTTAAGGGTGTGCCTGGGACAAGAGTCTAGTGACTGGACTACGATGTCCTAAAGGCACCATTGCCCTGGAACTCACACTCTCTAGGAGCCTGTCTTTCTGTACTATTGCTGTGTGTTTATTTTTATCATCTGCCTCTTAAAAATAAATAAATAAAAAAGAGAGAGAGAGAAGTAGCTACAACAGAGGCCCTGTATTGCACGAACAACTTTCTGAGAGCACCAAGATTTTTAAGGTTCTTAAATCATAATAATTGTTGAGGAAAACAGTGCATATAGATGGGTGTGCAGCTGCAGGCTGAGTTCTGGGTGATGGGAGATGGTTGGAGCCCTGGAAAGGGGCTGTGAATTGGCACTGATCCTTTGCACAGCAAAGGGCATGGGGACCTGCGGGCGCCAGCCAGGTGACTGGGCACTCAGAGACACAGCAGGAGCTGATGGCTCAGCAGGAAGACTCCAGACTGTGAGGGTATAAAACCCCATGGTTTGCTGTCTTGGGGGTCCCTCCCTGGAGTCTTCATCTCAAACTCTTTCTGTGTTACTGCCGCCATTAAATTGCTTTAAGGATCCAGACATCTGGGACTCTAATATGGGAAACCTGGGGTCAAACTAGTGAGGAAACCTTGACTGAGAGTGGAGTGACCTGTGGGTTTGCTGGAGCTGCCCATGGGGAAGGGGTTCCAGTCCCTGTAGTGAAAATCTGGGGTCGTGAGGGGGCAGTTCCTGAATGGTGAGACGAGAAGGTTTCCTAAATTCTCATTCATTCTAGTGGTAGGTAGGTGCCTAAATAGGAGTAGTATATTGAATATCTTTGTAACTGAGTCCATCTTTGTTTAAATACAGGCAGTGGTCAGTGGTGAAGCAGCAACTTTTTTTAATACAAGGAGCTATTTGCATCCAGTCTCGTAACAGCAGTCTGCTTGTATTGATTTGTTTATGTAAGTTACAATATTTACATTGCTTTGCAGTGTTTATTTAAATGGTGTTTCCTTTGAGTATGATGGATAGTACTAGTTTGAGTATAGTTGTGAAACCACTTATTCTCAATTTATTTCCTCTACAAAAATTGTTTTTCGCTCATTCAACCACCCACATGGAACTCTTTGCCCAGGGAAATAATTCAGTGTGTGTTTTTCTTAAGCGAAAAGAAAAAAAAAAAGGAAAAAGAAAGAGAAAGGAGTAAATGAGAATATACAGGCATTGTCTATATATCTTTTTATATAAATACTTACAACCCCACTGATTTCTTTTAGAAGTATAAAAACATTTCAAGAAGCAATGGGAGTGTTTTCCAGGAACACCACTCACAAAGTCCAAGCGCTTAGCAGCAATGATGTCTAGCTAGGCTGTCCTAATTCTCACACAATCTGCAAGCTGAATGTATAATTTGTATGCATAAAGAAACATCCTTAATCACAACAATCTAAATCAGCAATGAGTCATACTTAAAAGTATAATTGCAGTTTTGATTTTAGTATCAAAATATTCATAGTTTTTATTACGTGACAAGTATCTGATGGCAGCTATTTAGTTCATAAATTCCCTCTGTTCAGAATAATGCTATATAGGTAGCCTTATTTTTTTTTTCTTTTTTAATCTAGGGAAAATAGGAAAATATTGATCATTTGGCCAACTGTGTTGTCAAATTCACATTTCAAATTAAATTCATGTGTGTATGTATACTTGCTTGGTTTTTTTAATTTGCTTTCAAAATAGCAAAATTGTGTTGCACTTTGTATGCCTTTGTCCTGCATGTATGTCAGATGAACATTGTTTTTTAATAGAGCAGGGAATCTGTAATGCAGATATAGGTAGTAACAAAATCGGTGTCATGGGATGAGTGACTGCAACATTTTATTCAATAAAACACACCTATTGGACACTGCTGCAGAGATATAGTATGTAAAACAAATATCATCTTCAACACCTTTAACCCGAAGTGTGCATTTATTAACCACAGAAATATACTGAAGTATTTCAAACCACAAATTACCTATTGCTGGTCAAATTCTGTTTTTAATAACTGCATTGATCTATATTTCAAAATAATTTCCTGGTTGTTTGTGGGTGCCTCGTCTGGTATACCCTAACTGGTTTCCAGGAACACAAAATCACTGCATGTCCCAGCAAAACCAGTGGGAATGAGGCAAGAAATGAGTACCTCGATATTGAGCTGTTAATTTTAACCACAACATTGATATTTCATAGCGCTTTATGTATGCTTGTAACTTTTACAAAAAACACATTGGATCCATAGGCATGGATTCTTTAAATGTGGCCAGCACAGGGATGTTCTAAAAGGTTTTAAACATATGGAAAGCTTACAGAGGTGACTTTTAATCTGCTTTTACACTAGGTGCTAGCAGGAAACATTACATTTTCAAACAGTCTCAATTAATGTGTAAAATTTTACCGCAATATATTGAAAAAAGATAGAATGAGTAAGTGAATGAATAATTGACTGAAAGCAAGGTGAATGGTTTGGATGGCCAGATCTTCAAATCTGAAAAAGTTCATCTGAGAACTCAAATCAAAGAAAAGAGGTAAGGAGCAGAACCAGAAGTGTAAATTAAACGTATCTTTCTGATACCTGTTGCCCTAAAGGAAAGGAAAAAAACTTTCCAAGACAACTTTATGTGGGTAAAGTAGAGAAGAGTTCTTTTACTTATAGGGCTTTGGGGTACAGAATATAAAGGAGTATGAAAGAGTACAAAAAGTGTAAAAAGAATATAAAAGAGTATAAAAGAGTACAACACGTACAGCAAGTAACAGATAGAAAAGACCAGTGCTAGGTTGAACTCAACAGCCTCAGGAATACCATGTGAGCTCTTTTCCAAGCACCACCGCTTCAAAACATGCAGAGTAAATTAATCCAAAAGGCGTCCCTTTCATTCCCGGCTGTACACATATCCAGCCAACCCCTGAGCCACTCTGCAATGTCTTACCAAAGCAAACAAGGGACAACAACTTGCCTCTCCCAGGTGAAAGACCCTTTCGCCCACAGGCTGGGAAACTGACTCTTGCAACAACTGGGCCCAAGTCAGCTCACCTCCCAACTCACTATAAACAAGGGAGAAACTCCCTTTTACAGCTGCTTCCCTGCAGCTCATCTACCCCCAGCAGCTCATGCTGGTACCCAGTTCCCATTACCAGTCTCATCTTCCTTCAAGCAGGACTGGAGGTTCTTGAGATCTGGCCCAGGAGAACAAGGGAGGGGAAACATCTTCTCCCCCTACCTTAGGAGAGCAAGGGAAGGAAAACACCCCTTTGCAAGCAGAGCTCTTCTGAGCTCCCCCCTACCTTTTTGTGGGGGAACACAGGGCACCACATCAGGCTGGGCAGCATCATGTCTGTGTGTGTGTGTGTGTGTGTGAGAGAGAGAGAGAGAAATGTCAACAAGAAGCTGGGAAAGCTATCTGCGTGGCAGCATACTAATTTTATAACACTACTCAATTATCATATCTAAAGGTTGCATCCAATCTAAGAAATGTCCATACCCAGAACTTCCCTTGGGACCGCCCCATGGCACGCCTCTCCTAGAATTGAGTTGGAGGTCTTAAGACCCTTACTTCATCCTTTATTATCATCTTCACACCACTTTTCCCTTATTGGAGCTTCTCCAAGGTTACTGGGCTTTGCTTTCTTGTTTTGACTAACATGGTATCTAATTGTCTTAGCTCTGGTACATGCTTCCCAGGCATGGTGCTCCAGCTATTATCTGACCCTTAAGACAGCTAGCACAGGGTTAGAGGTTGTTAGCTACCTGAAATGTAAGAAACTACATAGAAGTATAAAAATTCACAAATTCATGAAAACCCTAAGGCATCATATCACACAGAACTTAGGTATTATTTTCAGTAATTGTACAGCTTTGCATCCAACCATCAAACCCCTGAACTTCCATAATTGGTTATGCTCTGAAGAGCTCTAATGAAATGGGGCTGACTTTGTGTTATGTTTTTGTATTTTGTAATGTAAATTAACTAAATAATTGTTTAATTTTACAAAACTAAGGGTGGTTCATACCGAGTAACTTGAAAGCTTAAATACCTGATGAAAACCTGTGACTTACTTATCTACAAATGCTTAGCTGTAGCTGACGAAGTGTTGATGAAAATAAAGCCATATTCTAGCAGAGAATCTTACAACAACCAGTTAAAAACTTCAAGGCCAAGAGGCTCATTTCAGTTGCACTTCATCTGCTCAGCTGGTTGACCAGTTTTGTCTTTTTTAATTCTGTTAAAGCATTGGTCTCTTCATGTTCATTTATTTACAGAATAACTACTTTTTTCCTTTTTCATTTAGTTCTCTTGCATTTTCCAGAGAGGTTTCCATCAGACTGCATATTCAGTGGAATTAAATAGGTTTTTAGGACACTGGAAAAGAAGCAACTGTAAAGAATTTGTAAGTGGATGTTTTGTTGTTAACTAGGATATGATTTGCCACCCCAAAATGAGATATTAAGTCTGCTATTAGAAGTATCAGCCTAACCACACTGAATCCTTGGCCTGGCCTATCCCCCAAGACCCACAGCATTGATCCCCATGGTTCCCTATCGCAAAGGAGACGCACTAATCTGAAAAGGATGTGAAGAGAACACATCTTGATTAGGTTTGTTACAAGACTAATTGCTGAACAGTGGCAGGGATGCAAGAATTGGGAATGCCACAATTTGGTATTCGTAACACACATCCCTCTGCTTAATAAATCTTGAATACAAACATTACAAGCTATGCTTTCTCCTTCAGCTGGATGGTTTCCAGGGCCTTTCCATTGTACCTTAGAATGCATGTTTGTCAAAACACTACTTTAAAGATTTTCCGATTAGTTTTACAGTAATAGGTGTGCTGTATTGCTATTGCTCTATAGCAATTTTCTGATAATAAACATAGAAAATTTTAAAATAAACTTTTAAGACTTTTAAAATTCCAGTGGGCTCCTGCCCTGTTAGACCAATAGAAGGATAAAAAGGTCACCTTTAGATCTGGGATGTCCATAGTAAACTGTAAGTTAAAATGCTTGTGTTTCTAATATACCCTAATTAGACAGTAACCCAAAATTTATGCATAAAGTTGTTTAGAAATCCTCATTGCTAACCAGCCATTTCTCCATGAAAAAAAAAAAAAAGATAAAAAAATCTGTAAAAGTTTCTTCCTTTTCATAAAAGGAGAGAACTGTAAGGTTTTTAAATGCTGAGAAGCTAAGCTGCCATGAAAACTTGCCATTAGCACTTTCACACCTGATTGGAAGGCACCAAAGTCAATGCTGTTCTACTGACAAAGCAGTGTCAGCCTATCAGTTTGGGATTCAACTCCAGCCTTTCAGAGCTGGAAGTGTGGAGAAGTTAAATAGGAATCAGTGACTCTCTTTCAAGTTTCCTGGATTTTCAGTAAAGATTTCTCATGCTGCTGTAGCTGGTGTAGTTTGCATGCTTCAACTTTTGCCACGATTCCTGCAAGCTTGAACAATTTCTGTATTTATGGAGATAGGTTACTTTTTGTATTTATCGGGACCATTCCCTGCTGCTATGAAGAGTGCCAGCTTGGTGCTGCAAAGTTTTATTACTCTGTTTGCCGCTCTAAATAAAATCGATATTAAGACTATCAACTAATTTGTAGCTGCTCTGGCAGGCAGCAATGACTTTTTTGGACATTGTTGATAGGAAGTAGAATGAAGCAACCAAAGCTGAGTGAGATGAAAAGCTTCACATACCACGGGTGTCTTGAGTGATAGAATGTTGGCAGTATATGAATTAGAGTTGTTCTCTCAAGTATATTCATATTTATTGTCAACAAAATTAAAATTGTATGGATAAGACATGCTTTCTTCTCTTCAGTTTCCACTCTGTCTCACAGCTTTATCTCTTTATTCTGAGCAGAATTCTGTCCATCCCTTCCATATGCTTCATTCACAAATCCAAAACTTACACTTGATCAGGGTTTCTCTGTCTCTGGTTACTCATGTAATTTCACTAAGTGCTTTGATGAGGTGAAGGTCTGAATTTTTAGGAATCAGCTGCTTCTCAGCGGCAGCATTGCCCTCTGGTGGAGGCATGATTCCAGAAGGGGGAAAGGGTTTTTTCCAGTGCATAGCCTCTGTGTCCCAGTGAAAAGAGACCACCTTCAAGTGGGAGACTAATGCTTTCTAGATGATTAGGGTTGATTTTGTAATTTGGATGTAACACAGCTTCTCTCATAAACAGTTCTTTATATTTCAATTTCACGTGTTGTGAATATGAATGCAGATCAGGAATTGAAAGTTTGTCTCAGTGTTGTCTTTTTTCCCCCCATGTATTATTAGCACTTAAACCTCATACCTGATTTATCTTCTAAACTCTTACGTATGAGAAAGAAAAAGGTATGTGGATTGTCCCTTTTGTTTCTTTCTTTATATTACCCAAATCTCTGCGAATTCAGGGGGTGGATAAAATATTAAAGCTATACTGCAGAATGTATTGCAAGAATTTTGGAAAATCCACACTTGAATGATCTTTCCCCCAATTAATATTCATGTAAAATATATGCCATTACTGACCACTGCATTAAGTGTGGTCTTGTGGTAGATGGAAACACTTTTAAAAAGTGTAAGAAATCTTCAGTGGACAAGGAGAGTGAGTACTATAAGCAAATGTCTTAAATAACAATGAATAAATTGAGAATGAGGGGAAAACATTTTCCAAAAAAAAGAAAAACTCTTTGCTGGTAGCATTAAAATTACTTCTAAAATATACTTAATTCAAACTTCCTATTTCTAGCTGAGCTAGAAATGTTAGAGTTTGAGTCCAAATAACACTCAAGGGATATAAGGGTCACCAAAAGAAATGTAACATAGCTCTTGCGGGGGGAGGGGGCGGTGGCGGGGAGGGGAGGGGAGGGGAGGGAAGGGATTCTGGGACTGAAGGCTTTGGAAATGGAATCTAGTTCTCATTGCAACTCAAAAATTAAGCTACAGTTGATGATGATGATAGGTCTCTGATGACTTCCTAAGTTTCCTGCATACAGATCCCATTTAAATGAGAGATTAGACCATTGGCTGGGGTTTTGAAAGAAGTAGGAAATGATTGAGAGGTCTTTGGACCTTTACACACGTTCTGTTGATTTAAAGTTTATAATTTGTCATAGTACTTAGTGCTTTAGCTTCCCTCAGGTATTTCAGTTACTTTCAACAAGTATTTCTTCTTCCTGGCTGACACAAGACGAATATAATTGACTTCTCTTTTTTCATCAATTCCTGGGATACTGGGCAATATTCTATGCCTAATATTTTGTACTGAGAATAGTAACAAGAACATGCATAGCCATTAATCAACGTAGTCCATTTAGAGACTTCTCATTTGTGAGCCTTGTAGAAACTATATTTTTTGCACACATGAGGAACCTTTTAGTCTGTGGGCTTTCTTCAGACCACTGCTGTGGATCATTCATTTTTATGTTGTTGTTCTTTTAGTATTCCATGGAAGAATAGTATATTAAAAGCTAAGTCATCATTATTTGATGTAAAAAAAAAGAGGAAAATATTAAGATATATGAAGGATTTAATGATTAAAGAATTCTTTAGTACTTCTAATATATTGAAAACATGTAGTACTTTCAGTCTGGAATGGACTGTGGAACTATTTCAAAGTATGAAAAAAATGAAAGTGTACAGACATCATAAATGATATCTCATTTTAAACATCTTAAAATTTGATTGTATGTTTCTTTTATGTACTAGAGGTTTAACTATATAGATTTTAAGTAATGAAAATGGGCAAACTAAGCTGCAACTGGGAGAAATTTGAATAAAAAATTTTCAGATGGTCTTTTGATGTCCCTGAATAAACTCAAGCTACAACAAGTACAATTAACAGATAAAAGTAATCTTTTTTGCCTTTGTTGCTGTAATGCATTATTGTTTTAAAAATGCAAATACTGAGAAGAAAGTTAGGAATAATATCAATAGCAAGCTCCTTATTGAAAAAAATATTTCTATATCAGTAACAAGCAGCTAGAAACATGATAGTAGTACCAGTGAAGAAAATTCTAGCTTTGACTGCTGTATTTCTAGCTAAAATCTGAAAATTTCTTTATGAAAATCACAGTATCTGTGCTTTGGATGCTTTTAGTTGGCTTAGATATGGAAAAATATTACCATTTGAATTGAGGGGGAGATTAAAGTCAGAGATAAATTCTCTTTAAATCTGAATGGAATGATCATAAGAAACAGAACTAAATCTACTGTCACATAACAATTTTTGATAAAACAGTGTTGAAATATCAGATATTCAAAACAAATTTGGATCCCAACACAAGCTAAAATGTTATGTTGCCTGATCTACTGCTTTGCAGAGATAATTCCACGCACATATAATAACACACTTTCAACCCTAATGATAGTATTAACTGTTTCCCATTACACATTTTGCTCTCACTTGATTTTTTTCCTTTTTTTCCTAATGATTATGGGATGTTTTCAGATTTCTTTAGAAATATATTATCAGTTTTTACCTACGAGTAACTTTTTTATTTAGAGTGCTTGGTTCTAAGGCTCTTGTTCTATCAATCTCTTTTATTAGCCATATTTGGCATTAAAAGCATGAAAAGACTATCTCCCTATTTCTCACAGAAGTTTAAGTGGAGTTGGGAGCACTTGCCTGAAAGTAAATTTGCAAGCTGGTTTTTCAATACCCCTTGTATTCATTGACCATCTGCCAGTTCCTCCTTAATTTACCAAAGCTTCTAGGACAATCTTTGCCTTTTATGGAAATACAAGGGAAAACAATGCTGAGAAGTTTTGGTCTGGCAAAAAAAAAAAAAAGAAATAAAAGCCTCCATAATTCTCTCAACAATATTAAAAAAAAACTATGAAAATAGAACTGTATTTAGGCAAAGGGTTTTTTCTGTTTGATTATTTTTTCCATGTCTACTTTAAATAGAAGGTTATTTACATATTTCCAATTAAAGGAAAATACTACCGTGAGTATCTGAATTTTGTCCTGTTATTCTGTTATTCGCCCTACTTATTCAGCTTTATTTTTTGTTTTCCCTACCACTTCCCCCACCCCCTCACCCCCCACCAACTACTTTGCAGTTCAGTTTAGCCTTGAATATGATTCTTGCTGACTGAAAAGGGGAAGGGTAGTAATCTAGTAGCATACAGCAAATGTTAGAAGAGCTTTCTTAAGTAATTGCAACAGAAGTGAACCTTTACATCACCTCTAGCATATGCCAATGCAAATGAACAGGATTCTGTGTATGGAAAAGGGTGCACCCGTAAGTATTATTAATGAATTTAAGTAATTTTTAATGACCTCACTTGCTTCTTTCCCTTTTTTCAAAATTTCTTATCAATTAATATGCTTCCTATTTCAGTTTAAGTAAACTTTACGGTCTTTGGTCCATTCTGCCCATCCTTAGCTTACGGTCCTGTTCAATCACTTCTAATCAGTGCACTTCTTTATGTGCTGTTGTTTTCAACCTTGTAGAATACATCCCATGAGAACACTTCTATAAGTGCATTATCCTTCCTGGATTATCACTCTGTTCACTATTAATTCATGAGATTGATTCACCTCCTTCCTTGTACAGAAATATTAACATGTAATTAAGATACAAATCCAAATGTGAGAGCATAATAACAGGAAAGCCATCTGAGGGAAACAAAATCACAGCAGTGACATGTTCTAGAAGAGAGCTGCAGCTGAAGATTAATTGGTGAGCACTCACACTGACAGGAGATAACTCATGTGTTGCATTGACAGAGGGAATGAAAGAGCTGGAATCTGCAGAGTCTTTGCCATAAATAAAGGAGACGGCTTTCTGCAGAGCAATTCCTAAACTGCTTACATTTAAATTATTTCTCATGTTGAAAGTAGTTTGCTGAATACTGTGCAAAATCTATGTAATTCCACTGTAGTTGGGTCAATTCACACTCACTTTACTCTGCTCTGTCACTTACAGTATCAATCAGTGGCTGTGAATTCAAACATGAGCACACTTTCATTTAGGATCGCTACTGGAGCAGCAGAAGGGCTAATGACATTCTGAATTTGTGCTTGGCATTTGCTGCTCAAATCTTATGAGATGCATAAACACACAGGCCAACATTTTATTGATCTGGGGTTACCTTTTGTGTTTATGTGTGTGTGTATCCCTGTGGTTCACAGTAAAACTTTAAATTTCTTGGGGAACTAACCACATTTATTAAAAGGGAAGTAGATTGCATTTTATATTACATTTTTGCACTGGTGAAAACCAGATTTTAAAGATTTTTAAGAGAATTTTGCAGCAGATTATTTGTGAAGAGAGGGAGACAATTTCATTTCTTTTGGAAGGTTAAAAAGAAATGCTTTTAAGTCATGTATCTGCAAACGACTTCATCTTTGTTAAAGAACTGCAAAGAGGTTCCATGCAAAGTTACATGTGCTGAGAATACCGGAATGAAGAGCACAATTCCAGTAACACCTTCAGAAAGTGTTATCAATAAATGAAAATACACATACAGTTAGATATTAAAATATTCATATAATTTCAACACTGGAACAGTTATAAGAAGGTAAGACCAAAATGGATAATGAGGTGTTAATAGCTAAACCTTACATAAGATACATTTGAATCAGATGGACACAAAATACATCCTATATGTTGAGTATTAATTCCAAATGAATAAAAATTCTCATAGAAAATATAAGTTGAAGCAAAACTTCAAACTGAAAGTTATTAAGGGTTTGAGAAATTCAGAATCGAGTGGGCAGATTTCCCAGAATACAGAACCAACAATTCTCTCAGTAATGTACCAATAGCTGGGACACCTCACATTCCAGATCCCATTGTTGTCAGGACAAATGCGTTTAATCAGCCAACTAAGCAGGTTCTACTGCACAAACAAATGAAGAAAAGACATAAAAGTTTACGGGCAATAAGACACATAAGCAGCCTGGGTTTTAATCCTGTTTTTTTTTTTTTTTTCCTTTGGTTATTTTTAACTTCTATGCAAAGATTAGTGGGTGTTTTGGGGAAGGAGTCTCTCTTCCCTGAAACTTCACTGACTAATGATGGTTGAGATTTACCCCCAGTGAGGTAGGTTGAATGTGAGAGATCAGTTTCTGGAACTGTATCTTCCATCCAGTCTTCTCAGAATTATGCAATAATTAATTCCCCTTCCTTCCCCATTCCCATTCTTCACTCTATGAAAGGATAAACTTGACTAACACTCTGAAATTCAGCTTGCAATGCCAGAGTGGTTGTATCACCACATGTAATAGGCTGCTATAATGGTAGTCATTCAAACAAAACCATAAAAAGTGCGTGAATGAATTACACAGACTGTGAAGACAGTGAATGGTTGTGAACTTGGGCATGAAGCTCAGGCAACCATTTGTAACCCTATATAGTTATGTTTGATAAGGCAGAACTCACCACTGAAAATCAGAGTCACAGTATCTTCATCCTTCAAGAAACATTCCATTAATCTCTTTCAGGCTGTACAGATGTGGAAAAGTACTTCTCTCAATAATTAAACAGTTATCTAAACATTACGGTATAAATCCTGCCCTGACTTTTCATTAGGAATATCCTATAAAAGACTCAGGACTGCAGTCCTAGCTTTACAGGTTGCATGTCCTAAACAATGAAATAATATCGAATGCTGCACATCATAAAATAAACCTCTTTCCTTCCCATCATCACATTTCAAATATGTCCACGAGTAGCCAGTGCAAAGTTAGACACAATGCCAGTTTGGACTGGAGATTGTACTTATCTTTTGATGGATTGTGTAATTATACCAAAAATAATTAGGATTGGCTTGAAAAAGTGTCTATTGAGTTGGCGCTTTTCAGCCATCCTTTTTATAATCATCCTGTCTGAACTAATAGAAAGTAAATAATGGTTAAAAGGTAATGAGAAGTAATGGACCTTAAACAGATTGACTACTGATTGGGTGCCACCAATCTGCAGCATTTGTGCTTCCTTTAGGGCCCTCCAGCTGTACAGCTACCTAGCAACCATGAAGTCTGCTATGAGATAGTCTCGTACAGAAAAAGCTGCAGTCGCCAGCACAGTACAGTGATAATCAAGCTGGCAACAGAGCTGAAATTACTGTGCAACAAATACCCTTGCATTCTGCATGATGTTAAGATCTGTACTGTGCATCACAGCTAAGATTATAAACCTTGCCTCTCAAGAAAATATTTTCGTACTTTAACTGTAATTTGTTTCCATATGCAGAAGTTGCGATGGGGAGGCTGGTGGGGGAGGGGTGGTGGTGGAGTGGTGTTTATCTCATGCTTACAGTCTCAGAACACTGGGTTGTTAATCTGCAATAATATATGAACCTAGGTTTGGACAATCCAGATTTGGACACCAACTTCTTTAATATATTTGTGTTTTACTTCTCTGCTACATATTTGGATTTAGAGGAATCTCTTCCCCCATGCCTTATTTTCTCATGTGTGAAAGAAGACAGTATTATTTATGTACATCAGTGAGTAGAACTAATGGAGAGAAAGGAGGTAATTACAGTGATAGAAATTTTAATTATTTCACTGTTATTTTGTGAGGTGATTAGGTAGAGATGGTGCTATACCTTTCATACAGTAGTAAAATGGTCAAATATTGTTCTGTCTGGTCCTCTGGCTCTATTAGCATTATGTCTTGTTCTAGTCCTACAGGGAAATAGCACCAAAAGTGTAGCATTCCAGCCATGTGCGGAATTCTTCTCTGTTGAAATGACCAATGTCCTAACCTACCTTGCTAAACTCTTTTTTTCAACCTAGACAATCAAAACTTTATTATATCTCATATATAAAAGTTAACTTTCCTTACAATAAACCTTCTAATAAATTTCTCACATCTAATTAAAATAATTTACAAATTTCATAGCTTTTCTATTCTTTGCTATAGTTTAAATTATTATTGTTTTTTCAGTACTGAGACAGGAATGTTTTAATGTCCTGTTGTGGAGAATGTCTTAGCACATTAACATAGTACATTATTCTGATTTTGGTTAGAATATCTCTATCCTTTAAATAGTGCTTTCTGAATTTAGGTCTTTAACTGGTTATCCTCAAATAAGATATGTTACTCATGGATATTTTGTTTTAGGTTTTGAGGGGGTTTTAAGTGCCCTATGAGTAAATACCTCTGATTAAAAACCTGATCTGGCACCATTTGTCACTTTTTTAATATTTGTATCTTTTTTCTTAACAAATGCAATTGCAACCCCCAAAAATGTGCATGTTTCTTTTGATTTCTCTCTTGGTTCACAAGCCTGGGGTGCAGTCAGCAGGAGGTGAACGTTCCCCTGATGTATCTGACCAATAGTGCTGACTATGGACAGCTGAAGTGTTAACACTGGTAACACCAGACCATTCTGAATCCTAGCTCTTCGTAATGACCTGCTTGTCCAAATGTAACCCTGAAAAAAAGAATATGGAATTATTTTGTTATGTGCCCATCAGCTAATTCCAGTTTTAACCCTGGCAGTGTCAGGGAGCAGCATACAAAACACATGGAAAGCAAAGTATGCACAGGACATTAGCTTTTTCTGTGACTGCAGTCTTACCCCAAAGAGAACAGCTCTTAGTTCTGGATCTTTAAGTAGCATATTTTCTCAATATTACAGTTTTGCTTAAGCAAATTAATAGTGTCATTACCCTGGTTCTAAAATTTTGTGATACATTTTGATCAATAACACATAACCTGAAACAGCACTAAATGAAATTGATAATGTGTGTGACAAAACCCTCGAATTGTAACTGTGAATAGGGAATTGGCTCAGGCAGGTAGAGTAATAAAGAATTTGTGCATTTTTTAAGTAGCCAAAGATAGCTTTAAAGTGAAGTGGTAGTGGATTTGTATATACCTGCCTCTGTAGGATGTGAATGGGAGAGTGAAATCTGGTCTTTATTTTCCATTGAGTGGATTTGAAACTAGCACTGCAGAGATAAATTTGGCACAGCCCTACTGTTCTTCTTTTAATCTACCCTTGTGTGAAAAATGATAGCTGCTTTTACAAAGTGTCAGTTTTCCAAGTCTTCTGGATTTCTGTCTTAATATATTTTGACAGAATGGAAGCTTAAAGGTTTTGTTTTTTATGCCAGTTCTACAAAACCAAAATAATCTCTGATAGTAAAGCTCTGATTTGATGTATTCAAATTTCTCTTCTTCTACTGGAGAACAAAACTATCTTGGTGTCAGTTTCATCTGCAATGAAAAGTGTGCCAGAGGCAAGAAGTGTGGCAGGGACTGGGTCCTCATATGGTGCTCATATTGGGGAACCTTGCATAGGTTTGAACTTGTAAAGGCCTCATTCAACATGTGGATGAATCTGGTTTTGGTATAAAAAATGCCACAATTCTGTTTTACTCAAGACCGCTGCAACTTAATCTGTAAGAGTTAAGGTACTTTGGTACTAAAATCTAAAAATTTAAAACATTATTTCTCTCCCTTCCTAGAGAATGTATTGTTTTGTAAATGGATAGGTAGCTTGTGAATTACATAATTATTTAAACTATCTGCATTTTCTTTTTTGAGGCAACCTAAAATGTGTCTGTTGAAAGGTTTGAGCTTTAAGTAATAGAAACTCCTTCGGAGAGCTCTGTTATTTTGAAAAAAACCCAAACAACAACAAAACAACAAAAAAACCAAACCAAAACAAAAAACCACAACCAGCCAAACAAAAACCCTTAAAATTGCCTTCAGATCTCAGAAGTTAAACACCGTTATTGGGGGTAGTGCAGAAAAGCTTTGGGCAAATCTTACATAGTAACAAATTTCATTCAGCAGTTTCCCAATTTGGCTCCTCTTGTTCCCACATCAGTCATAAAATAGTTGGCTGTATATTGTAGTACTATCAAAAGAGTCTCTGAATAGAAGTGTTTGCACTTCCCATTCCTTTCCTCAAGGTACAGCACAGTGTGTGGGAACTTGCAGTATTACCTGATTATGAAACTTTGATGACTAAGACAAGTCACTGAGGAAATTTTTCAGTACTCTCTTATTTTCCTACAGTTCATACTCTGTGCCTGAGAGGAAGCTTAATACCAGCGGTAACTGGTTCAGAAGTAGATTTCACCTGGGGACATGAAACTAGAGTAAATACTTGCTTTTACGATGATTGAACTTAGAGGTACATTATCTTTTGGTGTGAGGGCACTAATGGTTTGCAAGGAAGGTGTTATCTGACCAAATAAATCAGGTATTTTATAAATGGCTCTGGGTGTGGCTTCAAGGTGAGATAGTTAGCATAAAAATCAATGTTCATATGGTCTGTTATTCTCTTGTACCTGACAGTGTCAGAAAGAACATTAGCAATTAGTAAGAAGAGGTAAGACTGCTCCAGAGTACTCTGAGCATTTGTGTCTTTTAGCTTTCTGAGTTACAAGTGATATCTGTTTTCAATAGCTATTGCTAGACTTTTAGTCCATAAGATTATTTAATCCTTCTTTGAAATAAGCAGAATCCCCACCTTGACTGTGTAAATTATCTCACTTTATTTCCTACTTCTGCTTCATTCAAGGCCCCTGCGTGTTAGTATTGGGAAGAAATAGTGAAAAGCATGATGTTGGTTGATCACCTTCCCATTTTGAATGTGACTTTCTAGTCTAGTGTAATGCCCTGCTATGGTAAGCGCTGTTTCAACTGAACAACCTTATCTATTAAGTTCTTCCTTTTAGAAAAGGCTTTTTTCTGGTTTAAATTATCTTTGTTTCCCTCCTCCTTGTTTTCCTGATATGGATGGGTGGAAATATGTGTGAACAAATAGCATGGACTTGTGCAACGGCATTCACTTGGTGTGTTGGGATAGAAAACATGGTATGGTGATGTGGACTGCAAAGAAGAAACTTATTTTGTGCTTCTAGCAGTGTGACATTAGAGCATTTTGTTGTCTATACCTTGAAAGCACTTGGAATCTAGATATTGGGGCTGGGCAGGGAGGAAGGATGTAGTATACAGATCAACAAGTGATAGCAGGTGCAATTTGCACCACTGAACTGATAGCAATTGTTTTGGCAACTTGCCTTGTTTCCTAGAATATTAGTAACAGATCAGTAGTAGATGCTAATTAATAAGTCTTGTTTTAATGAAATTTAAGAGCATCTGCTGATAATACTTTTCAATATATTATAGCAAGAAGGAAACAAAAGAATGCAAAATTAGGGGAAGCCCCCAAGATACTTGGAACCAAAAGTTATTCTTTGAAAACTGAAGGATGTGAAGCTTTTGGAGCATTTTTTGAGAAAATAGACTTGAAGTAGACATGTAAAAAATAAATTCATGAATTACCGTTGTATTACAGCTCTTATGTCAGAAATACCTCTTATGTCAGAAGCAGAAGTTCTCAAACTTATAGAAATTTCTGTAGTTCTAGTGGTTCCAGAGTTAATAATAGACTGTGGATATTTTGCATTAAATCTTAACAGCCTGTGAGGATTTTAATTGCTGTCCTGTGTTATTATATGAAACCTTGAGTCAGGGTGTGGAAGAAAGTCAAATGCTATGTCACTTATTATATTTTATGGCACTTATTTTAATAGATATGGGCTGCAGAAAACCCCCCTTGCCCCGCCCCGCCCCCCCCCCCAGTTTAAGCAGTACTACTTTTTTTTAATGTATATTTTTATATTTTATTTTTTGTGGTCTAGAGAACATAGGATTAGGCTACAGATTCAGAAATGGAGTATGTTTGCTGTTGTTTTATATTTAATACACTTGTGAATAAAATCAAACACAAATTCCTGAGGAAAAAAATACATTTAAAAACATGACTGTCTGGTGAAGCTGACCAAACCATTGAAATCTTACACACTGGTGATATATTGAAACAAATAGAGCAGCTCTTAATCCTGTGTTGCAACTGGATGGATTTCTAGATAAAAGATTTTCCCTTCTGTGCAGATTTTCACCTTTTCTAAAAACCTGAGAAATCAGACAATTAAATGCTGTTATTATGGTATAAGCAGATATTTTTGGGATTTTTTTCTTTGTCTCGTCTCTTATTCAGACTCCTGGTTCACACATGAATGATCTACTCAGCTCTCAGCACCAAGTACAAATGGCATTTTTGGGTTCTTTGATTGGAAAAGGCTTTCTTATTTGAAGTTGTACTGTTAGACTAAGCGATAGTGCAACCCAGTTATATTCTACTCTGCAAGCAAAACATTTGAGTCAGCAGATAAATGCAGTTCCCAGTTGCATAAACTTTGACTGCTGTGTGTTTATAAATATGCATTTAAAGTACACTTTCCAAGACTTATTTATGCTTTATGTGTGTATTAAACTAGCATATTTATCTTGGAGATTAAACAGGAGTTTATTGTATATCAGCAAAAAGTTATCTCCAGATTAAGCAATTTAAATATGAAAAGTTAACAATTACTGAAGTAATTATCTTTCAAATAATTTTTTATTTTTCCTCTTAATGTTTGTGCATTTTTTGTAGCTGGAAGGCTATATCTGCTTCTTTTGACACTATTTAATTTAGTACTCTTACTACAAGGTTGTGTTATTCTTAGCATATTGTAAACATAAAGTTCTGATAATTTGTGTGTTTAGGATTTACAGTACTAAACATAACATTTGTATCATCTGATTATATTGTAATCCAGTGAGTAAATAATACCAATCAAGCTTTTGTGTTCTTAGTGATTAAAGCAGAAATAAAACAATTTTTGCTGGTAAGGATAAAAATGCATGATTGTGGCCATTTCCCTAACACAGAACTGTATCATGATATATGCAGATATAAATAGAGTCTTATCCCACTGCAGAAGCTGGTTGAGTCCAGACCTGTCATTCATTGAGCCACACCGCCCTTTCCAGGCAGTGTGGATGAATAGGTCAAGAGCAGTGCAGTCAAACTTGATGACCTTGTGTTTGGAATATATGGGTTTAATGGTCTAATCTCTTAAAATCTTTGACAAACTTCAGAGTGACCCAATTGACTGTAGCCTATTTGCTCCTGTGAGGTGTTAGGGGCAGCCTTGGAGCACAGTTTTCAGTTTAATTCAGAGGAACATGTTTTGTGCTTCTTTGGGAGCTATGTCCAGGGATTACTGGGAGAGGTACCTGAAAAGCATCACCCTGATGTGAAATACAAACATTGCGTGATGGGTTTTAGTGTTATAGACATTATCCAATTCTAATTCTAACATTCTAATGAGCAAACCTGTGTTTTATCAGGAACATAGGAAAACAGGATTCATGTGCAGGAATAAACAGTTACTGTTTTCAAAGTCTTTTCTGGCACTGCCATTTTTGTTTCTAAAATTAAGCACTTCTGTTTATGCTTTTGAAGTCCATGAATACTTTCTTTAACTGCACTAGCTGGGACTATGACAAACAGCAGTTGTGTAGGGTAGGTATGTGAAACTTCAGCTATTACACCTGTGCAGTCTTAACTTGAAATGTCCTTGTTCATTCTCATGTGAGACTGAAAAAATAGTCAGCATATTGTCTGCCGTGAAATTTACCTATAGTTAATTTAATAATATGACAGAATAAATTTTTGTCCTTTTATTTCCTGCTGCATTAATGAGCTTTTAAGGCAGTCTGTGCAGCTGATCTGTCATATGTAGTTGTATAAGTAATGCAAAATAAACAGTATAGATTTTAATTTTTTTTTAATAATCTTTGGTAATAGCATTTTTTAATATGAAGGGAGCAACTGCAAAAATTCAGTCTGTTATATATTTCTCGAAGTCAGTATATTCATCAGAATTTTCCTATTAAAAACTACTATATTCAGTTTGTTGTGCCCTTGATAAACAAACAAGCTTTAAATTTAATGTTACCTTTATGACTGATATTGAGACCTGGTATAGTGTCCTTTGTGTTTTAAATACTTCCTACACAGATATATTTGATCACTTGCCAAATGTTGACCAAATGTATTTTTTTTTGTTTATTTGCTTGCTTGTAGCTGTAAAATTCAAGAGATTATACCAATGTGAAACTGAGGCAGGTTCATATGTGTAATCAGGTTCACTGATCCCAAAGCAGCTGTGACTTTCTTTTTTTCTCTGTCTCTTGAATGCTGTTAACAGGTGTTTATTGTTTTATAGCTCTGTCAGTATTTTTCATTAGTATTAACGGCTTTTATATGTAATGACATTTTTTCTGTGTGCTTCTGTATAGAATTTAGCATCAGTGATATGGGGAGAAAATGTGCTTCCCCAATTTGTGTGATGTTAAGGAGTTGTTTAAAAATTAATTCCTGTTTATTTGATTCAAAGTCAGGTATCTCACTTGGCAGGTGTCAGTCTGGGTTAGCTTTTTATCATCAGTTTTTGCTTTGGAATAGAAACTGTTAATCTATGTGCGAGTAGGCCTCAAACTCCAATGTAGTTAGTACATTACAGCTGTGCTAAGCTGTAATTATGCAAAGTAGTTTATGCAATAAATTTGGGAATAAGAGTCAAGATACGAATTTAATGTCTGAAGGGCCAAATTAATAAGGTTACTAATTGTATAAACACAATGAACACATTCATTATTCTTTTAGTTTTCAAGCTAGTTGTCTGAACAAGTATGCAATACAGTTCAGGATCTTGAGCTTTTTGGGACTGCTGCTGGTGAGGGCCTTCAAATGTTGTTTTCAGCTACTGATAGTGCAGATACTGCTGTGTCTATTGAAGTTCCAGTTGGAAATGAAAGGAGAGGATGAACATACTGGCTGTTGCCCTGTCGTCAGGTAAATTATGACACCAGACAGTTCCCAGTTTAAGCACTCAATTTTTCTGTGACACTTGATACTTAAATTATTAACTATCTCCTGTCCCCCTCGAACAAGATAATATGGAAAAGGCAATGTACTGTACAATTTTTTATTTTTTTTTTATTTCAGTTTGAGCTTAAAGCACTATATTAAGCAAATTGGGTATAATATCAAACATCTCACTATGTTAGGGTTTGCATGTCACTTTTTCCACTGCTTAGATGAAATCAAAGCCATTTGAGCTACAAGCCTTGCACTAGATTTTGTGGCAGAACTTTTGCTGTTTGCTTTATTCACTTATATCAGCAGGAATCTGTAATTTACTGATTTGATACATTACATATGCCAAACTTGTCCTGAGAGACTGAATGTAATGTATAACACTGTGGTGGTTTAGTTT
The DNA here is from genome assembly GCA_013396755.1 of Sclerurus mexicanus. Lineage (NCBI taxonomy): Eukaryota > Metazoa > Chordata > Aves > Passeriformes > Furnariidae > Sclerurus > Sclerurus mexicanus. The sequence goes on from VWZF01004379.1 coordinate 144,563, forward strand.
CCTTGGTTTTGGTTTAGGCCTTCCCTGGTAACAGGGTTATAACTAAGGAAGTATTCCACACCATCCCTTTATGTAATCGGGTGTATATAAGATGAGAAGGAAGGTTTCCTCCCTCTCCCTTCCTTTCCTGTGCTTGGAGGACAGCAGGTCTCTACGTTGACCTCTCTCTTATCTATATGAGCTGAGGCATATCTGAGAGCTGTTGTCCCAGTCGCACGGAGGTTGGAGATTTCTCTGTTTCCTTGAGGGAAGTTTGGTGAAAATTTATTGTGTTAGTTACTTTATTGAGCATTTCCCTTAGTTTCCCGTAGTGTGTGTATCTGTTTTGTTTTTACCCGTTTTTGTCCCTCTTCCCTTTTCCCCCTTTTCCCCCTTTTCCCCCTTTTCCCCCTTTTCCCTTTTGGGGTTGTTTGGGATTCTTGTTCTCTATATACAGTGTTTAATTGTATATAACTAATATATGTGAATATATATATATATGTACTTTTACTACAATTTTCTTTTGGTACTTTTTTTCTCTCTTGGGAGATGGAGGGGGGAATCTGTGTGGCCAATGACTGGGTTTGGCAGGGAGCCAACCCAAACCTCCACAAACACGTGGGCCAAATGTCAATTAAGTTTGGATTTTATTTCTGCCTCTTGAAGTTTTGTCTGCTGAACCACTAAAAGGAAATTGCTCTAAAATACGTGGTGCTTCCAGTTGAAGCCTCTTGATTGTTGCAGTTATTTTTCAACACAGCTTATTCATTCTGACCGTCTTCTCTGACCAAATTAGTGAGCACTATATAAGGCAAGTGTGTTTATTTTCACACTAGCCCTTTGAAATACTGCCATTTGCACTTTTTGGTTCTCTGCCATAGAAAAACTCCTCTGTTCTGTTTTAAATCTCTAAGATATTTATTAGGAGGTTTTAATACCTTTGCTTGCAACTTAAATTTAGACCATCAAATTCTGCTCAACTTTCACAAACCCTACATCTACATATGACAGAAGTCTCTGAACGCTTGAATTTCTGATGCTTATGTTCCCTAAATGCCTTTTGTTGTGCTTCTGGTCCTAATCTGAGTCACCTTAGATGCTAAACTTTTCACTATTGCCATTCATTTAAACTTGACAGGATTTGAAGACAAGGGGGTTTTTTTTTGTGGTTTTTGGTTGGTTGGTTTCGTTTATTTGTTTTCCTCCTTGTCTGAAGTTGCCTGTTAACTTAGGGTATAACATCCTTCCTGGGTCTCTTATATGAATTGCTTCGTTTTAAGAAGATTCACATAAAATATGATAGACACGGGCTCAAATTATACTGTTGCTATGGAGGACTTGAATTTAATTTCAACTCCTGAGTGCTTCAGTATGGAAACGTTAACAGCTTCAGCAAGGAAGCTGGGAAGCACCTGCACTGAAGAGCACAGGATTTTGGTTACTTCGGGGACAGGACAGAAATAGTGCCTGTAAAGGGTGTCCAGTCAACTGGCTTAGATAAATTGAGTTTTAAATCTGAAAACTAAAGACTGTTGTGTGGAAAGAAAAGCAAAGGGTCTTTTTGTTTCAGAGATGGTTATTTCTGCCAGTTAAACCCTGTATCTGTATTTGTTAGCTGTTTATGGTTGGAATTACATATATGGCAAACACACAAACTACTTGGATATGTATCTGCTAGCCATTAGACAAGAAGTGGATAGGAATTGTTAGAGAATCCAGAACAGAAACTTTAATCTCTCCTGGTGGTTTTTTTTTCTTACAAGGGCCAATAATGACAGATTCAGGGAGTATCATCTTTTCGTGCATTTAGAAACGTCTTATGCTGCTAAAAAATTTATTGAATTGAAACTGTTTGCTCTCAGCTTCTCTAAGCTCAAAGCATTATTTACTTAACCTAAAAAGCCAAACTATTGTGGCTATGAAATAATTAAACTGCCTTAGAAAACTATTTATTTAGAGAATAATCTTATTGTAGAAAATACCACCTTTTTTCATCCCAAATGTCATCCAAATAATTCAAAACTGAAGTGCAGTATATCAGCCATGAACACTTGTCATCTATTTCACTAGAAATTGCTTATACAATTTGTTTTGCCTCTATAGTTTAATGCTTTAGATTTTTGTCTTCACGTGTGTATTTTTTCTAAAAATGCTTTTTTTTCAGTGGGGTGCCTCTTCTTAATAGAGTGGCAATCTAAATTTAAAATTTGGCTTAAGAATAGAAAAACATTCTAACTCTCTCCAGCTCTAAATTGTGTGTCTCTTTGTTGTTTCTTTATCAGGTGAGTACTGATGAGTACATTGAGAATCTTTAACCGGAGAAATGCACAAAAAAGAAACCATTTTTAGATGCAAATATATTGCATACAGCTAATAGTTGTTAAATATTTAATATCCAAACCATTTTTGTTTGTTTGTTTGTTTATTGTCCTTAATGGTGTAGCTATTTGTTAGATGATTGCAGAACTGTACAGCTGCAAAACCTTTTTCACCACTTACTGTTTAAAAAAGAATAAAATACAACAAACCAAGAACAATCCCAACCACCACTTTTTGAAAACTAAGCACTGAAGTGCTCTGTTTTAATACTAAGACAAGTTCTGCAAGTCTGTTGTTGATGGCATTTTGCTTATTACAGAACCAGTTGCTTTGAAAAAGATGTTTTGTTATCTGCTTTTAAAAAGGAGTAAATAAAAAGAAATCTTGTAGTTTCTCTCTGGTAATGAGGAATTAGGAGGAACTATAGACTCATCAATTGTTTGACTTGGGAAACTGACACCTTTTGAGGTATTCCAGCTCCTGTAAAATAAATAAAAATAAATAAAAACTTCAACACTTCATTTAGCTGTGTCTTAATAGCATACTTGGAATGGCTATTGTGCCTCTTACCAGATTAAAACCTTTGAACCTGTTCTATAATATAAGGGCAAATTAATGCCTGGTGTAACACCAAAGACTTTTGCCTTATTTCAGTTTTGTAGATTGGGGCAGGCCTGTGAAATAGAAAGCTTTAAATATAATTTTTCACCTTTCAGTATCATCATCAACTTCATCCATGTGGTGACTTTACAGTTCAAACCCAGCTTTTTTGTTTGTCTACACTTACCTGGGAGGCAGTCAAGAGGAGATGGAGATCCATTTTAAAAATCATCTCTTTTGTTTCAATCAATCACATGCTCTACAAACTTGTCTTGAAGGAAGCTACCAGACCCAAAAATAACATTCAGTGTGCATGAAACATTAAGTGACATAGTTGCCTTCGGTGCAGTGACATTTTGAAGTAGCATAATGCTGAACAAAGCCCCGTCATCATTGTAATCTTGCATTCTAATCCACCATTACAGTGTACTGATGTCTCAGTTTATGTTCTGGAGGCTTTAAAGATGGTAATCTTCTGCAAAAGTCTGTATTAACCAGTCTGCTGTGGCATGTAGCTATACAGTGAAAAGTAAAATGCCAGTAAAGTGATCTTATGATATGTTGGTTTGAAAACTTGTATGATATAGTTAGTGGGAATAAGGGAAATAGATTTCTTTTTTTGTGTGGAACAGGAAATCCTCAAGCCTTTTTGGTTTTGTGATGTAATTGTAGCTGACAGAAAAATCTAGTCTTAAAATGCTCAGCCACATTTTGATTTTCAGATTTAAAACATGCTCTGAAGCAGAGCAAGTTTACCTTTAAATAAATAATAATGAGGAAAAGAAAAAAGAAGCTAACAGGTTTGGTATGTATGTGTAAAAACTGCTCTTGACTTCAGGCATTAACTTCCCACCACATCTGGTCAAAAGTATGTCTTTGAGGTCAGATTGTAAAATACTAGAAAAAGAGGTCAGATAAAGTTGCATCTTAGTTGTGCAAAGCCACCAGAGTTGTGTTGATTTAGACTGGTGTTACTGAGTTTTGATTTTTAGCCCAAAGCTTTACTGTAAAAAACCACAGGTATTAAAGTCATGCATCCAGGAAAAACCTTCCTTCAAGTTGACCCTTCCCCCCCCTTGCTTCTAGTCAGATGTGCTAGTTTTTTGTGACATTTAGGTGTGGAAATTTTCTTGAAATTAAGATCATGTGACAGATTACTGCATGCAACAAGAGAGAGGTCATGACATTTCTTCCTAGACAGAGAAGAGTTGACCATACAAGTTTTATTTTAATTTATCTCTAGTTATGAAAGGTACTTTGTTTTACATTGATTAAAAATTTTGTGAAGAATTGCTGATGTTATAGTAACATTGATGAAGAGCATGCCTACTACTTTTGGCATGCAGTTGCCATAGCAACTGTACTGTAGAGTGACCCAAATTAATTTTCCACCAGTTGTTAAGTGCCCTGTCAGTTGTGTCTTGAGCTAGGGATAAGCAGGCTGGAAAGTACTTGGGTTTTTTAATAATCTTGCCTTATGATTTGTTTCTTGAAAGTGTTTGGCTGAACTATGTTACTCAACCAAAATCTACCACCTTAATTGTGCAGTTAAATGCATGCTATTTAAATCTCAACATTATAGTAAGACACACTTGAATGAATAACTAGTAATTGAATGGAAGGAAAGGTACAATATCTCCAGAGTAGCTGGAGTAGACAATATTGTGTGGTCATTTGCAACCTCTGGCTTTGCACTGCTCTGCTGCTTTTAGACCTTCTCTAAGTCCCTGCTAGAGAGGGTCTTCACTGTGCCTGATCTGATGGACTGTATACCTCTGTATATTTTGCTACCTCTTCACAGTTCAGTAGAAGGATGCTAAGTGAATGCCAGTAGATAAATGAGTCCTTTGACAATAAAAGGATACAAATATAGCATGTTGGCAGCTTATTGCTGCCGCATAGTAGAGTTGCTCTTGCTTGTACAGCTGGTTTGTCATGTATGTGACATGAAGTCATCTGTTCAAGTGTCAAGTTACTCAATTATTTGGAGAAACCTCATGCAGTTTTGCCATTGTTTGAGAATTTTGGCGTGCATACTGTTGCTAAGGCTTGACCTTCCTGATGCACATTCCTACTTCCATTTCAAACCCTGCTGCACTGCACTAGAATCTGACAAAAACCAGGATGGCAATTTGTCTGTATTTTCCCTTACTGGATATGGTTTTGCCCCACCTTGTTCTTGGTGGATTTCTATTTGTGTCAATGAATTCATCTTCCTTACTTGAAGCTCATTAGTATCTTGCCCATTTGTGCAGTCTTTTCTTATACAAGGGTCTGTTCTGTATGCAGAGTGAGTGCATCTGTATTCATATACATCTTGTAATATGTAAAACAGTGTAATTTCTAGCATACATTTTCATAAATAGTGGATAAGGCACCTTTAAAAATATGGTCTTAAAACTACTTGTGCACAAGGGTTTTGCAAGTATAAAGTGTAGTTCTGCTGTTAACTTTGTAATAACTGTTCAGATTATGATATTGTGTTGATATGTGATCAGCTTATCTAGGCAGTTTTAATATATGCAGTTTAAGAAATAGGTATGCATCTGACTGCTTTTTTCATTAAAACAGTTTTTAGAGATTGATTCTGGTATTTGATAGCTTATTTGCAAAAATTAAAGGAATTAAACTTCAGGTATAAGACATGATTTTGAGAAGAGAATGTCTTTCACTGGCTGTTTATTTTAAAACCTTCTGCTGATTCAACCAAGTTCGATGTTTTTTTAACTTGTAGTATAGGTTTGATTTTATTAATGTCTTGAAAGGAACTTGTAGAAACTCTGCAAACATAATGTTGCATTCAAACTGACACAAAGCTTTTAATCATGAGAACATTAGCTGGGTCTCCTCATTTAAAATGTTCAAAATGCCTGTATAGCAACTCTAAATGTATAAAAAAAGTTAAATTTGTTGTATTAATAAATATACAAGAAATCCTGCTGATAATGCCTTTTGTCTTACAGATATTGAAGTAGGATTTTGTGATATTTTTCTAAACTTCATTTGTCAAATAGCCTTTTAAATAAATATCTTGAAGTCAGTTGGCTGATTCTACTGAGCAGTAGAAGTATGCTTATATGAACTTGAGGCTTGGGAAAACTTAACCTTATATACTTTCAGGCATTATTTTTGTTTGGAGAAAGAAGACTTGAAGAAAGAGTAGAGTAGAACAGTCTCTTCAATGTCTCATGGTGACATGGTTTTAACTGGGTAGAGCATGTATCCAATTTCAGAGAAAAGCATTGGGTAATCCAGAATGATCTTTTCCTTTGTTGTGGGGTAGTGGTTTTTTAAAAGGATCTGTTTTAAAGAGAACTGAAAACATGCTGTTGATGACTAATGATTTTCTGTCTCTGAAATATTAACTTCTATGGAAGCCAGGTTATTTATGGGAAAAGAACTTACAAATATAATGTCTTTGAAGATGAAGCTTTTTAATTCCAAGAAGTAAATTTCCTTTTGAGTCATAAAAGCAGATAGGGTCTTAAGGGCTGAACACATACCTTCACTTCTCATTTTGCAAAGTCGTTGCTGAGATGAGAACATACAGTAAGCATACTCACTTGAAAGCCTGTCTGTAATCAATATGCATAGACCAAGTAATGAAAGGCAGGAACAAATTAGGGGTGAGAGAGGGGAAGAATTTGGACTGATGCTAATTCTTCTGCCACTATGAACTGCTATGACTGTTGGAGTGTCATAATTAATACTTATGTGTACTACTTTGCCCCTGATATATTAAGGAACGTAAGTGGGCTACATGATGTGGTTGCTTCTAATGTCAGAGGGCAAAATTAGTGACCCAGAATGTCCTTTCTAGTCCCAAGTTCTCTATTTCCTGTCTCTTCCAGAATGATGTGATAGACTTGAAACTCTCTTGTTAATAACTTGTAATAATCCAATCCATTGTATTAACAAAAAGTCTAGTACTAGACTTAAAAGAGGAAGCTCAAGCAAATTTTAAGGAATATACCACGTATCTGGAAGACCTATTCAAGAATAACAAACTGTGTGATTACACTGTAATATTCTGTAGTCAAATATAGTCTTACTGCTTTTGATTCCTGTCCATAAGTGTGATGTGTAACAGCCTAGAAGATATTTCAACATCTTAGACTGCTTTTTCTCTTCTGCTGAGGGAAGCTGAGTGAATGCTATTATCAGAGCCTTTTTTTTTTTCTCCTTTTTTTCCATTAGGCCTTACACCTGTCATTGAAATTGGAGGCACATTATAGTTCTTTGCAGTAAGACTTGTAATTTGTTAAGAAATGGTATAAGAGATTTGACTCATTTCTGAATGGCTTTCATCTTTCCAAAAAGACTGTTCTTGTGCAGTTCTAATGCTGCTCTCAAAAGCCATTAACTGAGGTTATAAAAGGATACATACTGAATGGAATATTTGTCTTCCTCTATATGCATAGCAATACATTATTTATTTGCATGGAGACTTAGGGCTCTTCAAAAACACTTTATTGCTTATGAGTCTCCAGAAAGAACAGAAGTCTTTCCACTGTGCCTGTAATGTAAAGTGATGTTTCTTGCCAGCACCTGCAAAAGGGACACAAGACTCAAAAAGGTAAGAAAAAAAGCCCAACAAAAACCAACAGCAACAAAAAGACCCTAAAAAAGTCAAACCAAAACATAAACCCCCAAGCCAAACATAGTCTGCCTGTCCTCCTTCACCAAGAAACCTCAAGCTCTCAAGCCATTGTAATATCTGTTATAGTGGCATGATTTCCTTTAGGTCTTTTCAATAATCTAAATTTAAAGAGAACAGACTGAGGAAGCCACAATACCCAGTTTTCTGATTTTCTGATTCTGAAGCTAACCCGCTCTCAAATCACAAGGCTTGCCTGTGCCTGGGAAGCACTGTGGGTTCACTGGGTCTTAAAAAGGGCAGTAAAAGTGATGTTTCTAGTTCTTGTTTAATCAGCTTGAAAAACTTGGCTCAATATATGTATGCTGAAAAATTAATGCATATCAATACAAAATAGTCTGGCCATTTTGGATAAAGGGTGGGGTAGAAAAATTCAAAGCCATACTGAAGCTTTAATAAGTATAGTGCTGATCTGCCTAATAAAGGTGTCAGATCTGCAGGTTCTGAAATGCTTAAAACAGCATTTATATACAGAAGATGTGTTTTTATCCAGTTATTTTAGATATTGTAACTGTTTTGAAGCCAATACAAAGATATTGGTGATAATCTCCTCAGAACTTGAAAACAGAATAAAGGATAACGGTAGGATATGCAAAATTTGTTGCAGTAGGGTGAATGGATATCCCTGCCTACATGTTGTAGTGCTCAAAGTTTACTAATTTTCATGTGAGTGTGATCAGGCACAGATGAGAGGAGTTATATTTAGAGAACAGAGCAGGAGTTTGTGACTATGTTTTAAGAACTTACCTGCCTTTCTACTATCTCCAGCTGAATGATTTTGTTCCTCAGGTGACACTCACAACTACTACCTGTTGCAATGTACAGAGTGGTGAGGTTGCATAAGTAGCTGCTGAAGACTACTTGAGTGTTCTACTCTACTTTGTTTAGCTGGGGGGAAGAAAGAAAAGAGCAATGAAACATGCTTAAATATTCTACTTTAAATTGTAAGTCTTAGTTTTCATTGTTGCTTCTAGATCTTATTCAGAAGGAATATTTGTTCTTTAAGTTTGGGGATTAGAGAAAGCAGTCACATGTGACTGCAGGGTGATTTCACATAGAGCTATTATGTTTTCAGGGAATAAAGCAAATATTTTATTACCTCTGCCTCAGTTTATTATCCTTGCCTCAGGCAAAATATGAAGGTTTTATATTAATCACCACAGAAAGGAGATTGAGGGTTTTTTCTTTCTCCTGTCCTACCTCCTTTCCTGTCTCCATCCAGTGGTTTGATGGGGAATGTCAGAGTAGCACCATGAGGGATTCTCCTCAGGGAGTTGGCTGCTGTGGTAACTTCAGGCACGCTTGCACAGAGGGGATCTTGGAGTGGGGACAATTGACAAAGTTACTCCAATGTCTAGGTGTTGAGTAGACAGATTTCTGCAGAGGATGCAGAAGGAAAGCTGGGAGAAGAAAAATGTTCTGTGGAAAACATTTCTGAACATGTGTGCTAAGTCTTTTTGGTGAGTGTATAATCACCAGCATGTGGTGGAACTCAGTACTCTCTCCACTACTGCAGTAGAACTGTGGTGATAAAGTGTGAAAAAGATATAATGAGGGAAGTGGGTTAAAGTTGTACCTGTGGAAGAGATGCATGGTGCTTATTAGCTTGGTCAGACTTCTGCATTTTCCAGAAACAGATGCCACTGTTTAAAACCTTTCATAATTATACATGTACACAAAAAAGTGACTTTTGTTCTTAATGCTAAGCGTGTTTTAATCTGAAGGTGACAAATGCAGCAAAAGTAAGACAAGAGAAGGCAGTAAAGAGAGGAGAAAGGTTAGTGTTTTTTGAATTCAAATTTCTATTGCTCCAGGTGGCAAAGTTCGTAGTACTTGAGGGATACCTAGAGGATTAGTCACATGCCAAATGAACTGATAAACTTGGGAGAGGGAAGAAAATGCATTTCTTCTTTTAATTCCACAGATAACCATTTTGTATCTGCTTGACTTGAATTTTGTTACAATGATTTGAAGAAAACTAATTTCTAATAAAGTTTTCATATACCCTGTAGGCTGATGGTCAAGAAATGTAATATAACCTGGGAGCTTTAAATTCTAGAGCTGGTGTTGAAAGGAGTCTGTTCTGCATGGAATTTTTATTGTAGAGTATATTCTGGTACAAGCGTTCATTAACTAGCATATTGCCCCTTACTGAAAAGTCAGCAGGTGTGGTTCTCTTTACACTGCTCACGAAGCTAAAAGCTATGGACTTTGCTCACCCTTTCAGGCAAAAAAAAAACCACCAAAAAAAACCCACAAAAAAAAACCTTGGGAAAAAATGTGGACCATTTGAAGAACTTAGTGGAATTGCTCCAGTCAGCTGTCCTGGTAAAATAGGAGACAGCAGATGACTGGACAGAGGAAGTCTGTAAACTAGTTTTTCTGTGGTGGCCATCATCTCAGAAATGGGACATTGTTGCGTAAAAGGATAAAAATCACTTATCCGAACTTCAGAAGTGTCTGTGGCAGAGCTACTTCCGGAATGCAGAGTTTAAGAATTTCATTGACTTAACTGTAAGAGTGTTCTTTCATGTAAACACAAGCCCATGCCACTTTGACTAAGTTACTGCTACCATTGGGCTGCCTCTTTGAGTTTAAAACACCACAATTGTCAAGATGTGGACTTCTTGCTCAGGAAACACTCCTTTTCTCCCTGTGCAGTGGCTGCAGGTCCGTGATGCTTCCCCTAAGTTGGTGAGCTTCGGAACCAGGTCAAGCTCCAGAGAGATATTTTTTAATCCTTGTTTAATCTTAGCCTGGTCAGCTCTTTCATTCTTCTGGATTGCTGTGTAGCAGGATGAGAGTGTCCAGAGGAAGAAAGGAGTTGGTGTGAGTGCATGGTGAAGGAAGATCAACTTGCTGTCAGACATTTCTGAAGCTGCTTCAGCAGCTTATGAAACTGTAGCTTTACTTGTTCTTTATGGGAGATAATAAACTTGTTTTGGGCCAAGATTCATGAAAGTCTTCAAAGACCTGGCATTTCTGATGTGTACTTCTTAAACACAGGAAGACTGTTACTCATTTGAAAGTAATGAGGGTTGCTTTGAAATACTAAGGTTTGGGATTTTTGGCAGGTGGGATTAAATTTATATTTATTACTCAAAACAACTAGCTAGATCACTCAATTGTTAATCGTGCTTGCAAGCTTAGTAATTGCATCTGTCAGGTTCTGAGGTTGTCAATATAACTGGCTGTTTGAACACTTTGCAGTTGACTACTGTTCTTCTGGAGACTTTGCAAATGGGTTATTTGATTGCTCAGTGACTAAGCGTGCAAGACAAAATTCATTCTTTGTGTTCTTTTGTTTCTGTTTTTGATTTTCCTTCTTGAATGTGTTTCTGAAATTGGGAACTGGTGAAAAATGATCTACCTATAAGTAAACATTGTGCTACCAGGGAAGTAGGTAAGAAAGAACATGTTGATAGCCTTAAGGAATCTTACTGTAGCAGGAGGTAATGGTGACTGATGCTTCAGGCCAAGATGAATTACTTGTACAGCTTGTAATTTATTGAACCCTGTGGTCTTCCAGAATGATCCAAATTGGAGTTATATCATGAATGTATTTCACACCTGTTTTTCTTTGGAAGCAGTAGCTCACCTTAATGTCTTCACCAATGCATTTTTCTTCTGAGTTACAAATCCCTGTTGTGTGAGCAGTTAGAGGCTAAAATAAATACTGGGCTCACTTGCACATTTACAGCAATAGTGACATTTAACTCAGAAGGCTATAAAGTTCTCTAGTAGGAGAAGCTCATTATGCAACTGAATTCCAATTTTCATCTTCCTGGACCATACAGCAAAAGCTGGCATTTTTCTTTCATGTAAGGCAATTACATGGTACAGTGACTGAAATTTTCTGGTAAATAATAAAATGAAAGTTTACTGTCAAAGTATGTACCTGCTTATTTTCTTCTGGTAAAAGCCATCATTAGTTCATAAAATGCATTCTTGAATGTAACACAGACTAAAATTAACTAATTTTCCTTTGAAAGCAGTAAGTCTGACAGTCTTCCATTTGCTAAAGGTCTTTAGAAAGGCTGTTGAAATGAAAAATGCATATTTTTTTGATTTTTCTATTAGTTAAATGTGCTGTGTAGATAATTTACTGTGTCATGTGATACATAGTTTATCAGTGGGTGGTGTCAAGATCTTGTTCTCTGTTGCCGGAAACCGGAAAACTGTAGGAATCCCAAATCAGGTTTGTATCACAGTAGACTTTATACAGTAAACCACAGGAGATCAGACTCTCAACTCTTGCATGATTCACTCCAGTACCTAGTTGCTCTTCAGATTTTTATATTTTTGCCTAAAAATCAGTCTGTTCTCTCTTGCCTATAAAAGTGTTTTCTATGTATCTGACTAGGAGAATTGTTCTAAAATTGATTTCCAGGCATTATTGAATGCAAGATTTATGCATTTTTTTATAATTGTAAAAATGCGGATGCAGTTCTTTCTGGTTGAGATTTGTGACTCTATAGTGAAATTTCTGGTGCTCATAATCAATTCTTGATCCCAGTGAGGAGATTGTCAGCAGAGGCACATAAAGGTCTTTAAATCACCTTCATGTGACTGTCTTGGAAATATCTATCCCAAAATGATTAAAAATATTTCTGGGATGATTAATAGGAAAAGGAACTTATATTAATGATTTGAACTTCTTTTTTTTTCTTTTTTGTCCCTATTAAAAATGTTAATTTGATAGTAAGTAAAGGGAAGTGAAAAATCATTACTGAGCTTAGGAGAGTGGAAAGAAAATGTAGGTGAAGGGGCTAAGATGCACTGCTGCTTCTTTTCTACCAGATTAGTTAGGAAGTCAGTGTGATGTGAGAGGGAGCATGTCCCTTGTGAAATTTTGAAAACCTGGCATTTCAATGGAGATAGTTTAATTATATGGATTTTCATAAAATACTTGCAAATTTGCAATGTCACCATTCAATATGTCATTGCAAGCTAGCTTTGTAAAATACTTTTCCTTAGAGCTAGTTACAACTGAGCCAGTTGCTTTCTATGTGTTCTGGGGGAAAAAAAAGAAAAGGCAAACTCCTGAAAATGAAACTTGAAATCAAATATTTTTGATACAACCTCATAATGGAGAGGCTATTTACAAAAGCATGTAGTGACAGGACAAGGGGGTATGGCTCCAAACAGAGAGAGTAGGTTTAGATGAGACATTAGGAAGTTTACTGTGAGGGTGGTGATGCACTGGAACAGGTTGCCCAAAGAATTTGTGGATGCTCCATCCCTGGAAGTGTTCAAGGCCAGGTTGAATAGAGTTCTGAGCAACCTGGTCTAGTGGAAAGTATCCCTGGCCACAGTAGGGGGGTTGGTTCTTTAAGGTCCCTCCCAGCCCAAACCATTCTATGGTTCCATGATTAATTATTTTTTAAGTGTTTTCTGTATGCAAAAAGTGAACTCTAAGGCAAAATCCTCATGTGACCTCTGGAGCATAAGGATCTCAGACCTCTATTCAAGTTCAAGTAGTAAAAATTGCACAGAAAAGCTGACTTGTGAGAAATGCTTCTAATTTCATGAAGAATCCTGTTGCCGTTTACAAAAGATAGTGCTTAGAGGGTTTTCAAAAAATCCACTTCCCATTAATCTTGCCAGAAACTACTGCAGTATTACTCAGGGAGTTTAAACTGGGCCAGTATTGTAGTGCATATGAATTCAAAATAAAGGCCACACACAGGAGATAAGTGAATTAAAGTAACATGAAGTTGTTTTTTTGTAGGAGATTTGATGGTTGCATGAATAACTAAGATAGTAATAGAAAAAAGGACTGGAGAAGTGTCTCTTTGAGTCAGTCTCTTTGCCAGCAAATGTCTGCAGCCATGTTTGTTTCTTTTCCACCAGAGATTTCTATATTTTTAATACTGTATTCTAGGCTATGATCTCTAATTTGAATATGTCTTTGTTATGGCCAGAGCAGAAGTATCTCTAGACTTAGTCTTCTTTTTTTTTCCCGATAGGATGTTCAGTACCAGTACCCAGGAAAAAAAGAAAAGGATAAACATGTAGTGAAGTTTCTCAGAATACAGTTCCAGGGTCTAGTGATCTATTGCTCAGAGAAGGGCATCTTGACCTGTGGAGGATGTCGCTATTCAATTGCCTCTATTGGATTTTAAATCCATGAGAGTGTCCAGACCATTTCTTGATAGCACATGAACATTCTGGATCCATGTAATGTTGGTAACAAGGTTTAAAGATTTCATGAAGTATGTACTTTTCTTTTTTTTCTTTTTTTTTTTTTAATGGAATCAAGATCTACAATAATAAATCAAAAACTAAAATTGCCATTATCACATGAAAGGACAAGAACATAGTGATGCTTCTTAGCTCTTGCAGCCTTAAATAGTAGATTGTATCTACCACACAATTTAAAAAAAAAAAAATATTAGTTTCTAGCTAGTATGGTAATACTGAAGACTAAGCCCATGGATCACACTAGGCAATCTGTAAATGCTGTCATCTGCAAGTTTTAAATTGAAATAGAAGAAAAAATGAGGCAGGAGAGACTCAATGCACAGTCCTGCAAACACTGTTGGTATTCAAGTCTTTGAAGGGGTTATCTTGTTTGAAAGGTGGTTCTTTCTTTTACTCTAAAAGGAAGTTTCTGAAAGATGCAAGTAGAGCAAAACTGCAATGGTGGTAGGAAGAAAAATGTTTTTGAGGTATCGAGAAGGGGGAGTTCTAGTGTCGTAGAACTCCTTCATGCTACTTACAGCCTTTCTCACTTGTGAGATTGTGCTATCACTTGCAATATCTCCTTTGCAACCACATTATATGGAGAATGAAGTATGAATATTTTCCTCTGCTTAAGTATTATTGATTGTTACAGACTTAGAAGTGAAGGTCTGTAGGTGAGCTCAGTTTGAACAATCAGATTTGCAAGTCAAACTTTATGGAATAGTGGTTTAAAAGGAAAACTACAAAAATAAGTCTTTCCAAACTGGGGAAGAAGAGAGAGAGTATTCTGGTTTTAAAAGGTGAGAATTGTTTGGTAAATTTAGTGATAGAGAATATACCAAAAGCTTATTTTCTATGCTTATTTAGACCCTAATTTTTAAGAGTGGAGGGAAAACTATTAGAATGGGTATTGTGTTGTAGCTCCCTTGAGTGTGCTAAACTTTCTTCAGGTATTGTAGGAAAGCAATATAGAAAATATGCTTTTAAGATAGAAAACATCTAGTATTTAATGGAATTTCTATGAGGGTTAAAGTACCCTTGGTATGCCTGGTAGGATTTTTTTTTTTTTTTGAATGCATATTTCTAATTCAACATTGATTTAAAGGTGAAATTTGAGCACGGAGAGAAATGTCCAGTTGCCATTAGCAGGCCCTACTTTTGCTGACATCAGTAAAGTTGAGCTATTTGCTTTATTAGATGCAAAGCTAGTTAATGTTGGGAGACTTTGAAGTACTATTCTGAATATTTAATTTAAGGTTGAGATATTATGCAAAACATGCTCCTAATAAAAATGCTGTCTTATTTCAGGGTTGTAGCGGATTTTGTACAATATCTTTAGAGAACAAGGTGGGAATTTACTGCTGTAAAGAATACTGTAACACCATACAGGATAATTAAGTATTCTGACCTTTCTTAATGAAAATATACCTAGTAATTTAGAAACTTTAGATTTAAAAGCTTCAGGGAACAATCATTTGAAGGTTCTCTGTACTGTATTATTGGGTCATCATTTGGAAATTCTGTGACCTGTTGTTGCTTAGAAACTGTGACAGCCATCTTCAGTCTTGGCATTAATTTTTGTGTGTGTGTATTCTGCTCTTTGATTAACTTTCAGGGTCTTTTTTTTTT
>VWZF01004379.1:159955-225963 GCA_013396755.1 Sclerurus mexicanus
TTTTTTTTTTTTTTTTTTTGGTCACTGCTTACACTATGTTGCCAGAAGGCCTGGAAAACTAATTGCTGGTTAGCAAATGAGTGGTGCAGCACAGTGTAAAAGGAGACAGGACAGAACTGCTCTTATTGTTTTGAAGCACTCCTGTTGCTAAACAAGTACAAACTATTTTTTTTTTCTTTTTTTTTTGTCAGTATCCTCCTCTGGTTTCTGGTCATGATGTGAATTTTGGTTATCTAGGCAGCTTTCACTTTCCTTCTGAGAAAGACTACTGAAAATACCCAAAATGAGTTGTGTTCACTGTTTTAGAAAGGTATGATTAGATGTGGGCACAAACTTTAAGTTTCTTGGGTCCTGCTGCAAATGTGTTGTCTCAACTTCAGCCCTTGGGATACAGGTCTGCTGAGAAAATAGCAGTAGGCATGTTCAAAATTAGATTAACACTTAGAGAAAGCTATACGAAATTAGATTTAATATGAATACTCAAAGTACCTTGTAAGAGAAGATGCAAGTATTTCTTAGCTTCTAGTTTGAAAACCATTATATATCTAAAATATTTTTATATATGCATTATATATCTTGAATTTATATATATAATGATGAAATATATTTTTATAAGGCATTATATTAATATTATTATATTATTATTTTTGCAATGGTCTGGCAAATGTCCAGTATGTAGACTCTAATGAAACATTGACTTGATCCCCGATTTATGTAAACCAGCTGAAATCCCGTATTTGAATCTGCACTTCTCAGTTTTAGCAGACCATTGCTGCCTTCAAGTGTCTTTGTTTTCCCCCTGCAAGAAACAGCAGAACTAATCAGAGAGAATCTTCAGTGTATGTGGCTTTGATTAGTAAAAAGAATCTTGGCCTGAAGGCTAATGCAATGTTGGTAGTAGGAAAAGAACTTTATTCATATTTTTGGAATAGTAAAATTTCATTACCTGTTTGTAGGTGTGTTTAAAGAGGAGTGGGGGAAAATGCACTCTGTGGTGGCTCTTTGTGTAAGGTATCTGCCATGAGTTATTTATTTTCCTTTTAGAATGTTTGGACAATGAATGTGCTGGTAATAATTTGTTTAAAAATTAATAGCAATGCAAGTCTTTTCAAGTGTTACATCACACATTCAACACTCTGGAACTAATATGTTCAATAGGGGACTCCTATTGCCAAATGGCATAGCAATGGCTTTCTTTTAAGAGGTGCTTAGTGAATATGTGTATACAATCTTTCTTATGTTCTGTTTTCTGTCTTCCACTCCCTCCCTTATTCTTGTCTCTCTCTTTCTTGCTTTCAGTTCTCAGTGATATTTTTTACTTTCTCCTCTCTGTATATATTCTCTGCCTGATTCCTTCTTTTCCACTTTGCTTAATATTGTTCCTATTTATTCCTCCTGTATGTTTTTCTTCATATATGGTTAGATGAACACAGAGCTCAAGGAGACTGGACAGTAGGAGAGATTCTGTATGCACCTTTCATTGTACATCTGAGTGAAGGCTGATACTAGGAGGTGAAAGACCACCTTTTGCTGCTTTTCCTGTACTTTACCTTGCTAGGTTATTCAGGTTGTTCTTGATTTGTCTGGAGAGTGCTGTATTGCTGTATTTATGTATAATGAAATTGAGAGAAGAGTCTCTTACTGAGAGGACAGAAAAGGCATATGAAGAGATGTGGCTAAGAAGAAGCCTTTCTAAATACAAGAAAAACCTTGGGGATCTAAAGACTTCAACAAGTGATCAATGATGATACGGTTAGTGGAGATGAATTGTAACTTGAGGGAAAGACGTGATGGTGTTTGGACTATCTTGGTGTTTCCTAGGATACAACTGCACACTGTCAATGGCCCATTGGGCAATCTTTGTTAATTCTTGGATTGTAACACTGCCTTATCATTGTATTCCCTTTCTTTTCAGCACTGGTGCAGGTTAAACACAAGTAAGGTTTTGAAGGGAATTTAACTGAAGTCCAGCTGCATGCGTTAACTATCTAGTGCATTCAGCCTTTTGAGTTTTCTTCCTAATGTGAGGTTTGTTTTGCCTGTGCTTATCAGGCTTTCATCTGCATCTTAAATGACATTGATTCTCAGTTGTTCTCCTGGCCTTTGATGGTTTGAGGTTTTGACAGAAATTTGTTTCCTAATTCACTGCTGCAATTAATTGTTAGTCTTCAGGTAGCTAAGTCAAAATTGCTTTAAATTAATGTGTGATAAAGAATGATGCAGAAGTATGAAGGCATGTGAGCCTCCATGCCAGGTGAGTGCTGTGCTGAACTGAGAGACTCTGCAGCACAGGTTTAAATGCTGTAATGTATTACACAGCTGATGCTGTTGCAGTTTCCATTTCGACACAGTGGTCGATGTTCACAGCAGTCAGGCTAGTGTGCTGCTCCTTGTTTACATGTGTTATGTTCTTCAGTTAGGGGGAAACAAATTGTGCTGTTCCTAAAAATAGCTTCTTATGCCTAATTGAGTTTTTAGAAATTACAATGCAGATTTGATTGAAGAAAGCTTGTGTGTGATCTGCAGTTGGGGGCTGGAGGCACACATTCCTAGGAAGTGGAGCCCTGTAGTATATGGATATCATCACTTGATATGTTTTTGTAAAATAAATATTTGTGTCTATTTAATAGTGTTTAAGTCTTACAGAATATGCTGGTGGATTTTCTGTTATGAATTCTATATGGAAAATTTTGTTCAGTGGCTATTGGGGGAAAATTGGTGTGAGTAATGAATACAGGTCAAATGGAAAATGAGAAATGCTTGTATAAGGTTAATTAAGTATTCAGTGGGTTTTTTTAACGTGAAACTGAAAATTTTATTAGGTTTTTTAACATATATTTCATAAATTACATGAGCATTTCATAAATTATGACAGCACAAAACATGAGTGGGTTTTTTTTGTTTTTTATTGACAAAAACAGTTTGACAAAACTGAAGTGAACTTGCGAAATGTTTTGTGCTCAAATATGTTTATGCTTTTAAAAAGACTTTGGTTAAGAATTCTGAGCTTTTTATGTAATATTGCAAAGACAAATACATCTGTTGAATTCCACATGATTATTAAACTGTAGGCTTTTTTTTTTCCCAGTTGGATGCTAAATTCTGTCTTCAGTTTAGCAGTAAAATGTTTTGTAAATAAAAAAAGAAATGCTGGGAGATTAATTATTTCTTCTTCATATATGCAGGTGTGCCAGGAACATGTAAATGGAGGTTATGGGATTGGGAAGAAAATTTGCTTTAGTTTTTAACTGACCATTTGGAAATCAGTCTGTCTAGTATTCCTCCGATACTGTGGTTGGAGGATATCTTAAAGTGTACCAACTCTTATAGTATAAGTTATGTCACCTCTGAGAAGACCTTAATTTCCATTAGGTACCTTAATATACATTGCCTTATCTAATGTGAGAGAGTAAGAATTAGAGAACAAAATTATAACAGTGAACAGGAAATTAGCAATATTGCTTTCAGATTCTTTATTTAATTTATATTTGATATCAGTGTTCCCACAGTCCTGTTTTGTTTCATTTAAAATTTCATCTTTGCTTCTACTGTTTTTAACTGGAGCCAGTAAAAGCCAGAAATAATCTTTTGCAACAGAGCAAAAGGAAGAAATGTACCTCTAGTGTATGTGTCTATGTGTGTGTGTGAATGGTGGAAGGAGTTCAAGTCTACTTCTGTTTTCCTTCAGAAAAAATGGTTGATTAAAGCATGCCATGGCAGAGGAACATGGTAGAACTGAATATCTGATTCCTGTGGAGTTCAGCTCCCTGACACCTTGTCACTAGACAAGTTCACAAGATGCACTTGAAAATATTTCCTTCTCATAATTTGTTCCCTACTATGTAAGCTTGGCTGCAATAATTTCTTTGCTTCCCCTTGATCTCCCCACCCCCCTTCTTTACTATCTAGCAATTCTTATCAGACTTTCGGAATAAAGTATTCTGGTATATAAGCTTGTGGATGGTGCATAGTATTTGTCAGCCGTCCCATGTAGAATAGATAAAATATGGTTTTGTAATGCTGTTGAAGAAATAGGATAGATTTTTCTTAAATAGAAATATGTCTCAAAGTAACTTAAGTCAACTTCTTCATGGTGTTTTATGCCATGTAAGCCAGCAAAACAGAATTTTGTGCAGCCTGGAGAGGTGGATTATTAGAGACAAGCCCTTACCAGCATTACTCCAAGTGGGTTGTGTACTCTAGTCCAAGAACAATATTCTTTTATCAGTAGAAGAGTGAAGTTGCATGTTCAAAGACATTAAGGTGTAATATAATTGAATTAGGTTATCATTTTTTATGAGTGCAAGTACACAATTTTGTGAAACAGTGGCCTGTACCTGGGCATTTTGAAACTCTTGTAATGAGGGGATTTACATTTTTCTGATCTTAATGTCTTGCAGAATAAGCATTTTTCTCAAGTGTAATCCAAAATATGATGATAACCTAACATCTTTTGCCTACTGCCCATTTTCTTATAGCTGGTAATCTCTTCAGGATAGATGTTTAGGCTTGGTTCATTGCATGTGTTGCTATCCTTTACCAAAACACAATTTACCACCTGATAATGTAATCTAAAGGTATTAAGATTGTCAGGGTGAGCATAAAACAAAACTGATATCATCAAATAGCAGCATTTCCTAGGCTTTCATGCTTGCTTTCCCTGTAAGTGCATATCAACAGTGCCTAAAAACCCATAACCTGAAGTTCAGGATGTGTTCCACTAAATGCAAGGAAACTGAGGAAGTTTCCGCTTAGTATCCCACCTTGTCCTTAGACCCTAGGTAGTTACTTTAGCATAGAGTGGATGAGAATTGATACAGGTTGCCTGGACTTCCCTTGAGCAGTTCTGATTGTCGTAGATCAAGGGGGGAACTAAGATATCTATGTTGGCCAAGAAAATAATCCCTCTCCTTTTAAATTTAGAAAACAGAACTTTAATTAGGAAATATATCTATATATATATATAAAAATATATATATGAAAAAAAAAGATAACCACAATACATTTATATGTATATCCAAGAAAGGACCAAACACCAACAGCTTGTAATAAAATCTCTCCCCTCCCCAAACGACAAGGCAAACAGTTAAAAGGTCTTTTGGCTACCCTGAAAAAAAAGGACTGCAATTGTATCTAAGGACAGTAGGTGGCGATGTCACGCCTCAGCCGCTGGCTTCTCTCTCTCCGGGGATGGGAGGTCACCAGGTCAGCGGCAGTAATGTCGATGATGAGAGCAGCAGAAGGAGACCTATCTCCGAAGTACAGGAAACAGGTGTGCTCTCTCTCCTCTCCACAGCAGCTCCTGCAATGCCCACGGTCGCCCACGGATGAAAACAGTCGAGTCAGGGATGAGAAGGCTGAGTCTCAGTTACCCAGTGATGCTGGACACTGCTGTGCCTCTGCCTCGCTCACTCCACTGATTGCTGCAGCTCCTGACCTGTGCAGGAAAGTGCAGAAGCCCCGGCCACTTCCCCCACCCCTCGCCAGCCGTTCTCCCGCCCACTCCTGGCCTGGGGAGAGACCAGAACAAAAGGCCCTAGCTAAGCGATTAACATCAGGATATGAATATTCATTTTGCCCTTTGTTGACCATATTTACAGACTAAGGTGTTGCCTCCAAGCTTTTAGGAAGGAATTCCAATGAGTATTGAAACTATAACACTGATCAAAGGAGATCCTTCTCTAGAGATCCTTCCCAACTCATGTGTAACCGACTGTTTTAGCTTTCTGGATATTTCTGATTGGCTCAACCATTAATATTATCACCCATAAAGCCAGTTTGAGGCTTCATTGAGGTCCTAATGAGTAAAACAGACAAAATGTTGGAAAAAAAGGGTTCTTGGTGAACAGTTTCAGTCCAATTTGGTAAATTAAAATGGAATTCTTCCTGTGGGTAGAAAAAAAAGTATGCCACTTCCTTCAAAGGTCAGTAGCAGTGTACTGGTTCCTTTCAGATCTTAGTAAAAGGGTTTGCCTCTCCACAGTATTGCAAATATAATTAAACTTGTCAATGCTTGAGCACTACAGATTTTTCTGTTCGCACACTAGTGTGTTGTGGTCATCAACTCTAGGATTTATAGAGTCTAGTCTGAGACTAATCTTCATGTTTTGGCTGTGGTGGAAGTTTCATGAGTGTTGAAATTCTTGAAGAGAGTGTCACATTGAAATAAGAAATTCCTTTTCTTATCTGAAGTACATATTTGAGTGATGTTAAAAATTCTTGCTCAAGAAATAAGTGTATTAGCACTTGGCACGTGGGCTCCTTGCAATTTTTAATGTATTCTTAAATGGTATTTTGCATTTACCTTGCTTTGTATTGTGCATGTTGTTATAAGGTTTAATTTACTTCAGTACTAAGATTTGGGTAAGATTTGGTTGGCCTTTTTTTTAATTCTTTCTGCAATGATTTATGAATTTAATGCTTGCAGCAGTAGAGAAGGAGGTATTAAGTAACAGACTTTTTTTAGAGATTCATATTACCTTCCTCAGGATGAATGTATTAATTTTTTGCCATAGTTAAATTACTACACTTTATATATAAATTTCTTTTTTTTTTTTAATATGCAAGCTTGACTGATTGAAGAGCTTGCATGCAGATAGTGCATTCAAAAATCCCTGTCCAAGTACATTGTAAAATAAAGTTACTTGTAAATGTATTCAAGCAATATGGGAATTTATTGGCAGGAAGAAATTTCACTGAGTCCTAGCTATTACACTCACTGAGTCCCAGCTATTACACTTAAATAAAAACAGGGGAGAAAAAAAGCCCAGAGAAGAAATGGGTAATTCATTGAGTCATAGAATGGTTTGGGTTGGAAGGGACCTTCAAGATCAGCCTGGTCCAACCAGTTCCAACCCCCCCTGCCATAGGAAGGGACACCTTCCATCAGGTTGTTTAAAGCCTCATCCAGCCTTGAGCACTTTTAGGGATGGGGCATCCAAAGCATCTCTGGGCAGCCTGTTCCAGTGCCCCACCACTCTAGTAGTGAAGAATTTCTTCCTAATACCTTTAAACCTACTCCCTTTCAGTATAAAGCCGTTCCGCCTTGTCCTATCACTACATGCCGTAAACTACATATTGTAAAAAAATCCTTTTCTGACTTTTTTTTTAATCCCCTTTTAGGTACTGGAAGGCTGCAATGAGATATCCATTGAGCCTTCTCTTTTTCAGGCTGAACACCCCCAACTGTCTCAGCCTTTCCTCATAGGAAAGGTCCTCCAGCCCTCTGATCTTGGTGGCTCCCTTTTGCACTCACTCCAGCAGGTTCATATTATTTTGTTGGGGGTCCCAGAGTTGGATGCGGTATTCCAGGGAAAATATATTTATATAGGTGTGGGGGTTTTCTGGTGTTTTTGGGTTTTCGGGGTTTTTTTGGGGGGAGTTTTCTTAGGGAAGGGGGTGTTGTTTTGGTTGGTTGGTTTTTTGGTCTGGTTGGTTGGTTTGTTTGGGGTTTTTTTTGGTACATTTTGTTATTCTCCATTGGGTGGTCTTCTCTTTCAAAGTTTTGGAGAGGATCTGATTCTTGGAAGAGTCTTGACCTGAAACAGAATGATATCCATGAGCTTTCCACCTTACTGCTGGAGGGTGTTTCTCTCTGTGCGTAGAGAGGTAGAAGAGAGCAGAAGTAACTGAAGCTGTGCAAATACGTGGTGACTTCTGTACTTTTGTAATCTGTTTCCAACACAGAAGGCAAATGTGATCTGCGACATTACAGCCTTACAATATTGTTATATGGTATCAGGAAGATTTGACATGCTGAAGGATTTCTGACTGCAAAATCAAGAGTTCTGTCCCTTCTTTAAAGTAGCAGTGACCTTGGGAGGTCATCTAGTCCAACCTCTGCTTGAAGCAAGTTCAACTAGACCAGGTCAACCTGCTGGTCAGTATGATAAGCAGAGAACTTGCAAATTAACCCCAGCCTATTACAGAAGTTCACAATAGTGTATTCACTGAAAATATGGTGTTTAATTATTTAGTCTAAAGAGTTTTTATCTCCTTTCTGCATGCATTTTCCAAGGTTGTTTTAGTAAATTTATAAAAAGAGTGTTTGACATACATTCTTCAAAAATACTTCTGTAACACTTAGTTTTCAACAAGGTAATCCTGTGTTTGTACACTGTATACATGATTTCCTCTACTCTAAACTAGTGAGTTATTGTACAGCTGTCACATCTAAGTGTGCTCTGGAAATAGGTTCACCCTGTGTGCTGCCCAGGCTGTTAAATATTATCACACAGTTTCTTTTTCTGCCACTAAGTAGTTCTAAATGTTAAATGTTTGACAGCTCTCAGGCTTTTTCTTCTGATTTGAAGGTAAATCAGACAAGGCTATTCTTAGAATATCTGCTAAAAGTAGCAAATGAATCATTTAGCATTATGATTAGTTTAGTTTTAAGCTTTTGCGGAGTCATTCTGAAAATTTTAATTTTTGATAGGTAAGGCTTTGTTTCTTTCAGCCTTTCTAACTTCTACTTAATCAGACATTTCATTTACTATAAGTGGTTCAAGGTGTCAGTGCTGCAAGCCAACTCTATTTTTCTTTGTTTTCTAGAGTAAATAATGGGCTTTTCCAAATCACAATAGAAAAATAAATACCAGAGAAATAATGCATCCCTGTATCTAACAAATATATATTAATAATCTAAATATAAATTGATATTATTAATATAAATTGATATAAATTATTAATATAAATTGACATTATTGGAAATTGTGAAGTTTACCTATGGGGAATGTTAACAATCCACTAGCTTGCAAATTTGCTGGAAAGGTAGAGAACAATTTTCCTGGAATTCTTTACACTAGTGGCAAAAATCATGCGGTTCTTGACTTCCTCAGCTTGCTGCTTCCTGTTGGTAGAATGTAGTCCAGATGCAGTTCACTGACATTACTGAAAGACAAAGGTAGATACAATCTGTGACCAGAAGGCAGTTGACAACAGCTCTCAATGCAATGTGCATAACTTATCACTACACCAATTAGATAACAAGGTTAGCATCTTCTGTTTCTTCTAGAATTAATCTATATGCTTTCAAGAGTGATCCTTGAAGACTGGCATTTGAATACTTCCTTAATTAGCATCTGACAGAAACATTGACAAAAATGTGTGTTTTTGCATTCTTATTAAAGTGCTGTTTGAAGATCTGTTTATACAGTTTCTAATTGTGATATAGTCTATGGAACACCACTGCAGAACGAATGTGGAAAATTAAATAGTAACTAATCTATGCTATTCAAAAGGAAATAATTGAAAATTTCCCTTGGACTAGGAGTTAAAAAGTGTGTACCTTTGCATATATACACCTTGCAAAGTGTGTCCCTCTGACTTCCAGTACCATCTGATTCTACTTCTTTGTGCTGGGTGAAAGTTGGGATGAAAATGGGTATTATTTTATCTGTAGTTACCTGGTTACTAAAAAGCATCAGTTATAAACTGATATCAGGGTTTTTTTTTAGTGCAAGACAAATATTTGTCAATTGTTCTGTCTGCAATCTGACACAGGTTTATTGTGCTTGGGGCAAGTCATCAACCTGCTCTTTGTTTCCATTCCTATACTTGTACAGTAGAAGTAATAGTCCCATTCATTAAAATCCCTTTATTTATCCCTTTATTTTATAGCTTATTGAAGTGACAGGTAGTAACTAATGCAGGGAATAATTTGTGTTGCAGAGATGCATCCAAATTGTGCTGTACCAAAGTATATTATATATGAAGTATTACCTGTAATGTCATCTAGAAACTTCCAGGTTGTTTTTGTACTGTTGCAGATCCATAATAGAGATCTGAGAAAGAGGCAAACAGAGTTTGTTCCCTATTTTGTTCTGCTGTTACTAGTTTGCTGTGTTAAGCCTTCTTCATAAATATTTAAGCATAATAAGAAAGAGTAATGTGTTCTCAAAAGTGTGAAGTTTTCATAAATACTTCCACATTAAGCCAGGTTGTGCCTAACCCTCTTTAGAAACAGATCAACGATGTACACAATTGTAACTGACAATATTAGGAATCTAAAATATCTTCAGTTATTGGGAGGGCCTTGAGTCTCAAACTTGTTATGAGTGAAGGTGTAACTTTTTAATGGAAATGGGCATTTTCATGAAAAGGCATTTGCTGGAAACTGATCTAAAGTCCTTAACACTTGGTCTTTGAAATATTGGGAACTATGGTATATTTTTTTCTGGAAAGGTGTGATGGAACGTGGCATGGTGGAATAGCCTATGAGCAGTTATCCTTTCATTATGTACATATTATAAATAGGATTAATTCATATAACTATTTTCAAATACAAAATCAAGGTTGAGGTGAGCCATTTAAAAGTGGGATGAGAAGGAAGTCTTACAAAAATGCTTGTCATGGGCTAAACTGCCTAATTTGTGCTTCAATAGTGTTTCAATACAATTCAGAATGAAACTTCAGTAAAATAATATTAAAATTACTTACTTTGCTGTTTCAGCAGCAGAGGATGAAAGAGCTGTTTTAAATGTTGCTCTCCATAGGCAATTCTTTGAGACTTATGGGTTGAAAAAGAATGTGGATGAACAAAACGACTGAGTGATAGGCTGAACAGATAGTCTTTGTCCTTAAAGTACTTATTAATTTTAATATCATCCTTAAAACAAGAAGAGTAATAATTTTGGTCCAAGTTTGGCTAACTAAACTAAAACTGTACAAGAAGCGGGCAACAAGAATGCAAATACCCAGAAAAAGCAAATTACTGGTCTGGAACAGGGAGGCCTTTAGAAATTCCCTACTGTGGTAGGAGGGCATGTGAGACTATGTGTGAAAACAGATGCTACAGTGTAAAGGAAATACAAGCAATCTCATATATTCATTAAAATTTAATTTTGGACATCAGTTACACAGAATGACCCTAGAACTACCTTGCTTTTCAGAGGCTATACTGTGGTGCTTATTAATACTGGCAGTAGCCAGTTGTTGGACATGCATTACAACATATAGACAAAAAAAATAGAACAATTAAATCATAGTTTGAAATCTGATGAAAAATGTGATTTTTTTTTTCAAAAGAAAACTACTCCAATGTATATAATTTCTGTACTGTTATTCATATGCTGTAAGCCCCAATTGATTGTGACTTTTTTAATCCTGAAATGTAAGAATTTTACTTTGAATAAGTAGTTCATAATATATCCACTAAACTGTAAAAGTACCAGACATGTTTCTTGATCAATTGTTGGCCTTGTTGTCTGAGAAATATTGGATGTGAGTGAATGGAAGAAATAATTATTTTTCTAATGAAAAGCTAATGCCTGTACTTTTTTTTAGCCTGTGATAGGTTTAACAATGATTCATCAAGCTAAAATGTGAAAACCACGAGTTGATCTATTTCTGGACAAAACAAAGAGAATCTAAAGCCAGATTTTAGCTGATTTGCATACTCTCTCTACCCCATGAGTCCAGTGAGATCAGAGTTTAAATCAGGTCAGCATTTGGACTAGTTTTTGGATAGTTCATCTGGTAAAGACCAATCTTGTCAGCTGCTCTGTGGAAAAATCTGGTGCTGAGTTGTACAGGCTTGTGAAAAAGCTGAAAGGACCTAATGATTTCTTTGAAGACTCTTAGAACTGATTAGAGTGAGACTCTGTGATACAAAAGGCTGAACACATCTATTCAAAGTTATCCAAAGAAACAGCTGTATCCTGAACTCCTGTTCAATAGGACCAACAGGGAGGGTGATCAATGAGTGCGCTTAGGATGGAGATCTCAGCAGAGTGCTGGGAAATGGACAGTCCTCAAAGTAACACAACATTAGTGTAATGGAGCAGATGACAGGGCTGTTATTCTCAGAAGTGAGTGGTGAGTTTTTGAGGTGAGCTTTCTCAGATTTTTCTTTTCAATAAATACCAGTCTGAAATCTTCATGGAAAAAAGTCACATTTTTAATATAAAAACAACTTGACATTTTTCTGTATACTTTTTAATGAGCATTGCTCTGAGCTATGTTATAATGAAATTTGCTTAAAAGTAGAACAGGCTGGTGATACTTGGCAGAACAATGTGGCATATGGTAAAACAGTTGTGATTTACTGGCAAGTGCTCTCATTTTTGGGAAGAGTGGCTTTCAGCACTCTCTTGATATTCAGGTCTTTAAGGGGGAAAAACCCTACTGAGCAGTATACATGGGTTACTTTGAAAGGTAAGGCCTTTCAATAAGGGTAGGACAAGAAGCTTTCTAATTTGTTCTTTGTTTTACATATGGCATCTGACTTATGTCAAGATCTTTATCCCTTTTTTCGCCTTTTTTAGAAACATCAAAGTATACCTTAAAGGTAAGTGAGCATTTTAAACTTGTGCAAGATGGAATTTCTGGAGCTGACAGACCCATTTACTGCACCATAGGTGTGCATTTATATGTGGATTTCTTGCAAGTGACCATATCCTGCAAAAACTACTGCTAAAATTATGATTGTCAGGACAGTGTCATGTTATCTATAGACTCAGTAAATGAGTACAGGAATTACTAGAATTGATTTTTCACAGCACACTGACACAATTACAGTTGGATTTAGAGTGCATATATTTAACTTTTACTATAGTATAGCACACAGTAATATCTTCTTATTATGCTTT
Source organism: Sclerurus mexicanus (assembly GCA_013396755.1). NCBI lineage: Eukaryota > Metazoa > Chordata > Aves > Passeriformes > Furnariidae > Sclerurus > Sclerurus mexicanus. The sequence goes on from VWZF01004379.1 coordinate 172,543, forward strand.
TCAAAGAGCAGTTTCCTCTTGAGAGAGATATGGTCGCAAGTGCCAATCTTTCCTCTAATGAGTAAGCAGTACAACTCCTGCTGCCCTTGGACAGGTAAAGGAGAGTTCTTTGTAGCTATTTCTCTACATTTGTGACAGTAGGCAAGCAGATGACATAACTATGCTTGATGATGCTAGACTAGTATACCCATTTTATCATAGTGTGATTGACATGTAGCACTATTTTGAGATGAAAATTCTAAAAGTACCTGATTGGCAGCTTTCTGTTTTGCTTCTTTCTCATCCTTTCATTGACTACAGGGCCATAAAATATGTGTGCATATCTGCATATCAGCTTAGAAGCAGAGCTGAAAAACAGAGTAGTGAGAGTGTGAAAAATCAAATGCAAAATATTTCCATTTATATTTTGTTGAAAGTTTGTTAGACTTTTGTTAGACCCCCCAAGTTGTGAATATTCTCCAGTTCACATTATGGATCTTGAGTCTGTTTTTACCTAATGCAAGGTGTGGCTGGTATCCAAACCAAGATGAAGTATTTCTAAACTTTTGCAGAAAAAATGCAATTGCTTCAGTATTTCCCATGCTATTTATTCATTTATGGACATATGGGAAATAGGAAATGTAATGCTAAATGCCCTGTTTCAGGTTCTGTTTTTCATGGCTTGCTGTTCTCTGGATGCACAATCATAGTTAATATTTCCTGCCAGGAGCCAAAGAAGGATTGTGGTACTGCCACAGATTCTTAGTCCCTCAAAGAAATAATCAGACCTAACTTCTCATAGTGGTACTGGTATGCTTTAAGGATTAAGGGGGTTTTATTTGTTTGTTTGTGATTTTTTGGTCAGAATTCAGTGTTTACAATAGGACATAGGATCTTGAAAAAGGATTATACAAAGTTACTGGATTTTTTTTCTTTTAAAGGGTATGACAAAGCTGAAATACCACAGTACTCTCAGAGGAGAGGTCTGTCACTAGAAGTGCATATTTCAGGTCACAGGAAGGCATAGAACTACTTTATAGAAGAAGCTGCAATTGCTTTCACAGTTTGGTCAGATGTTAACCCATATTGCAGTTCTCTGGCTATGTCCCAGACTCATGGGCTCATGAGTTATTAGCCTACTTTTTTTGGTTTTTTTAATGAAAGATTCTTGCTGTTGTGATTGCAGAGCATGAAATAGTGCTCTGAAGAGTAACTTAGAGGGCAGAGCTTCAGTGAGGCAAATGCCCTTTGAATTAGGGGGCATGGCTGCAAGCTGGGTCAATTATACTGGTCTGCAGGAATGTGTGTAGGGAGGTGGAGTCTGGCAAGATGTGTAGAGTCAAGTCTGAATTATCCTTGTTTGAACTGGCTGCTATTTAATTAATAACTCTGGACTAGGACCTGAGTAACAATATAAAACAAGCTTTCAGTATCACACACATTCATTCTAACCATCACTTTTTCACATAACTAAGAAGGAATAATCCTGAATTTAATGTATCATGAATTGGTACACACTGGGAAATCCTAATTGGTTTTTTTGTTTGTTTTTTAGGAATTATCTTATATTGCAGCATACCAAATATGTAATTACTAAGATTTGCTAAATACCCTTACTGCTACATCCTTTCAAGCTACCTTTAGTATTTAAATGATTTTCTGGGATTTTTTTAAGAAATAAAACAATTACACACAATAGAACAAAGACCGGGTATTTCTCTCTCTCTCTCTCTCTCTCTCTCTATATATATATATGTTTGTATATGTGTTGCTGATCTTTGGGTTGTGTAGATATAATTGAGAGATGTCTGCCAAAAAGTCAATTAGTGATTGCCTAATTTGGGGGTTTTGACCAGCATGCTGGAAGTGTCTTAATTTCAGTTTTTTCCCTTGAGTGTAAGCACTGAGAGGGATTTCCAATTAATGAAATTTATAGGTTAGTTATGAATCATCTTCTGAAATCAGCTACATGAGTACATCAGTCATTAGTACTGGATGTTTTCGATTATGATCTTACGCATTTCTGCTTAGTGTTTGGCAAGAATATTGCATTTGTTTTCCAGTTGCAGTTTTTCGGTGTGGGCACATGCTAAATCTTGACTGGAAGGGATCAGTTAGGACTTGACTTCCAATAACTTATGTTGAACACTTAGTTGTATGTTCTGCAAGTTAGATGATGATATTATAGCAAAAGTACTGAGAAAGGTTGATATTTCATGGCAGTGTAAGTGTGTAGAGTTTTTTTCCTTAATGTAGAACAAGTGTTATTTGACCTAGTTTGAATGTGATTACATCATTTTATTATCAGTTAATCAGACTGTGGACATTGAGTAAGATTTGCCATATATGCTGAGCACTCCATGAACAAGAGGTGCTATATACCTTCTGCCTGAAAGAGTTCCTGCTCTGTGGCAGGTCTCCTGTTCCTGAAGGTCACAGTTAAATGCTAAATCTAGCAGTGGTAGTGCTCAGGTAAAATGAACTAACTGATAGTGTCTTGATAGTGTGTGATGATTTACACCTTTAGATTAGTCTGCTTTAATAGACTAAATGAAGATTGTAAAAGGTTGTGTTTTTTTTTAGAATCAGATATTTTTGCTGTTGTAGGGTTGATAGTTGTTAATTCTTTTGACTAGCTAAAATTTCCCTCAATTTTTCTTTTTAAGAGCTCTTATACATAAACCTCCTAGAAAGGAACAGTTCAGAAAGTATCTAAAACATGTTCCCATCTGAGAGGTGGTCAACTATATGGTACTTTAGTCATCGCTTTCCTGTGAGTAGAAGCAACTTCCAAATTTCAGCTATAAACATGAAAGTAGAGAATTTGCACTGTGAATATGCCAGGGCTTTGAGAAAAGCTTATTTTGATCCCTCACTCATAAAAAGCCACATAAAATGTGTCAGCTGGTACAGCATCAATACAGCATCTTCACCTGTACAGCACCAATAAGAATCACTCTGGGTATACCTGACACCATATTGTACAAGATATCTGTATTTAGATTAATTTTATGCATCTTAGTTCTGTTCATAGTGAGATTTAATGAATGATAGAATAACATTTTTATCTGCTTAAATTCTAAGATTTTTTTATTTGTTGCAGAAGAATCATGCAAGTACTTAAGTATTTTCTCAAAAGGTTTTCCTGTCAGCATGGAAATTCACACTGTATCTTGCTGCATAACATGTAGTTGAAGTGCATTTTAAAGTCAAGCTTTTTGCTGACATAGACACAAGAAAGATTATTGCACAAAAGCTGGGATAACAAGAATCCTTTCAACAGTGTGATGAGAACTGTCAAATGGCCCATTTATAAGAATGGTAGCAGATTCAGATTGACAGCAGAGGTTTTGCTGTCTGCAGAGTACATCTACCACAGATGGAGCTTGACAGACCCCTTGCTGTTTCTATAGAAAGCTTAAGCAATGACACAAAGAGCAAGATAGACATTCTTGGTGGGTTTTGGTTTAGCATCCGCTTCAAGTAAGTGGTTACCCATTCAAAATTGAACAGTTTTGGCAGAAGCGATGGAGTGCATTCAAAACTAGCTTATTCCATAGACTTCGAATTTGAGCAACCTTACCTTTTAGCAGCCCTAACAGGCAACTGAACTCTCAGTACAGGGATAAATTGCACCCAGATCTTGAATGGGTATTTAAACTCCTGAGAACTCAGAAGTTAGAAAAGATTTTTTCTGTCTCCTCCAATGTCTGCTCAGTTTTATATTTGTTTACATTTTCTTTGTGCTTCCTAATGAGACCTAAAATGAAGTGTCTTAACCATTCCAAATGTAACCAAATACCTCTTGGGAGGTAGGAGTGGAATTTTCCTCCTTCCTCCTTTTCAGAAATAGTAACAAATAAGGTTGGTGGACCGCTTTAAAATTTTAAGTGTGTACATTCTTTGTAGTTATATTGTGAATAATTACCAGATCTGTGAAATGCATGTTTCATACCTGTTCTGTCTTATTTAACTAAAATATTTTAATTTACAGAATCATAGAACCATTAGAATCTTGATAGACTCATAGAAATATCATATAGTTATAGAAATAATTTACTTTGCAAATGCTACTGTTTTAGCCAGTGTTGGCTGCTTTTGATGAAAGATTTGTCCCTGCCTCTCTTCTCCCAAAGCTGACTTAGACATGATAAAGTAGCTGCTACAGGGAGAGCACTAATATCGAAGCGCTAGTATCATTGACAGTGTGTGGGGCAGAGAGCAGAATCAGGATAGGAAATCAAGCTCCAGAAGAGAACAGGTGATTGTTCCATATGGGGAGAAATAAGCTAAAGGAGCTGTTTTTATATTTGAAAGTATGAGCCTATAGAGGAAGTCAGCTTTGTTACTGGCTTGGGCTTTCAGAACAAAATGACTGAGTTGGAGGGACTGAGGATAAATTGCAAATAATTTCTGTAGAATATCACTGCTTTGAAGTGTGGAATTTAATGGCCATCTCACCACAATACTGGAAAATAAATGAACCTGAGGGAAAATTCTAAAGCTTAAAACTAGCTTTTTTAAGTTATCTTATACATTACTTAGCAGTGGTAACTGAAATAAATAGAATTCGTGATACCAAAGGAATGTTTGTGGTCCCTCAGCTTTGACTTCTGGGAATGAGGCTATAGTTATACACTGTGCAGAATCTGTGTTGTATTTACATTTTCAATTTATTTGTCATCAATCTCAGAGTATAAGAAAGTAATTTGGGGGACTACATGACAAAAGGATTCTCATCACTTGAATAACCTTGGTCAAATGTTATTTTAAGTCCATTTTCTCTAATCTAGATGCATGCCCTACCATTATGTATTGTGAACTTTGTGATCCTACTGAGTGTCAGGAACCATAAATGTAAAAGAGCTAAGTGGTTAGAAAAGTATGTATTTTGATCTGCAGAAGGACAAAATATTCCAGAGTGCCTGTTTTAAAGAGCCAATAGCTTAAGATCTATGCCTTGCTGTCTAATCTTCCTTTCCTACTGGAAGTACTAAGATGTCACTGAAAGTGAGGTACTTCAGTGTAATTGTATCATTCTCTGCATGCTTAACCATGATGCTCTTCCTAGCGTGGAGAGGCAGCCTATTAAGAGAAGTTCTGATCTCTTATGAAAACAATGGAGCTTACTGTATGTAGGCCGAAATGTCAAATATTTTTCTAGGGCTGTACAAGCCGTTTTTCCTTGGTTACATGGGTTTGACTTTGAGAGCTTAATGTATGATAAAGTTGATCTAGTACTGTTTCTTGGTATGTAGTCTATTGAACAAGACTGAGCTGAGCTAAGAAGGTGTGTTAGAGGACAGTGTGCGAAGTCTTGCTGTAGTTTTTGCAAAGCTGATATTAATAGATGTCATTACTGAATATCTGTGCAGGCCCTCATTTCTTATTAATGGATGAGGTTGTATGGGATCTCTGGGGGATCACAGTGTTCAGCCCCTTCTACAGCAGGCTGTCCAGGACTGTGTCCAGATGTTTGTGGGTTTTTTAGTATTTCCAGTCTCTTTGGACAACCTATGCCAGTGCTTAGTCACCCTCATAGTAAAAAAGGGCTTATTGATGTTAAGACAGCACCTCCTGTGTTCCAGTTTATGTCTGTTGCTTCAGGTCCCATCACTGGCCAACACTGAAAAGAACCTGGCTCCATCTTTTATACCTTTCCTTCAGGTATCCCTATACATCAATAAGATCCTCCCTAAGCCTTTCTAGGCTTAGCAGTCACAGTTCTTTCAGCTTTTCTTTGTATGAGAGATGCTTGAGTTCCTTAGTAATTTCATGCTCTCAAGTAGCTTTCTATCTGTCTTGCACTGAGGAGCCTACACCTGAACACAGTGCCCCAGGTGTGGCCTAACCAGGGCTGTATAGAGGCTGTATATTAGCTCCCTTCATCTCTTGACAGCGCTCTACCTAACATAGCCCAGGATACTTTTAACTTTCTTTGTGGTAAAGGCACCTTGTTGGCTCATGTTCAACTTGGTGTCCACCAGGATCCCAGGTACTTTTCTGCTGGTGTGCTTTCCAGGTGACCATTCCCAGCATGTGTTGGTACATGGGGTAGTTCCCTCATAGGAGCAGGACTTTGTGTTTTTTGTTTAACCGTGCAGTTCCTGTCAGATAATCTCTTCAACCCGTCTGGATGGCAGCATGACCCTGTGATATATTTGCCATTCCTCCCAGTTTTGTGCCATCAGTAAACTTGCCAAGGGTGTGCTCTGCTCCATCATGTAGGTCATTAATGAAGACATTAAGTGGGACTGGTCCTGTTATTGACCCCAGGGTACTCTAGCTAGACTTTGTACCACTGATCACTACCCTCTGGGCCCAAATAATCAACCAATTAGACATCCAGTCACTGTCTGCTCATCCAGCCCATACATCAACAGCTTGTCTGAGGATCTTATGTGAGTCAATGTCTGAGGCATTCCTGAAGTCCAGGTAGACTTAGGTACTTCTAGAAGCCCTATGTGCCTTTGACATCCCTCACTATGGCAACAGCATAGGAAAAATATGATCCCTGTGTTATTTTTTCCTGTTATTTTTTATTTTTACAGTACTTCTAGAACCTTCTAAGTGATAGAAAAAGTTTAAAAATGGTAATACAAAATGGTTCTAATAAAAAATTAGGTTAAGTACTACATAGCTATTTAATGTACACATGCCATTGCCTCTTACACTTGTTTCAGCTACTGCAGTGACCAATTAATAACACACTGGATTTAGATGTTGGGGGTTTTTTGTGTTGTTAGCAAATACGGACATGACTAGTTCACAAAAGCTGCTGCTGGGTGTTCAGGACAAGAAAAGGTGGTGTGAGAGGACCTACTGACACCAAGAAGTCATTACCGTAGCATTTCCGTATACCCTCTGGTTTACGAACTTATGAAATACCTAAGTCTAGCTATAGGCTTTATCTGCCCATCCTTGGAAAGTGGTTCCCTTGCAAAATGGGTAATGTATTCAAAATGTTTTGAATACATTAAATGCTAACTTTTACACAATGAATACCAGTTTATCTCTGAAGTGTGAGTCTAAGTAGCAAATCACTTTTATTACGAAGTGTGCATTTGTTCATGTTTATAAAGCCTGTGGATTTCAAGCAGTTGTAAGGATTAGTACTGGTTGGATGTTATCTCCTCCCAAGTAGCACTGTTAAAGAGAATCAGTATCTGATTCAAAGGTTGAAACTACATACATATTTTTAAGGTTTGTATATGCATGCATTATTGCAGTAAAATTAACCCAAATGGTTTCATTTCAGTGTGCTAGAAACAAAAATAGCTGAAGAACTGCATGTCATCATAGGACCTCTCTATTGTTTAGTTGGAATTTGAACTGTACTAGGGCTTTAAAGCTGAGCACCAGCATGGTTACTGAAACATCTGAGGTACATATTAAAAGCTATGGTGTCCATAGTAAAATTTAGTTTGTTGTGGCCGAGCAATGCACATGGTGTGTCATTTTCAGTGCTAGTCTTAGGAGATTTCACCCAAAGTTAAATCAAGTTGAAGGACTCATCAAGTTTTTTGCTTAATTTTCTCTGGGTAGAATGACACTTCCAGGTTCTGTAAAAGAAATGATGTGACTGGAGGAGATAACATTTCTCCCTCACCCTCAGAAAGCTCAATCTTTGATTGTCTATACCATCTCAGTTTTTAGATGTAAAACATTAATGGACATGTGCTTTGAGATAGTTTTGGTATAACTATTCAGAAGACTTGCAAGTCTGAATTTTAGATGTTAAGCCTAAACTTAAATATTGCTATTCAGCAAACAAATTATTGCCTTCCTAATTTTTCAGTCTGGACAAGGACGAGTATCACTTCTGAAGAGCTATAAAGAGTAACCACGTGTCCTGATTTTAACTGGGATAGAGCTAATTTTCTTCCTAGTAGCTGGTGTAAAACCATGTTTTGGATTTAGGATGAGAATAGTGTTGATAACACACTGATGTTTTAGTTCTTGTGAAGCAGTCCTTTCTCTGAGTCAAGGACTTCTCAACTTCTCACATCACACTGCCAGTGAGTAGGCTGGGGGACATAAGAAGCTAGGAGGGGACACAACGGGGACAGCTGACGTAAATTGGCCAAAGGGATATTCCATAACATATGATGTCATGCTGAGTGTATAAAATACAAGAAAAACTTGCCAAGGGCTGCTGGGGAACAGGCTGGGCATAAGTCTGTAGGTGGTGAGTAATTGCATTTTGTGTCACTTTTTTGTATATTCTAATTAATATTTTATTATTTTCATTTTTTTTCTCTGTTCTGTTAAACTGTCTTTATGTGAAATAACAATTTTTTTCCCCCTCCAAATCTCTCCCACAAGTGAGGGGCTGCATGGTGTTTAACTGCCTGCCAGGTTATACTGTGACACTGCAGTAGCAGGAGCTGCTTGATTCTTTGTGTGTGTGTTTAAGAGAAGATGCTAAATTGCAAATTTTATTGATGAGGAAAGAGAGACAAAGCAAAGGCCTCCTGACAATTGCAACATCTGGTCTTTCAGTATGCTGAAACAAGGCACTGAAGAAATAGTAAACCTCAAGAAAGGAGCAGGAGAGGCCCACAGCAGAAGTATTGGTGGACTCTAGATTAGATTTTAATGACTATAATGACAGGGCAGTGTATATAAAGCAATTTTGAGATTTGTGTTGCTAGGAGAAGAAGCTACTAATCTTTGTTAGGACTTTAGTTATAAAATACTGAAACGTTAATGCTTTTCAGAACTCTGTGTCATCCATAAATGTTAAAACATACAGGAAAGATGCTGTATGTGATTCTTCTGCAGGTTTGAGACAGATTCTTGTTTGGTAGACCTGATCAGAAGTCCATAGCTTTCAGTGAATGATAACATTCCCCAGCAGGATATCTTAACTGGGGGGTTCTCTCCAAAACACTGTATGATTTTGCTGCAGCAGCAGTATATCAAAGTTGGAGGATAATCAGAATTTAAAAAACCCACCTACACTCTGTACCAGGCAATCTTGCTGTATCAACACTGTATCGGTTACAAAATGATTTGATGCACTGCTGATTTACTTGGTGTCTTTGGAATTGTTTTGTCAGTGTAACTTGGCACAAATTTAAATCTGCCTGTTTTTGAATATCAATCTTCACTCCTTTCTCTCTGCCTATGGAGTAAGATAGGTTTTTCCAGTAAATATTTTAAATACTTGGTGCTCATAATCACAGAGTGCAATTGTTCATAGCTCACTTATATGTGCTGTCATGACATATATGTCTATATTTGTTTAAGAGCTTTATTATAGTGCATCTATGTCATACTTGTCTAAGAGCTTTGATTGATGGAGTATGTTGGCCCTTATAATTGAGAAAGCTGGAGAATATACAGAGGTATTTTTGCTGCATTTCTCAGGAGAGAAACACTAGTTTTGATTTAAAACAGCAAACTAAAGTGCCATATCTATTAATTAATGCAGAACTAATTTATAATAGACTTTTCTTTAAATGTAATAAAGGCTTTGACTCACAAGTAGTCAATGAGCACAAGTATATTTCATTCTTTACAAGAAAGCCTTAAAGTTGACTGAAAAGGTACCTACCTTTTCAACGTTCAGTGAAAGTAAATTTTGCTGCTATCCAGTTGGTATATTGTGAGAATGAAAGCAGAAAGAAACTTATAGGTTTTGAGTCTCTTGGGAAGGCACACTGAGAGCAAACAGATTTGACTATATGTCCATTAGCTACCTAATCATAGTGAAACATCACATGGAGTACTACACCCAATTCTGGAGTCCCTAGTACAAGACAGACTTAGTGAAACATTAGAGTGGGTCTGGAGGAGGGCCACAAAAATGGCAACAGAACTGGAACTCCCTTCCTGTGAATTCGAATTGTTCAGGCTGGAAAAGAGAAGGTTCTGGGAGACCTATTGTGGTTTTTTAATGTATGAAGTGAAAGGGTGAGGGGCATTTTTTGCAAAGGCTTGTAGTGATAGGACAAGGTGTAATGGGTTTAAACTGAAAGAGGGTAGATTTAGTTTGGTCATAGGGAAGAAATATTTTATGACTGGAGTGAGATACTGGGAGGGGTTGTCCAGAGATGTTGTAGATGCCCCATTATTTGAAGTGTGCAAGATCAGGCTGGATGGGGCTTTGAGCAGTGGCAAGGAGATTGGCATATATCTTTAAAAAGGTCCCTTTCAACCCAGACCCAGTTGTAAGATATCTAGAAAAGATTTAGGCAGCAAGAGTGATGTCATGTTGCCTCCTACTCTTACAGTTTTTCTTCCCTCCCTCTCCCACTTCCTCATACCCCTGCTAGACATCATTCCTCTACTGACATTATTCCTGTACTTTCTAAGTTGCCAGTAAGTATTGTGCTTAGTATTTGACACTTGGTTTGCTTTTACATACAGAGTGACCCTTGCAGTAAGACTTGATAGTTGTTTTAATCTCTCTTTGCTGACCATCCTGTCTTTATAAAGCCTCATTAAAATGAGTTGCTTTAAAAACTTATATTTTGTTGCTGTGTTCAAATTACATATTTATGATGCCTTTATGGAAATTGACCTGACTATGGGTATCAAGCTATAAGATTATCCTCTATGAAAACAGACACTAAGATATCTTTTTATCTAAATGAGGGATCACAGATTACTTGTTTTTCAAGTTGGAAAGTGCTTAAATATACAAGTAAGTTTTACAAAACACAGAACTGAATGATTAGTACTGTGATGGACCATGAACTATGTTTCTCATTATTTCTCTGAAATGCCATTATTTTCTTGAAATTATAGGGTGTTCAATATAACTGTGTTTTTAGAGGCAATGTCTTTTGTAACAGCTTGTTAATCTCTCAGACTGAGCATATCTTTCTCCATTCTTCCCTTCTTGGCACTTGCTGTGTGCTGCTTTTCTTTGAAGTTTTCACAAGAAAAGCTTGTGGTTTGTAAGTAGATAGGAGAGAGAGAAGAATTTTCTTCAATGTGATAGGTTTGTACTCAGATCTGTAAAAATAGTGACTGCTTTGGAGACCAGCAACTGGCACAAGGGCATAAAAATGCCTTACACAGCAGATCAGTTTGTATTGCTGGGAGATTTGGGAGATTTATTTCTCTTGGGCAGTTCTAAGTTTTCCTGTTGGTTCGAGTGTCTTCATGTCTTTGCATCCTTTTATGGTTCCTTATTGTGTAAGAAATCCTTTTGCTGTGTTTTGGCATGCTTGCATGTCAGACTGGAGCGTAACACGGAGATGATCTAACTAGTTATAATTGAGCCACCTCAGGTATCAAAAGCTTCCAGCCATGACAGCATGGATCTCTGCATGATTAATTTACTCCTATCCTCATAAGCTTTGTGATGCTGCAGTCAGGCTCATCAGCAATATGATTCATTTTTAACTCTTGTAGAATCTGGGACTTAGAATGCATCTCTACAACAATAAGATGGGTCATGTTAATGAAAGCAAGAAGGATGCAAAATTGAAAGCTTAAGCTTGAGGAACTGACCTCCTCTGAAGGTGTAATGACACATCTGCCTGAAACTTCATGAGCGAGAGCAATGTTGTGCAGTTTCTAATTGGACAATATGATGTTACACTGGCTGCTATGAGACAGAGTGGTGTTTTGTGTTTCAGAATATGGAGTTCTTGGTCACATAGTCTTCATGAAGCATGTTTTTGTTGAAACTTAAAGGTCTTATCTCAAATATCTGAATATTATTTAGAATGATTGTCACTTTACAAACAGTTTCTTAGACTATGAAAAGTGAATGTGGCTTCTCTTCCATCTTTAGAGATGCATAATAATTAATTTTCAAAGTTGTGAGATTCCTGTTCATAATTACTTCTAAGGGATTATAGAGGGTGGAAAAAATCAGTGTATTCAATGTTCTACAGAAATATTTCAAAGTTCTGAATTCTGGATAGTTCATGAAACCCTCAAGCTAAAATCCTGGTTTAGACTTTTAATTTAGGCATTATATAATATTTATAGTTTGGTTACATGTTTCTCTGTTCTGTGTGTGTGAAGGAAATTATTATTTTGTGTACTTACTATTTAATTCACTAATCAATAGATGTTTGAGAAGATATGCATTGAGCAAACTGAAAAAATGTAATAAGTTCTAGTTTTATTAAATATTTGATTCTTGTGTGCTACATTCTGAATTATTTCTGTTAATTATTCTTAAAGTCAGGGATGAAACCATCTGTCTTGTTTTAACTAAGTTGTTGGAGTTTTTTTTAATTGAAAATATTATTTTTTTTCTTTTTTTTTTCTTAAATGGAAATTTTCCCTTGAAAAAATGCACCCTTTGCAATTCTTATTTAACAATTAATGCTGTGTGGTTTGGCATCTGCTTCCTAAATCAGTCCTACTAATAGCATTGATAAGGCTATTTTCTGCAGATCTCAGACTGAATGCCAGAATATGGTGTTAGAAATAAGTCTTTTTAAGGGTGTTTCTCTGTATTCCTTTACTTTCTATATATAAAAAGTTATTTCTGTGGAACTGTTCCTGTCATTGCAGGCTTAATACTAGTTTAGTTATGCAATTTGCACAGACTTGTTTCTTTCTAATATTTTTTTTACTGGAGTGGAGAAGTATATATTCATAGAAAGCTGCCCAGATGCATGTTCCCCAAATTGAGAAATTTAACAGTTGTGAGCAGGATAAAAGTATGCCTAAATCCCATCCTTCTAGAAACAAATATCCCTACCCCTAAAAAATATTATTGCATTAAAACACTATAGAATAACTTTCAGAAACTGTGCTAAACTACCAATATTCACACAACTAAAACACACCTAAAGGTTTTATCATAGTAAAGGTAGTAAGCATCAGAACTTGAATTTGCCTGGCAACAAGTTCTGTATGACTCTTTTTGCTTTCTTAGGTTATATGAAAATAAACTCCAGATTTTTGGGAATATTAGTACTTTGTTTTAAAATGAGATTAGCAAACAGATTCAGTATGAAGAAAATATCTTGGATGATACTGCATCTTGATTAGTATGTTTATCATGTAGCTACTGAAGTTTAATTCATTAAAGACTGACTGTTCTCTCCCATGTTTTTAAATGACATGTTGGCTAACCACAAAAAATTGTATGGTTGATGGATTCTTATGTTCCCTCACACATTTTTTGGCAGTAAATTATGAAGAAAGGTCTTGACTTAGTTCCCAATGCACAGCTGCAGTGAGATTGGAATGTATTGATGAGTTACTTTTAACTAGTTGGTAATGACTTTGAAGCCAAAATGTTGTATTGACAAAATAGAACCATAATTTTAAAACAATGAAATTCCTTTTATGTTTTTCCATTACCAGAAGGTATTTATTTCAAGAAAACCATAATGAAGGTTTTCTGTAATAAGCATTAATGTGAGAGAAAAAAGGGAAAGGCAAGACTGAGGGGTGTCAGAAACCCAGGGCAGTTGTCTTGGTTTTCTGGGTTCTCTATGAAGTCTGGCTAAGCAATACAGAATATTGCAGATTAACATCTCTTTGTGAGGGCTTTCATGAGACTTGAACTGTGGGGTTTTAGTATTTCTGGTTACAAACTTCTGATTCCCCTATTTCACTTGTTATTTCCAAATTGCAAACATTAGAACTTGCAGGAGAGATGTTGGGAGGAGGATCTCGGATTTGTTGGTGGATGTTTTCAGGAACACGTTACTTCTTGCTCCTCAAACAATGCAGAGTCCAGTTGCCACTTCATGCCCCTTTGATTGTAAATCCATGAAAAATCAAACTGATGACAAAAATAATTAGCCACTGATGGAAGCCACAATGATTTCATTTTTTGAGCCTTGTGGCTGTTCTATCCTAGTCAAATGCCACAAGAAAGATGAATCAGGGTAAAAATAAATTTAGGGTAATAGTCAGGTATAAGGTTTATGCATGGCAATGTCATTTTAAGAAGCTTCCTTTGTGCTGTGTAACAAAGGATGTATTAGAATATTAGTGATGTACAGAAAGCGTGAAGGGGAGGAGGTGGCAACCCAAAATTCACAATAACTACTTGGAAAAATGAGCCTTCTGGTATCAAGCCTGATTCCCACAAATGCCTTATTTCCTGTGTTTGCTTTTCTTTATAAACACATCCTATTCTTTTCTGTTAAAAATGCCTACAAATAGGTAAAAGTAATTAACTCACGGGCGAGGGATATTTTAAACACAGAAAGCAAGCATGACTTTTTTCTTCTCATCCTTGTGCAGTGAAGAGACAAAAATCTAACTTACTTAACACTAAGTAGGTGAGTGTTGATTGTAGAACCCACTAACTCATTAACTAGCAGTGAGCTAGACTAAATATTGCAGGTGGTCATATGAAAGGGTATACTGTAAAGATTAAATTCTTATATTTTAGAGGGATTTTGTTGAGAGATGCACTCAGATTAGTTCAGCCTCCCTGAATGAAACCAGAAATCATGCAGTTCAGGCTGAATTCTTCTTAGTGACAAGGAGCAGAGATGGCATGGACTGTTAGGGCAAAGGATCTTTTGCAAAATTCACTTTGAACAAATGTAAGAAGATTTAAACATAGACTTTGAGAGAAAAAAGTTGCACAGTGCATCTAATGAATAGCCTTTGTGCCCATGAGCTTCTGTGGCAGGTCTTTTCCAGCTCTGAAGGTAACTGCAACAAACTAGGTGCTGCAAATATATATCATTAATTATACAGTACTTGGAAAATGTTGGTTTCTAGCACTTGGTGCAGATTGTAGCGTAACCAGTATTTTGTGTTGGCAAAATTCAAAACCAGTTTTCATTCTGTGGTCTCCTTTCAAGTGTTAGGAGTTCAAGCAGATAAAACCTTTCATTTATAGGGATGGTAGATAAAGTATGAACATATGTCGTTGATGGGACGGATGATAAAAAGCAGGCAAAGATCCCGAATACATAAAAGTGAAACTTTTTTTTTAAATTATTTTTTTCACATACTTACTTTTATATATTTCCTAAGTGTACGTGCATTAACACTATTGGTGCTCATTACACACAAGCAATCACTTACTGGCCACAGTTACAAACTACTGTCTGTACAAACTCGTCCAGGTTTCTTATCTTGCGCTTCTCATGGGTTCTCAGTCTCTGCAAGTTGTTTATCTTCACGGGTACACAACAATCTGGCCAAGGGCAAATTCTTCTTGTTCCATCAAGGGATCTGCAGGCCCGCTGCAGTTTCCCACAAACATACTGTAGAATAAGTATAGTAAAATAGATCCAGGCATAGCTGATTGCCCTTGAGCTGACCGCTACTGAAGCATGCTGGCACAGGTACTGCAGGTAAAAGCTGAGCATTCTGAATTGTTGTTGGAATACCTGTAATGAATTCTGAAGGCTTACCTCATCTGGAAATCAGTCTTACACAGTTGTCTTTGATAGAAGGGTTTTCAAAGTTGTTACAGAAATAAATTATTTTAGGGCCTTGCAGTAAATGTCTTTTGATTTTACATGTGTGTGTGTATATATATATATATGTTTTTTTTGTTTTTCATTTATAAGAACTGTTCACAAATGAAGTAATCTCCTTTTGGTGGACATTTTTTTTAATGAAATATGCAAAGGCATATAGAAGTTGAGTAATGTGAATATTCTATAAAGCTTTTTAAGACATTAAATAGATGGCAATTTTTTTTCAGATACTTAGTATGAGGGAAGAATGGTGGGTGTCCAATTTCCTAATACCTATAGTTGTATTAGTTGTATATAGTAGTAATTAGAAGTAAAGCCTAAGAGCTTTGAGAAATAGATGAGTGCATAAATGGACTCTTTACTCTCCTGGGAAAACTAGTTCTTAACTGTATTGTAAAGAATGCATGGAATGCTGTGAAGTTGTGCTAAAAAAGTTTTGCTTATTTCCTCTGTGACTTTCCTTCGTTTCAGCTCTGATTTTACAACTATGTGATTCTATTGATTTCAGAGAAGTCATTGCTAATTTTTCACTTCTATATGTCATGCCTTAAAGAAGCCTTTCAAAAACACTCTTAAGAATCCTGGTAAAGTTATGGAGAAGATTGCTCTGGGAGGTATTGAAAAACAGCTGAAAGAAACAGAGATTGGTCACAGCCAGCATGGCTTCATGAGAGGGAAGTCCTTATCAAACCTGATTTCCTTTTATGACAAGGGAACCCACCCAGTTGATCAAGGGAAGCCAGTTGATGTAATCTTTTTGGGTTTCAGTAAAGTTTTCGATACCGTCTCTCACAGGATCCTTCTGGACAAAATGTCCAGCACACAGCTAGATAAACATATCATGGGGTGGGTGAGCAATTGGCTCACAGGTCGAGCACAGAGGGCAATAGTGAATGGGGTGACATCAGACTGGTGACCTGTCACTAGTGGGGTTCCACAGGGCTCCATCTTGGGCCCTGTGCTCTTAACATCTTCATAAATGACCTGGATGCAGAACTGGAAGGATTATAAGCAAATTTGTAGATGACACAAAACTGGGAGGAGTTGTTGACTGCCTTGAGGGCAGGGAGACCCTGCAGAGAGACCTGGACAAATTAGAGGACTGGGCAATCACCAACCACATGAAGTTAAACAAGGGAAAGTGCCGGATTCTGCACCTGGGATGGGGCAACCCTGTATTGCGTGCAGTTTTGGGCACCACAATAGAAGAAAGATATTAAGTTATTTGAGAGCAGATGGTGAAGGGCCTTGAGGGGAAGCCATATGAGGAGCAGCTGAAGTCACTTGGTTTGTTCAGGCTGGAGAAGAGGAGACTGAGGGAAGACATTGCAGTCTACAATCTCCTTGTGAGGGGAAGAAGAGAGGCAGGCACTGATCTCTTCTCTGTGGTGACCAGTGACAGAATCTGAGGGAATGGCCTGAAGTTGTGTTAGGGGAGGTTTAGGGTGGATATTAGAAAGAGGTTTTTGACCCAGAGGATGGTTGGGCACTGGAACAGCTCCCTGTGGAAGTGGTCATAGCACCCAGCCTGCTCTAGAAGTATTTGGATGATACTCTCAGGCACATGATGCGACTCTTGGGGTTGGTCCTGTTAAGCACCAGGAGTTGGACTCGGTGATCCCTGTGGGTCCCTTCCAAGTTGATATATTCTGTCATCCTGCAGAGTGCTTGCAATTGAATAAAGAGCTAATATTATGAAACATAAAGCTTTTTTACATATGCAATAGCTGTCTTTTGCACTGACAGTATGTTGGGGAATAGATTCTTTGAGGGCATGTTACTCTAGGGAACCATTTCCCCACTCTTGCTCAGTGTGTTTAGAGCACCAAAAATGACAAAGACTAGCTGCACCTGACCTGACTCAGAAGGTAATTTGTTAGTCACTTTGAAAGATATTCCCACATCCAATGCATTGTTAACTGTTACCAAGGCTGCATGTGAAGTTATGTTCTTTTTTTTCACCTGTTTATTTTTTCAACATGCAGTAGAAATGCATCAAAATGTTGGCGAGGTGATGATTGCTACTGTGTCTGTGGGTGGGGGAACTGGAAAATGGGGTCAGATGCATTTCATGTCCTGTTTTTTCTCCAAATATACTATTCTTAGTTTCTGCTGTTGATGACTTACCGATAGCCAGTGTTTTGCTTTTTATCTTAAACATAGATTTAGTTTTTCAGACCTGTCATGTGGATCCTGAACAGAGTTTTAAGGGTTTTTCAATTCATATTTTATTGAAGATAATGAGGAATAAAGTTGACAATAGGTAGAACTTGAGAATTATTAATCCTTCCCAAAGAGTAAAAGCTTCACATTTTTGCAATCCTTTTCACTCATTCTTATAGTTGACTTCAAAATAGCATGGATGACACAAAACACTAAGTAACAAACACTTTGAATATTGTTCATAGGAAAGAGTATGGAAATGTTAGAACAAGTTTAGTATTGATTGAGGAATTAAAGCTTATTCTCACAAACTGTACTATATAGTGAGTAGTTTGCTATGGAAGGACAATGATATTTGTCAGGAAGCACAGGCCATTGGTACACTTGTGGACAAGACATGCTTCTTTATAGATAAATTGTATCAAATAGTTAATATTGCTGAAATAGAAGAGGAACTTGCTATTACAGACATACTTAAATTCTGTATCAAAATACAATCAATATAGGTGGTTTTCAGCTGTGTAACTGTTTATGTGTTCATGCTCTGCACATTTCTAAGGAGTACAGGTACAGTGTTTTGTATGACTTGCTGTTCTCATTTCTCAATGACTTTGTAAAGGGCTTATACTGTTTAGGCTAATTGTAGACCTTTCTGCAGGTATAGAAGATATTCAAAAGATCTTCTGACTGCAGATACTAATGAATGAAAATAAATTTCTAATACTACATTTTTTTAAAGTCTCATTGCTATTTCCCTTCAAATTGTACTCTTAAGTAGAAAAATGGCTGGTTTTTCTGCCTGTAGTCTGCAAGGTCCAGTAGAATTAAAGAGCATGTTTTTCAATGTGTCTAATCCATTGCAGATAAATTATACAATCTTGATTAAAAATCAGTTTAGAGAGAAAGGAAAATTAATATTAATTGTCTGTTCTTTCAGTCATGGGTCTTGCAGTGTTTCAGAGCATTTGGGTGTCATTGAATGTGCAGTAATGTTAATCTAACTATTGCTGTGTACTACCATTAAAACCAAAATTCTAGTAGTTCAATCTATTAGAAAAAAGTATTTTTATATATGTTAAATGGTCAGAATAGGAAAAGCATAGAAGGTAGAAAGAAGTAACTTGCAGTGACAAGGGCCTACATACACCTTTGTGGTTACATCCTGCTTGTATCAAAATATCTGAAGGGAAGGGAGAGATAATAAGAAAGATAATTCTTGCAGGTAGCACAAGTTACTGTAGGTAGTGAAAGCTAAATCTGAGACAGATAGGAGTCCATTGCTTCATCACTGGACATTGCAAGAGGTAGCTGAAACTCTGTTCTTAAATGATAGATAATAAGAAAATGTAGATGGCAAGAGAAGACAATGAATCATAGAACTTGAACCCTGCTTTTGAGCGGGCTGATTGTGAATTGACTTTTGCCCATTAGGAAAGGTAGGTCTCTCCCTCTAAACTTGTTTGGAGCCAGGGTTAATATGCTGTTCAGCTGGCAAGAAAAGAAACAAAAAGCATGTTAATAGCAATTGTGCAGGGAGTACAGAGCAAAGCAGGACGGTGTACAGAGTCACAGTGCATCTACAGTAGTGCAGCATAGTTCAGTGTGTCACCTCAAAGATATTAATGATTTCAAAAAGTAAAAGGGAGGTGAGGTGCTGTCTGCCTTCTGTTTCTTACAGAGAGAGTAGTAAAGGGCATCAAAACAAAATTGAGGTAAAAGTACATGAATGGTATTTACTTTTCCAGTAAGCAATGTAACTTGCTGTCTTGCTGGGTTTCTCTGATTAGGTTTTTTTGATAAGAGGAAGAGTGATTTCTGTTAGAAGTTGCTAGAAGTTTTCCCCTATCCTATAGAGCAGAGCCAATAAGAGTCAGCTCCAAGGAAAACTTCCTGCTTTTGAATCATAAAGATACACCCCTGTGTGAAAGCATATTTAAGAATGGCGAAGTTGTTGTGCAGTTGGAAAGTTGCAGGCATGGATTAACAATGCAGACATCAAGGTCAGCGCAGGAGGAGAAGGAGGGGTAGGGACCCTACGGAAAGCAGGGAAAGGACTCAAAGCCATGATTCCCTGATGACTGTGGTGATGACCATGGTGATTACAAACTGTCCCCTTGAAGGCCATGGAATCCATTGCGATGCAAAGACCCCCTGCTGGAGAAGGGGGATGCATGGAGGCAGCTCTTACCTTGTGGGAGGCCCCAAAATGGAGCAGAGTCCTGCAAGAGATTTACAGCTGGGGCCCGTGGAGAGAGCAATCTACGCTAAGCAGGTACAGCCAGCTTATCAATAAAAGACTGCATCGGATCTAATGACCCACGAAAGAGCAGAAGACTGTCTCTTGTGGGAGTGACCCCATGGAAAGCAAGGGAAGGACTCAAAGCTGTCCCCCACATCACTGTGGGGAGAAAGGAGAGCATGGAAGACCGAGGGGGTGGTTTGGAAAAGTGTTTCTAAGCTGTTTTATTTATTTCTGGTTCTTAGCTTGTTAGCAATAAATTTAAGCATTATTCTAAGTTCTGCTTTGCCTGTAGTAATTAATCAAGTTTTTATTTCCTGGCTGTTATCTCTAGTCATAAATTCCTAGCTGGTTTTTGTTCCTTTCCCTCTGGAAGGCCTGGAAGCAGTTTTGCTGGACACCAGGCATTTNAAGGGAAGGACTCAAAGCTGTCCCCCACATCACTGTGGGGAGAAAGGAGAGCATGGAAGACCGAGGGGGTGGTTTGGAAAAGTGTTTCTAAGCTGTTTTATTTATTTCTGGTTCTTAGCTTGTTAGCAATAAATTTAAGCATTATTCTAAGTTCTGCTTTGCCTGTAGTAATTAATCAAGTTTTTATTTCCTGGCTGTTATCTCTAGTCATAAATTCCTAGCTGGTTTTTGTTCCTTTCCCTCTGGAAGGCCTGGAAGCAGTTTTGCTGGACACCAGGCATTTAGCCAGGCTCAAACCAGCACACTTGCCTTGCTATCATGTGCCTTGTAGCTACCAAAAATATACGTGGGTTTGAGAAGTGCTTAGAGAAATCCTTGGGAAAAAAGTGTTATCTACATTTATGAAAAAAAAAAAAAGTATTAATGAGCACCAATCAAGACAGTGTTGAAACTGTGGGATGTCAAAAAATGTAATTGTGGGGAAGTTATGGTCTGCAATTATTTCATAATTTATATTTATATTTATTTTGAGTATTAGTATTTTCTTCAGTCACTTTAACTACTGCAAGAGGTACGATGCTGAGTTTTCGTGCATCTTTAGGCCTGAGTTATGCTGCTGCTGTTGCTCTCTGGACTGATTTCAGTGTACTGGGTTTGTATCTGGGCTGAGAATGAGTATCTGAATGTTTTCTGCTCTGTTTGGTGGGAATTTGAGGTGTTTTTTTCCCTGAGACTGTTCACTGTAAGTCTTACACTTTGTTAAATGCTTCAAAGAGAAGAACTACTTTTCTTTTCTTACATGAACACACTGAAACTGAGAGAACCTGAGCAGCTCATTTCATATCTTTAATGCTGTGCTGTTGTGGTACCCTACTGATTGCTTTTGTGTTGATGTGCATTTAATCTCTTTATTGCTTTATACTTCTCTTGTTCTACACTGTAGAACACTAATTATTTTGGTGCTTCAGCAGGGTGCCTCCATCGGGAAAGTAAGAAATAAGGAAGAAAATATTCTCAGCAGACTTCTGAAAGGGTGAGGGTGAATGGTTCACTGGATATTGCAGCTTATCATTGTCAAAAAGTCTTTTCTAGAGTTAATGAAAGGGAAAACAGCAAAGAGAAGCAGTGCGGACTGAGATCTCTCAGTGTCTTGTGGATTCCTGCATTTTAGACTTCAGAAAAAAATTGTGATATACAATAAAATTATGCTCTGGACCAGAGTCTTTTTTTCTTACAAAGAAGTAGTAAAAGGCATTTTAACAACAGGCAGCAAAAGGGATTTTGCTGCTGTTCAATGGTATGAATATAGAAGCAAGAAGAAAAATATTTCTCTGAAAATGATACCTCTGATAATTTCAAATATTTTGATAATTTTGTATAGGAAGGAAGGCAATTCATTTTGTACAGCTTTTATTGCTGTAATATAAGAATGTGTCTTATTTTATCTCTATTTTTATATATTCATTGCCAAAATCTATGTTGGAATTTTCTTAGATCCACACTCAGAACTGAGCAGAACCACTTATTTCTTGACCAGTTAAATACTTCACGTATCATACTACTCATAATTTCTCCTTGCAAGTTCCAGTGTTTATGTCCCAGGAATCTTGATGGTGATGCCTCTCTGGAAATATAATACAATCAGGGTTACATATATATATATATTATTATATAATATATCTGTGAAAGTAGAACAGAGGTACTGCAGGTGTGATCTGTGGCATATTGATCAAAAATACTTTAATTTTCAGTTAGAAATGTTTGGTGAAATTTAAATAAAGCTGTACTGCTTAGTCTGGAAGAAAGGATGACTTCTTTGAATAAAAGCATTAAGGAATAGACTTGGCAGATAAGTACTGGCCCTAACAAAAGTACATAGGAGGTGATTTGGAAGGTGATGAGGGAATAAATGAAGAAAACACTAAAAGTTTTCTTTCTTTGAAGTTCTCCTCTACACAATGGGAAAACTTTCATAAGCAAACAGACCCAAATCTGTGTATATGAGTCAGGGGGGCAGTGACAGAGTAAGTCTCTTGTCTATTACATGTCAGTCTGAACTGTTAAAAAATGAACAGAAAAGCGTATAAAGAAAACTGGAGAGTGAGAAGACTTCCTGCTTTTAGGAAGTTTCCCACTTTGGGTAGTTTCAGCTCTACTTTCAGGTCAATATATATGAGTGGTTGCTTGGAGAGATAAATTCAACATTGCAGGCAGTCACTCTCTGGATGCAGTTATTTTCCTTCCCTGTTACTTCCTCTAAACCAAATGGGTTGTGTTTAGAGGGTAACTTCTTGTCAAGGTGGCAAAATATGAATAATTGAGTATATTTCTAGTCAGGTATAGTGAACATGCCACAGCATTCCAAGACTGCATGAGTTTGATTTAATTCAAACTGTGTTTCTCAGAAAAATGATTAAGAATCCTGTCAAACAGCACTTTTAATATATTTATCAAAATAAAGCTGTGAGGCCAAAATAACTCCCCCATTTCCTACTGGAATTAAAATAGGTGAGACAGAACCTTCTAAAGAAGCCTGGTGGTGTGTGGTATTGTGTAGCTTCTCCAGCCCAGTGCCAGAGTTGCAGTTTCTTCTGGATTTGTTTTCACTAGTTGGAATTAGTCCAGCCTTGAACTGAATTTTGAAAGAAATTGTAAGAAGCAATGGATCGCTAGTGCTCATGTGAAAAATGGTGATTATGGCAAGGACCTTTACAGGTTAACAGTGAAATTTACAGTCTTGCTAGAATTTAGTTAAATTAGTGTTGAACTGAATGGATTATATGGTATGAAAAAACCCAAGCAAACAATAGCAAATATAAGAACACCTTTCAGCTGAAGATTTCAGAAGAAATAATATCACTTCCTGGGATGTCACTGACATAGGAACGTTTTGAAGTTTCATCTAATATACTGCCCAAAGCCTGTGTGACTCTTAAGTATAGTGTTGACTATAGTCATTATCAAAAAAACAGACCTTCTTTGTAGAAACCAAAAAGTATCTTATTTAACAGCTTAAACATGTGGTACAGAGAACCAATAAAGAAGAGTTTATGCTACAGAAATAGCAGGCACACATCACACATGTGCTTTGAAGAGGCAAAATGTCTGATTCTGGAAATACAAAATGAAAATTAAACCTAATATGCATTATATAAAAAGTAGACCATTTCAAAGATAGGCTAGTAGAGAATTCCTAGTGCAGACCAAGACTTACTGGAGTACAGCAGCTGAATTTTGGACAGCATTTGGAAATCTGCCCATGAAATGTGAGAGAGCACAGCTTCAGGTGTGCTTCAGCAGACGAGTGTAGTACCGACCCTGTGCTTGTAGAAACTTAAGGCAAAATACTTATTTGAAGATACAGCCTTAATATTCAGTCTGATTCAGGAACTGTGGGCTTTGGTACTTGAGACTCACACTGTTTCTTATTGTTTGTTTTCTGGAAACTCTTGGCTTGTTGAAGGTGTGTTTTCCATCTTTCTTTTCTGATAGTGTCCTCTGCTTAGACCACATTTGTGTTTTTGATTCAGGTTTGCCTTAAATTTTCTAAACTGCTTATTCAAATATTTGAAAATACTACTAACTCTGTTATATTGCTAATAATTACTGTATAATAATTCCTAAATTACTACATGCTATGTACTATATTTAGAACTATTCTGGATACATAAAACACCACCAAACTTCAATCACAAATTAAGTTATTCAAGAATAAGTTTACATTTTTCGCAATGAGTGTGTATCAAAGTCAGTCTGAAGCTGTACTTTATTGTAGGTTAATCACTCATGTACTGCATTATTTAACAATCAGTATTTCTCTCCCTCATATTTTTAAATATCTTTCAGTGCGGGAGAGTCTGGGTATGTAGAAGCATTGGTTTTCAGGTATAAACTGTGTTTGTCTAATGCCAGGTGTCACAAGAGATTTATATTTTCAGAGAGTATATTATTTAGGTTTCAGTGATGTTTTTCCCCCTAGTTCAGAGATTTTTCTCTGCAAATGCTGTGTTCTACTGTTCAGGTTTAAATCTCTGTAAGTTGAGCCTCTTCTTTTGCAGCTGTGCATTTCCATTTTCTATCAGATTTGTCACAAATTTGAAAGCTCACTCTGTAGAGAGCTCGCTCAGCCTTAGCCTGATTTCCCTCATGTTTTCTCCTGTTCTACAGACAATACCACTTATTGGTTTGGTAGGTGGAAGTGAACTATTACACAAGAGGTATTGTACGTATTCTGAAAGCACCTATCCCCAAAACTGTAGGTTCTGGTCACCAGGTCCTGCAGCTTGAGCCACTTTACATCTCTTGTTTTTCCTCTAATGTTTTGTAAACATTTTCTATCCCCCCAAGAATTTACTAGCACAAGTCCTGTTATGGGTACATGATGCTCTGGGAGTTTGTTTGCAAATTTCACTCTGTGGGCGTATTACCACAAGATCACTTTGTTTTGTTTTGTCTTTTTTTTCCCTAAACACAGGATTTGGGTTGTATCCTTCCAAGTTTCAACACACCAGTTTTTCTGGAAATTGTTTGGTCCTAAAATTCATGCTTTCTATTCTAAACTGTTAAAGAGCCAACAGATTCTTTGAAGTGCTTCTAAATGCTATATTAAACAGTTCAAGTAGGAAACTTACCCCTGTCACAGCGACCTTAGTCGTTTAAAGTGGGAATTTAAAGGTTGATGTACACTTCTCGCAAGTACATATATCTTGTGTCTGTAACAGATCAGAACTCTAAATCTGCTTATATTACTGCTAAATGTTTCTGTATTGTATGTGTCCATTCATAGGTGTGACCATCACTGTACATATATGCAGTTTGGTACACTGCTCCATTTAGGGAGTGCTGTTCTAGTTTTAAAACTGCAATTTCTTTGCTGTCAATGTTCATTTACTGACAATGTAAATGATTATCAAGGGTATTGAATTAATTATGTTCCTTTAATTGAATAAAATCTATTTGGAACAACATAAAAATTTGTACTTAAAAAATTCGTACTTAAAAAATTCATACTTAAAAATGCTGACTGACTACTCTTATTATCTGTAGAGAAATTATGAATGGGATCAGTCCCAAAAGTTTGACCATAGGGGCATGTTTTACACAAAAAATAGTTTTTTTTCTGAAATGAATCTTTCAGTCCTTCTAAGTTTCGGTGAACCATCTATGTCCGAGTTACCTTTTTTGGGATATTTCAGTGTTTTCTTTTGTAAAAGAAATGTATTATGTATTGTATAGTTATGGAAGTATATTCTTCTGGTACACATACAAAATCACAACTGTTTGTAAAGCCTATACATTCTCTTAAAATTTATATCATAAACAGACTCAATGTGCTTGTGGGAGCTTTTGTATGCAAATTTTGGCACTGTGTGTATAACTATACATGCAAATGAGTGTATAAGTGTGGCTGAAATGCAGCTACAAAGTCATGAACTCTTGTCCCTGCAAACTTGGTCTTCAGGCAGATGAGTTGGGCACTAAAGCTTCCATGGGAGTAATAGGTTTCTATTTCATTACCATTTTGAAATATTCCTGTCAAATTGACACTTTTTTTTTTTTAAAGACTGTAATTTTGCTTTATTTTTCTTATTTTGACTTTTAAACTACTTTTGTGTATGATTCTGGTAGCATTAAGAATTATTGGTAACAATGAAGACTATATGAACCGTTTATCTGCAACGTTATTTAGCAGAGAGAGCATGGTCTTCTGTATCAGAAAGCAGAATTACCTAAATTCTTCATGTGTTACATATTCTGAAATGAGCCAAATCATCATAATTGAGTGGCATTGTGAGTGTGTCTCAGGAACTTGAATAATTATCTCTTTCAGAGTTTCACAATGAAGATTTTAAAAAGGAAAAAATAAGAAGTTTCTTTGGTCAAATTAAACTTTCATTTGCTGGGATGGTAGACCAGAAACTGCCACTGACTGGGTCTCACTAAGTTGCTCTTTTCAGAGAAGTTAATTTTCTTCCTCACCAGTGTTCCAACAATCTTCATATGAATCTGCTGCTAGGAAGTATTTTTGACAGATGGGGGAGAATGCCATTTTCTCATGCATAATGTGGTATTCAATATTGCACTCAGACCTTTAAATTGTCTGTAAAGATTTATCTCTGATCACTGCAGTAAAATATCACCTTTTTTACAATTAAATGAAAAACTCTATTTGTCAGACTCTTCCAGACAAGTATTTTAAATGTCACAAATCATTTGTTTTCTTCAGTTTCAACCATTATTTGATTTAGTATCTTAGTATTTGCAGGCGCGCAGGGTGCACAGATGATAAAGTCCTGGAGGGTGCTGAGAACTTCCACTAAAAGCCAGTAGAATGGATGGCACTTAGAGGCAAACTTTTAAAATAGAATAAAATCTAAAATCAATTAAAACAACAACAACACAACAGCCCTCCAAAGACAATGTATTGTGACACTTCGGAAATAATTCTTTTCTCTGTTAAGTTACATATTGTAACAGAGGTAATTACTAGAATCTTATAAGTTCTAGCATGCAAGGATTCTTGGATGGCCTTTAATAATCATAGTGGTGAAGAACTGAGTAAATAAGTGAAAAATCCTGTTAAAATAGTGCTTTTCTGAGCTGTTGGATAGCAAGATGAATTGTGCTCCCGGTTCCCCAACACAAACATAAACCAAAAACATAAAATTCATGTTGCAAGTGTGTAGTATTTAGTTTTCTTTTTTTTTTTTTTTAACCTTTAAGAATTGTGGGACTTGAACTTTTGGCTTTGCTGGCAGTTTTTTAGTTCTAGTAACTTTATTTGAAAATGGGGAAAAATAATTTTGCAATTAAAGCTGCATGAACCTTTACTGGTGAGGTGACTGACCTCAACTACAAGCAAAATAAGGAAGTTTTTGAAATTAGCTGATTAGACATATGCTAAGAATGTATTTCCATAACTTCTCTACATTGAGATTAAGTCCTCCACACCATAAATTTTCTAGCTCTAGTAATGATGGTCTATTTATCTTGTAGCATGCAGTATAGTAGCTCTTCAACCTCCTTTTATTCGTTAATGCTTTGTTACCTGGTAAGGATGTCAGCAAAGACTTTGTAGTGGACTTGGGTATGTGAAAGTACATAATGTAATTATCTTTAAAAGAACATAATGAGAACATTATGGATTATGCATTATTGAAGTGATAGCAGTAACCAGATGGAAGTTATATACTTGGAAAAAATGTCCATTTTTAAAGGAGCTTGCCCTGATTTTGCTTAGTTCACACTGCTGTACACCTGTCTCTTCTATTTGGGAGGAGTCAGCAAAGTCGCTCCTGAGAGCAGCTGCACCAGTGCAGAGAACTCCAGTGTGTTGTAAATCTCAGTATAAGTGTATAAAACATGTAACAACTTGCTAAATTGAAGGTACAGAGTTTATTGACTGTCTCTGAGTTTTCAGAGCATGTAGCAAGAAAATGGGGAAAAGGGCATTTGGGAGAAAGCTGTGGTATTACTTGCAAGATAATGGTCACTTTTTTCCTGCCCATTCCTAATTCTCTGAGTAGGAAACACTTTGTTAAGCCTCTGCAGAGATGTTGCATTCAAATGGCCTGTGTGTCAAAAGACCATGCCAAAGTGGTTTATGAGTGCAGCAGAACCCTGTTTTGGTTACTTACGTCAAAATAAATGATTGCCAGAATGCTAGGAAATAGGTAATTGGGAAGTCATGCCTATATGCCAGGCTTTCTTGAAAAGCAGGTTCGGGAATTGTTCACCCTTGTGTAAATTCTACAGTAAAATTGTTCAGACCTCAAAATAGATTATGTTCAGCCACTTTGATTTTTGGGGTATGTAACACTGAAAATTCGGGGGGAGAGGGTTGTTTATTGTTGATGGTTGTTTATTGTTAAAAAAAAGTCAAAAACCACAAACCCCCCCCAAAATGGGTAAGTGTACAAGACCCTTCTGGAAGATTTTACTACCAGGAGATTGGGGGTTTTCACTTAGGAAAGCTTTCCTGTCTGGAAAAAGGCATCTTTCCCAGAGACAGTTTTAGATGCTTTCTCTTCCTACATTCCAGCGGAGCTGACTCCTGGGTACGAGAGAAGATAATAAGTTCTTGCAGACGTGTCTGAAGGCACCACAGCAGGGGGTCTGAGGGTAATAAAAGCACGCAGAAGGGGATGTGTCTCTTTTTAGGCCCGGTGCAGATTTGTGACAAGATGTTAAGTGTTCTCGACTTTGGAAATAAATGCTCCTAAATCCTTCTACTGCCTGGTATTTTGGGGATACCTGTGCGCATTTGACTCTTACGTGGACACAGCAAAAACCCCTTCTCATTTATAGCAGGTTAGTAAAAGTGATCTCCTGTAACTTAAAGTGAGGTGTACCTTCCCATTGTATTGGTAGCTGAACAAGATGAACCTAAGCTACAGACCAGCTACAGAGCTCGCTGGTCCTGATCCAGTGCCATGTCGCTGTTAGCAGGAGTACTTAGGTACTTAAGTGCTTGGCTGGACCTGAGCCAGAATGTGCTTAGCACAATGTAGAATGGGGTCTTAAATTACAACTGTATGACAAGTGTTTGTGGTGAGATCTGAGTGTTCAGTCAACTGCGTGTGTCTCTCAGCGAGGCTGCCTGGGAACTGAGAAGAGAATAAAAATGAGAAAAGATAAAGTAGGGTAAGATGTTCACCCAGAGGTTGCCACTACTGTGGTTTACCAGTTCTGCCATGAAATGTTCATGGAGAAATAATGGATCTGATGTGAAGCATGATACAATTTTTATTACAGGCCTGATGAAATCCTTTCATGTCTTATCACAAACTGAAGTCTACTATTTGTGTGGTTATTCAGAGCTATTCAACATAAAAGAATAAGGGTATGAACTCTTGTATAAAATCAGATAGTTAGCAGTTAATGCATATGCCTAGCCAAGAGATGTTGTGTCAGGTGAAGCTCTGAGCTAGTTTCATGGATTTGCAATTATGTCTTGTTTTATAATAAAATCTTTAATATTTAGAAGCTATAGGAAAATGGTCTGCAGTAATCCATGTAGCTGTTGTATTAAGCATACAACAGTTAATTTACTGTCAAGAGTTCATGAAAATAATGAAATAAATCCTAAAGACTAGACTCTAAAAATTTAGCAAGAATCTTATTGTGTCTGACTGAGAGGTTGAGGTCAAACTGTGCAAGCAATATATAATAACAAGTGAAATTTTTTTCCCTAATAATGGCAGTGTATTTTTTTCTACTTTATTTTAAATGCAGAGTAAGTGTCAAATAGCTTTCCAAAGACTATAAGCAAGCCAAGCACACAAAATAGTATATTTCCTTAGAAAGATTAAACTGCAGCATCATGCCAGGACATGGATTCAGGTAAAAAATTGTATTTTAAAAAATGCTGTTCTGTCTGAGAAACAGAATGATCACTGTCTGGCTTGATTAAACAAGCACCAAATCCTACTTAACTTTTGGAACTTACTACCAATTTACTTTACAGGTAAAGTCAACGTAATAACAATGTCATGCTGCTCCTGAAAGTATTTTTATCTAATGTTCTTTTTTCTTTTGCTGATTGAAAGACAGGCCATCTGCCATGAAGCATTCCCCATTTGTCTTTAGCGTGCCACCTGCAATTTTAAGTGAGACTTTTAAGTGAGATTCCGTCTGTCCCCTCTTCTCACATATTAGATTTCTTTAAAAGGAAATAAGATTTTTTTTTTCTTTTAAGGATACAAATGTAACTGACTTTTGCAGAGGAGTGTTCAGTTGCTCAAAATGGATGTAGTTTCATATGAGCAGATTATATTCAACGTGAGGAGTTATGTACATTTTTGGTCTGAGAAAGTGTCTTGATCAGATGCTATGCTGAAGATACAGTTATAAAAAGAGATATTTAATGTATTATAAAATTAAATAATCCCTGCTGATGTTGGGTTTTCCATTCATGTCTGTGAATTAGCTGAAGATGTGTACATTGAAAGTGCATTTATATAGGCAGGGAGATCAATTTTTGATTGAAGAAGTGTATCCTTACTTTGCTGCTTGAAATGCAAGGACAGTTCCCATTTCTAAAACCCATGTTCTGATCTGGTTATTTTGAATATCAGGAATGTGTATTTGTAGCACACTGTGTTGTGTCCCCATTGCTGACCTTCACGCAGCCTGCCTCCCCCAAACATAATTTTTTAGTGTGTTTGTTGTCAAGACTCATTAAGTGAACAGTGGATATAGGTTTAAGGTAACTTCTGAATAAAGGGATTAAACTTCTCTTGCAAATCTGCAGCCTGTATTTGGATTGATATGGTTCTGAGGGGGAGCTGATTGTTTTGAAGCTAATGGAAATAGTGTGGTGGATTTTAGAAACTAGACTTCCTTATTTCCATAGTATTTTCAAATTTGCTGAATTGACAGTCCAACTCTGGCAATGTTCTAACTGCCCTAGAATATTAATAATGGCAGTTACACCAAAATTTCTTAGTGGAAAAGTGAGATACTGATGTAAGTGTGAGAAAGTTATCCAGAACATTGTGTGGATGCTGCATATTGTAAAGAGTGAAGCAGGCTGTGTGACATGGGAACAGACTGTTGGTGATGAGTGTTAGTTTAAGGAAAGCACTGATCATAAAGCACAATATCATAAGGTATAAATCTCTATTTTCTTATCTTTGGTTGTTATTATGTACAAATCTAACTGGTTGCAAAATCAACTTTCTGTGGAGAGTTCATAAAACAAACAAGAACCAAGTATTATTACATGGGTAAATTTTATTCAGTGTGTTAGATTGAATTAGGCTGTGACTTTCTGCAATCTGATTAGTATTTTAAGCATGCCTGGGAATTAATAGGAAAGAAGGAGTTGGTACACTTAAAAAAGGCTCTCAAGCAGCTTCTTAGAGAACACTTTGACCTTGAAAAAGATAAAATGAGAACAACGGTAAAATAGAAAGAAAATAACCCTGCTATTTACACAAAGTATTATAGCACTGTATTGCTCACAAAACAGAAAAAGAAAAGAATAAAGATAGGTTAAAGGTCAATATTCGTAGTAGTAAGACCCTTAGATCTACTAGGGAGAAATCACAGTATCATTACTCTTAAGACGGCTATGTTTTATTTCGAAACTGTTCTAAGCTACCATAAAAATTAAGGGTTTTAAAGGCCTGGAACAACTGACATTTGGAAATTTTAATTAAATATTTCCAAGTGTTTATGTAGTTAATGTTCTAGATATTACAATTTAGTACCTTTTTATATACGTACAATATCACAGAAGCACGTATTACTGACATTACTGCAAAGAATGCCAGATTGAAAAATGAAAAACAGCTCAATTGTTGCCCTAAACAAAAAGGAAACTGTCACTGCCTGAAATCTGTTGTTACAATGAAGATCGCTCCTATACTTCTTTCTTAAGCAATCAGAATATATGTATCAAAGCACATATTGATTTCATATTGTTTGATATGATAGGGGAGTCCCTCAGGGTACAATACTCATTGAAGTGAACATAGTGATTTCACTGTCAACATAAAATGAATATGTATCTATAGCTTACCTTTGCTATTTTAAGTTTGGATTCAAAGAAAAAAAAGAATTGTGGTTTATGAATTAACATTTTCCTTAATAAACTTAGTTATTGGGAAATAAATGCATGGGAAGAGCATCCAATGAAAATATGATGATAAAGGCAAAATCTATCGTACCTGGCTAGTGAGCAAAAGAACTCATGGGAGTGGAATATTCCTGAAGAATTGTTTCTGTCCGAAGATTGTTGAATTATTTCATTTACATGGTATAGTCATGCAAAAAAACCTTGATCCTGTCTTAGTCTTAACTATTTTGGACAGGGCTTTGTAGAACCTGATCTAGTAAATGCCTGTGCCCATGGCAGGAGGTTGGAACAAGATGATCTTTAAAAATCACTTCCAACCCCAAACATTCTATGATTCTATTTTGAATATTTGAATTAGAATTTTAAGCAGTATAGATTATACTGCTGCAAGATGATACTTGGAATAACAGTTATTCAGAGGCTGCATGTTAAATTCACTGTATATGTTTTTATTGTCTTTGTAGCAAAACCCATGTAAAACAGGTAGAATGATTATGACCAACGTGAAGATTATATATGACCAGTTAGGACGTTAAACTCTGTTCTGAGTGCATCTACACATCTAGGTATTTTAAAATGAGTCACTTTTAACAGCTATAAAGAAAAGATGTATTTATTTGGCAACAGTGTTATATTCTAGACAATTTTTCTTTTTTAATTTCCCCAATATGTACTTCTACAAACTTTGAAAATTTTTGGTTAAAAATTTGTTGAAATTTCTCTGCTTTAGCCGCAGGTGAGAAATAAAAGCCTGTTTAGACTAGCTTTCAAACATCTAAATTTTTACTTGATATCATCAGCTGATGCATACTTGATGGTCTTTGTTATATGATCTTGCAGTACAAAAACAAGGCAGTTATTTCTGCAGGGTTTAACCAACTACTTTTTTCTAAATATGTTTCTCTACAGGATTTTTCATCTGCATAGAATAAAATATTGTTTCTTATGAAAATTTAAAGGGCAGATAAGAGCACAGGAAATATTTATCTTTTATCATCTATATGTTTCTACTAGTAGATGTTATTTGGAAATGCTGAAATGTGATGTGGACGATGAAGGATATATTGCAGAATGTCACTTGGCTTTGTGAAGGTTGAAGGTTTGAATGGTGAGGTCTGGATTTCACAGATCGGTTATAGTAGCTCTTACACCATATTTTTAAATTATCTCAAGTTGAAGCATGTAGGTCCCCTCATAAAATAACTCAGCTCTCTCATTTAGGTCAGAATTACTGATGGTATCAAAGTTAATACTTTATTAGACAAACCTGTATCTTAACCATCATGGTACTTAGCTGATTTTGTTTTTCAGGAAACTTTAGATATAACACACAAATCTGATAACATATGTGTTCAAATCAGATGATGTTGAGTTTAAGTCTCTTTAAATCTATTAAATGAGAAATGTATACAGTAATCCACTGCTTCCAGTAATGGCTCTCTATATTTTACAGACATGCACACCATTACAATGCCTTAGAAAACCTGTTTTTCCCTTAGGTAGGAAAAGTCTGAAGCCGGGGCCCATGTTTTTAGCTAAGTAGCAGCTGTGGAACTGTAATGGGCAGCAAGCCAACTTGTCCATTTTATTCTGTTTTTGAGAAATTTACTCAAGTTCTGGTAGACTTTATTTTTTTAATACTAAAGCAGAAGATATAATTTTGTTTTCAGTGGCTAATCTTAATATACTTTGGCTATATGAAAGTAATAAAGTATCATGGAGACATAAACACAGAACTCTTGCTTGCAAATGTGGAGGTTGAATAAATATCAAATTAGTTCTGGCTGTGAGTGTAAAAGTAAATATTCCTATCACATACTGAACACTCTGCCAAGCATTTTCTTCTTGCAAAATATTGCTGGAAGGAACTTTTCTATTGATTCCTTATATTTTTACTTTAAAAGTTTTAAATTCCAATCAGTAATTATTTTTGATAATTTAACTTTGCAATACCTCTTGAATTATCGTGAACCTTTTACTGTCATCTTTAGGAGACTCTTTAAAAAAAAAAAAATTACGTTTTCCTTAGCCTTGCTACATTCTGGTACAGTCTATATATAGGTGCTCAATTTACCCCCATATCTGGGCAAAATACAATAGTGAAACTTGTTTGGAAGAAATAAATATTCCAACATAATTTTAAAACTATGTATTAGTACTCTTTTCCATTATGTGATTTTAATTGTGTTATGAAACTTCAATTAATGCAAAAGAAGGTATTTCTGTTGTGTTGTTCATGAACTTTGTGGTGTTTGTAGTGTTTTCAGGTGACTTTAAGTCAGGTATTGATCATATCATGAGTATTCAACTGTATTCAATAGCAGTTTCTCTTGAATGAGTTTGTAATGGGAAAGTTTTCATGGTCTGGATGTAGCTGTTGCTGCTGGGATTTCACTAACTACAAAAAAGCCATAGCTAGGTAATATTAAGGTAATACTACTTTTTTTTTTTGGGTGGATTAATGTTGCTTGTGATAGAAGACATGATGTTTTTAGAAATAGAGCAGAATATCCCATTTATAGATTCAGTGGCATATCTGTAACAGAGCAGTGCACTTTTAGAGGCATTGGATTAAATCAATAATTTTTGTGCCTTCTCAAGGCCAGAGTTTAGGTACTTAAGTGTAGGTTTAGGCAGAGTTTAGGTACTTACTTAGGTGTAAGGTGTAAGGTACTTACTTTAGGTACTACTGTCTCAAGGCAGAGTTTAGGTACTTACTTGGGTGTTTAATCTTGTTTGTTAGGTAACTATTTTTATCTTTTTGTTATTGTTGTTGAATTATCTAATGATTCAGCCACATTTTCTGTTTACTTCAAATGTAAATAAAATGTACAGTCAGCATAGCTATGTGATGTGATGGTTGGGATTAAGCATCCCAATATCTCTACAGGTTTTACAAGGTTGTTACACAAAGCTTTGAGATAAAGCAAGTGATTAAAGACTGGTAACTGGAATTCCATCCCCACTCCCCATCATCAAGGAGAAGTAATTCTGATAGCACTAGTATTTCCTGTAGTTAAAGATCATTGCTCTACTCTGTTCACCTTTGAGAAGAGCCTGGAGGGACACCTGTTGGGGAAATCCTTCCATACCATTTCACTATTGATGCAGCTGAAAGAATCTTGTAATGTAATGAAAACCACACTCAAAAAACCAGAGTACAGTACATTTTTTAGAAACCCTATGAAAATTTGTAAGTAGTTTTAATTCATCTGAAACAGCCATGCATTTCAGTTTCCTGGAGTTCTGGAGGAGTACTTTGGGGTTTGAACAAAAAAGTGTGTATGCACTGATGATGTAGATAAATATTGACATGGTAAATAACCCATTCATGATATTATTGTTTGTTAATGGTAAGGTGACTTCCATTCTTCTAAAGACAAATTTATTGGCTTCCACTTGAGAGCTGAAGGGCAATTCTCAAGCTTGAAAGGATGACTAGGGAAGAGGATAAGATCTGCATGTAAATGTCAGATGAGGATTGGCTGCTCACTCTCTCTTTCAACACATCAAAAAAAAAGCACCAAATGGTGTGGTTTAGAACCAACAAGAGCTACCTCTTCATGCATCAGCAGATTTGTGGGAATTCTTGCTGAAGGGCCTTGGTGATGCAAGGAGTTGTGTAAAGTTCAGGATACCTGTATCAACTGCTCATAGGAGATTTCAACTGAGATCCTAAATGACCACGAAAACTTAAAAGTACCCTGAGCATAAATTAGTTGAATAACTGGAAGAGTACAAACATGGAACTATAAGATATGCTCACTGATCTTCCTTGAGTATCTGGAAAAGTCTTTGTGAGATACCAAGGAGTTGGAGAGTCCTGGCCTGAGCCACTACAGTTGGTTGCTCTCTTGCTCATTGGAATCTGACTGGAACATTAGTAACATTAAGCGTATACCATTACTTTTGAGACTAGAGAGTAGCTGTTGTTAAGAATGCTAGAATAATCTTACCTAAATACCATACTAATGTTGATGCTGGAGAAAACTAGAGTCCTATTCATGACTTCATAAACAAATAAAGTTCCTCATCTGTCACTTGCTATTACCTCATCATAGAGATTTTAGTATTTAATTGTAGAGCTGCAATAACCAATACAAATTCCTGTTTACTATGAAGACTGTTTTAAATTAATTCATCTATACTGTAAGGATCACTGAAAATTAAAGGAATAATTTTGGAGAACAAATCTCTATTTTTCTGAAATGAGAACTGCAGCACCTCTGCAACAACAATTTTTCAACACTTGAATACAAGTTTTAGAGTTCTACCTAAAATCTAGGCAGAGTTAGCATACTAATTGTAGTTATCTTTAACTGTATGCTGTCTAAAAGAAATTAACACCTTTTTCCCCTCTGCTCAAACGTTTTGTGTAGAGATACCAAGAGACCATGTCCTTGATCACTTAAATGATCTTTCTATCCCATCTCCACTCATGTTTCAGCCATGGCAGCTTCTAAGTAGTTAGATTTCCATCTCCAAACTCTTTGGTGTAGAAATGGTTTAAACTTTCCTCAGAAAAAGGGGAGTCAGCTTGAGTGTCTGCACTTGTCTCAAGAGAGCATTTAAGAATCACTCTGTTACAAAGTTCCCAAAGATAGATAATGTTCAGTAGTCACCATTCTTATCTGTGGAGCTAAGGCTCAAATATCACAAAGGGTAAAAGGGATACTTTTCGAATCTAGTTTAACATCAGTGGAGGTGCATAATATGCACACTTTTGTATTGCTATATATTAACAATAGATTGTATTTTTATAAATAACTTATTAAATTTAATCCAAGGTTTAGCTCATGAATCAAGGTCTGTTTACAATCTTAAGTGAGATAATTCATGGACAAGAAACAAACGCCAAAGAATGAAATAGAATTCTGTTTGGCAAAGTTAATCATGTTAGATGGAGATGGGAGATATTTCTTGTGTAGCATCTGTACACCTGAAAATGTAGGATGCTGAATTGCACAGAAAGCAATGTGCTGTTGATTTTAATAATGGTAATGCTAATGTGCAACCTTCAGAGAATAGCTTCAAATGGTCTTTAAATAGAAAGTAAAAATAAGTGACTTTTGCCAGATAACAAAATAGTAAGCATAGCTTCAGGTATAGGTCCTAGGCATAGAATACTGGGATTGAGAGTACTAAAATACTTTCTCCTTAGTAAGTATTTCACAAAGGGCTTTATGATCGTATGTGCATTTTAAGTGACTATAATATTCCTTTAACTTGCATATGCTAATATTTTACCATTCCTGATAAAGATATTGTCTTAATGATCAAACTCTGAATGTGTCCACCACACATGGTGGTACAGCAGTCAGTCCATTCTCACAGACCAGCATTTTAAAATTTCAGCAGAGTTGGCAGCTTGTTCTCCTGTTCAGATAGTGTATCAATCTGATTCTACTAGTAACATATTTCTATTTTTTTGCATTAAAATCTGAAAGCAGAAAGAAAAGAACATGTTCTTGGCTCTTCCTGCAGAGAACTTCCAACTTGTGCATGATTGTTGCAGGATTCATTAGGAGCTGTTAAGCACTAATTCTAGTGTCTTAAGGCAAGCAAGAATTTGAAGAGTAATTAGGGAAAAACAGTAAATGAAGTATCAAAGGGATATGGTACTGTCATGTAGAGAATGCAAGCCTATTTTTCTGTAAAGTGTGAAGATCAAATTGTGCTGTTGGCATGTTTCTCAGTGTACAGTGATTTGAGATTCTGAATATATTTCATGTCTGAAAAGGTAACTTTTGCAGTTAACTCCTTAGAGATTGTACTAAGTAGTTAAACATGCACATGGTGGAATGTTCATGATGACACAGAATAAAAATGTCCTTGTTAGGAAGCTTTCAAGTACAAGACATCTAAAAATGCTGATTCATCAGCACTGCATTTACCTTATAGAATGTGTAAGTACAGGATGAAAGAAAAATGTTTCTGATGTCTATAGCTTAAGTGGTAAGTTTGGATATATTAGCATCTCTGCACTTGCAACTTTTTGCACTTAAATCAATGGTGTTTAAGTTCAAATCTTTTACAGTTTGTGAGCGATTTTAGATGAGACACATGTATCTAAAACTTCCAGTTTCTGATACATTTTCCAGTGTAAAGCCACCACTGATACTATTGACATTAGGTGGCCACCCTGACAGAGGACTTAGACCAAAGTGACAGCCTGCAAAACTGTCACAACTGTTCATTCAAGCATTTTTAGCAAGTTACTCTTTGGTCATCTACTGCATTGTTGTCCTCCTCCAGCAATGCTGTTGGAAATTTCTTAAAAGATGCAGTCATATATAACTTAGTGTCTATGACTAAATCAGTATTTGGGTTACTTTTTGGAAATACAGATTCTTGCTTATGGTGTAACTTTGAAATCCAAGAGAGAAGTAAAGGTCTTCTTTTGATTCCTTTGTCCCTAATGTCTTGTTTCATTTGGATAATAGAGAAGGCAATCTTGAGCCAGCTGCAGTTTCTGCTAGTGAAATGTAAGTAACTCTTCAAGACTGGAAAATTGCATCTAAAAATTGTACAAATAGGTAATTCTTTAAATTTGGTGTGGAAATCTGGACTTGCATTTTAGCAGAACTGTGCTTTATGGCAACTTTAAAGTGAGATTGCTAATCTATGTGCCAGGTGTAGGCAGAAAACTTGATGTTGTGGAATTACAATAAGGTGTGACCTGCAGGGTACTGCTCAGCTGAATTACCCACACTTTCATGAGATACTAAAAGAATGCAAGATTTTTATAGTAGGAAAAAACTGCAGTTGTATTTACCTTTGTAAAGATTATTTATAGAAATAGATTTTTTAAATCTCAAAAAAACCCCAATTCTTCAAATAATGACTTTGTAATAGCTCTAACACAGCTTTAAACTGTTGTTTTTACATTCTTAATTGATGCAATTGTGTATTCTAAATTCAAACACCCAAGCAAATGTAGAAAATTGGCTTGTTTATATTGCAGGCACTGGCCAAATGAGAGAGCATGGAGCAGAGAATTCAAACCAAGCCATCTCAGTATTATGTCATTTAAGAAAAACCTGTCAACATCAGACATATATGTATGATCTCTGCGATCTCTTCCTCTTCCTTCCAACCCTCAAGAAAATGCAATCTTGTACATGCAAATTTCTTTATGAAGCTGTTTCTGTATTAACTAAATCACTGCATTAGGGTTTCAATTCAAGAGATGTGACATGTGATCTTGCACCATGTCTCATCAGACCAGAGTAACTGGAAGCAGTGGCAAGTGGAAGTGACAGCCCCTGCCAGACCACAGAAATAGAATAGTGTTATAACCCAGTAACAAGGACAATAATGTGTGTCATGCTTGTTAGTCCCTTCTTTTTTTTTTTTTAAACTTTTTACCTCTGTTTTGATACAGAGTAGAAGTGGTATTAAATGCTAACTGTGCCAAAGTAAAGTCTGATTTTGATATAAGCTGAGAAGCCTGATTTTCAGAATGATGCCTAATTCTTTCCTCAAGTTTTTGTGCTTTCATTGTCATTGCTCTGTATTGGCACTGGTATTTACCAGGCCTAGCAATTCTATTCTCACTGGGAAGGGCAACTGATATTATAGCATCCTGTGTCACAGCACCTCTTGAAGTCACTGTGTAATGATAAATGCATGCAACATGATCTTTGTTCTGACTGTAAACCAATTAAATCCAGACAAATTAGTAAAAAGAAAAAAAAAACCACAGAAAAAACCCAACAACAACAACAACAAACCACCAAACAAACAAACAAAAAAAACAACCTTGGGGTAATGATTGCTTTTGGGGGGTCAAAACCAAAGCAAGCTTGTTATTTTTAGGTTTAGGTAACTGTAGTGGTGCTCTAAGGTAACAGACTGGAGGGAAATGGGAGAAAGACAAAATGAAGTACCCCTATGTAAGTACACTGTATCTCAATTAGGAAAGTGAAGCCAAGTAGTGCAGGGATACTGAATGACAGTAAAGAGTCTGTTGGTTTCAGCTACACAGAGAAAAAAAATGTTTTATACTTAACTTGGGATATTATGAAATCATTGTGCCATGAGTGCTGCTATTGTTTGTACTGTTGGAGTACCCAGAAGCCCTATTAATAGGTAATTAATTAGGTCATTAATGAGCCCATTTTTCTGTCATGCATAAGAACAAGTATCAGTCTCTTTGAGATAGAGACTTTTTTTCTATTTTAAATATGATAGAAGACAACAAATAAATAGGATATGAAGCTACAGTCTCAGTATCCAGCATAACCATTGTCAACCTTAGGTCTGATTTTTGTAGGCAAGTTGCTTGAAATGCTACTAACATCTCTTGATGACAGCAAAGATGGTAAAATAAGTTTTGGCAAATCTTGTAGATTACATGTCAAAACAGATTCATATTTTCTGTCCTTTTAGAAAATATTGATTTTATTGTGTGTGTGCATCACTGTAAAGGAGAATTATCTGAAGAGAATGTGAAGATGATGGTTATGCAAAGGCTCTCCTTGAGAGAAAGGTCAGTACTGGAGAAGTAAATTAGATATTGCAAGCTGTTTAGTGGGCAGGTCAGAAGTGGTAGTCTCAAACACAGCTGGGGTTCATACCATAAGGAATTTCAACTGTGGGAGCCAACAGCTGCATTTTGAAGGTGGTTTTGATATTTACAATAACAACAAAAGAGGTGTTCTAAGTGGTATACTAAAAGAATAAACTGTTTGACAGGAAACTGGATTTACCATCCACAAATTGCATTCATCAAACTTATGAAAAGAAATTTGTGATTGATTGATTGATTGATTGATTGAGAGGTGAGTTGATGACAGTAATACTGTGTGAAGCCAAAAACCATACAAGTAGGGTTTAATGCGGAGGCATTTCCTCCTCATTGTTTACTGAGTTTTTTTGTATCAGTGGTGGCATGACTGGTTTTGAAGTCTTGCAACTTTCTCAATATATTTTTGAACAAAAAAATTGTTTACCAACTCTCTGATTTATTTTGGTTTCTTTTTAATTAGACCATACTCTGACCACTGAATGTGCAGCTGAAAAGGATGAAAAGAAAAGATTCCATTCCAATCCTGAATGCTCTTTTTTTTTTTTTTGGTACTGTTTTGATTTTCCAAGCTCAGAAAGGTCAGGGTTATTCAGCTTCCACTTGGCCTCCTCCTCTGAACAAGTAATCCACATTTCAAACACATTACAAAGTCTGGCTCTGATAAGAGGAATTGAAGAGAACAACAGAATTCTAGCACATTACTCTGACTTGACTGCACCAATTACAGGACAGGCATGAACAAAAGGCAGTAATGCTCTTGGGAAAGAGGCTTCCCCATATGGATGTGTGCTCTGACTAGTGCATTGTTGACTTTGCAGTCCTCTTTGATAAATGATGAACTATTATGTTTCTGTATACAAGCATAAAAGGGAAAATTTAAAGAAAAGTGATGTTATCACCTTTTATTGTTGGGATTTAATTACAAGTCAATTAAGAAGGCTCTGCTAGACCTATAATATGTGAATATGAGACTCCTAGCAGAAAATGAATGGTTATGTTTTTAATGAGTATGTTTCATGGTTAGAGGAATTTGAGGGGTGAAGGGAGTTATGAATGTTTGCTAGAGACTGCAGTTATAAGGTAGCTGTTAAGTGAATATAGTTTTGCTCAAGAATACTAACTGTTCATTGAAATTTTTGTGTCTTTGGCAGTCAGATGGATCTGTTACTTTTGCATTAGGTTAGGTCTGTATGCAGTTATAAGAAGTTAACAGACTTGTTTGTCACGAAGATGTTAAATCTTGTGGGTTTAGCATAAATAGAGTGCATACAGGAACTGAGACACATATCATTCTAGTAATAGGGTTAACCTTCTTCTAGTATAAAACAGAGGAAAAAATGGCATTGAATCTATCTGAGAGGAAAAAATTTAAAAAATATATCTAACTTGATCGAACATACACTGTGAAAAGTAAGCAACAGATGTTAAATTTATGAATGTTTTATTTTTTTTCCCATAATTTGTTAGGTATTCATTTATGCTAATGGATTTTTTAAGTATGGAGATATAGTTGGGCTCTAAGGAATTCTTTCAGCTTTCTCTGTTATTTAGTATTTTGTACTGGGTATGAGAGCAAGGGGTTTTTTTTTGTTTACATTAATAGTTAAACTAGTAAAGCAATAACCTATCATAAAAGTTATTTTTGTTAATAATATCTAAATTCTTTTAAGAGTGTCATTTAGTTTTGTTTTACTATTACAGTATAGAAAGGCTGCTTTAAAAGAGAAAATGCTAAAGTTAAGAAGGGGACAAAATGTTCCACAGCCAAGTTGGGTTTAGAATTGTTACCAAAAAAATGGTCTTGGTACATATTTTATTTTATTTTTTTTTAGTAGAGTCATGTTAGCTTAAGTAGAAAACAGGTTGTCATACTCTACTTCTGTTACTAGACTTCCATGTTCTTGATTATTAATTTCAACTACTGTTACAGAATTTTTTAAAACACTCTTTTGGAGGAAGATTCTGCAGCAATTTCAGGTTAAGACATGTAGTCTGCAGATACTCATATAACTATAGATGACTCTACAGCCATTTGTGAAAGAAATGGTGCATGAACGATATGAATTCACAGAGGACCTGTGAAGAGAAAATGACTTTCCTGATGAAAAATGAAAGGAAGGTAGGAGAAATAAGGTTGAGGCATATGAGATTAAACCTTGCTCTTATATAGAATTTTGTCATTTATTATTAAGGCTCTAAGAACTTGCCAAAATTATTTCTTCATTAGGGTGACAGTTGTACTTCAACCCTCTTCTCCCTGTCCCCAAAAAAGCTTAAGTGCCAATAAATTTTTGGGTTGTGTCTCAACTTTTAAGTGAATGAAATCTTTTATATTTTTGTGTTGTATATGACCCTAGAATAATGAATAATAGATGTTATTTGCCTAAAAGCAAAACTGCAGCTGCAGACATAAAAAATACAAAATGACTGCTATACTGCAATATTTCTTTTCACTTTTTTTTTCTTTTCTTTTTTTTTTTTTTTTCATTTTCCCAAAAGGATTTGAAACGCATTGGTTTCTTTGAGTCAGCTGAGATACAGATGGAGTCAGTCAAATGTGGAGCATGGCCACATTCCCAAGAGATGTTTTCTGTCTATTTTCTAGTCAATATGTTTCACAGGAAAAAAATGATGATAGCATTGATGGTAGTGTCTTCCCTGCAGAAAGCAGACAGGATGGAATATTTCCATGGTGAATTAAAATGCACATATTGCTGAGCAATGAAAACAAATTAAGGCAAATTCAGTAACTTCATTTTAAAAGCAACAGTGAGCTTTAATTGTCATAAATTCAGAACTAATTAAAAACATGTTGACAAAAATTGGACCAACAACTTGTCATTTTCAAATCTAAGTGAAATGCAAAGTGCTGAGAATAAATTACAGGGTTTGAATTCAATTCTTAAGATTACTGCGTTTGCTACGTGTAGGATAACACAGGCTGTTGGTGGGGAAGACAGTAAAGTATCAGAAAAAATTATTTTCATATGACTAATATTTTACAGATAACCTCTGGGATGTCTAAACTTTGAGAACTGGAAATATTTCTCAACAACTGGGTTTAGATGGGTGATTCAGGCCTATTTTAACTCCATGCTGGATGAGAACTAGGCATGTGCCATCTCTTGTCCCTCACAACTTGTAAGGGGGAAGTAAATCTGGGCACATGGACTGTAAATTGTAGCTCCAAGAGCTCCAGATGGGTCCCAAGTCTGGATTATTAAGTAAATAGAACCACGAGATGTGCTATGGCACATAAAATGCCCCCTCAGTATTTTCCCATCTGCTCTGATAATAACTAGTTATAATGTAGTGTAAAAAGAAAGACTAACATCCCCAGAGGTTAACTATTTCAGGATTGGTAAATTACCAAACCTAGAATCATAGAACAGTTTGAGTTGGAAGGGACCTTGAACATGATCTAGTTTCAACCCCTCTGTCTTGGGCTAGGATGCCACTCACTAGACCAGGTTGCTCAAAGCCTCATCCACCCTGATCTTGAACACTTCGAGCAATGGGACAGCCTGTTCCAGTACCTTACCACCCTTAGGGTAAAGGATTTCTTCTTCATATCTAATATAAAACTCTCCTCTTTCAGTTTAAGACCATTCTGCCTTGTTCTATCACTATCTGCCCATGTAAAAAGTTGCTCTCCCTCTTTTTTATAAGCCCCCTTTAGGTACTTGAAGGTGCTCTACAGTCTCCCTGAAGCCTTCTCTTCTCCGGGCTGAACAACTCCAACTCTCTAAGCCTGTCTTCATGGGAGAGGTGTTCCAGCCCTCTGATCATCTTCATGGCTCTCCTCTGGACACCTTCCAGGAAGTCCCCATCCTTCTTGTGCTAAGGATCCCAGAGCTGGATGCAGTACACCAGATGGGACCTAACAAGGGCAGAGTAGAGGGTTGGACTCACTTCCCTCAACCTGCTGGCCATACTTNTTCTTTTTTTTTTTTTTTTTTTCTTGCAGCCCAGGATACACTTGGTTTTCTGGACTGTGAGTGCACATTTCCCACTTGCGTCTGGCTTTTCATCCACCAGAACACAAAAGAGCTTTTTCTCAGGGCTGTTCTCAATGACCTTTACCGGTCTGTACTCTTGTCTAGGATTGCTCAGACTGAGGTGCAGCATCTTGCACTTGGACTAACACACCTTCAT
Organism: Sclerurus mexicanus; assembly: GCA_013396755.1. Classification (NCBI taxonomy): domain Eukaryota; kingdom Metazoa; phylum Chordata; class Aves; order Passeriformes; family Furnariidae; genus Sclerurus; species Sclerurus mexicanus. The sequence goes on from VWZF01004379.1 coordinate 216,978, forward strand.
CTGCTAGTTAAATTAACATGTTCTTGAATGTATTACTCCAGGGAATAGTGTGGATAAATCTACTTTGCATCTTCAAAATATTAGCATATTCAAGTTTGTTTATGCAAGGTTGTGCTACAACAAGGACTGGAATGTCCTTGCAGTTGGTATTTCACATCTGTCTGGTCAGCAAGAAGATCAATCTACACTAATATTTTGAAGCAAGCTCTGCATTAATGTGCACAGACTTAAAATGTGACACAAGTGCCACAGGGTGACTGTAAAATTCAGAAGCTTTTTCTTGGATGAGGTGGCATTTTTGTGTGTCACTGCAAGCACTGGATACTACTGCCATGCAAATCTGAAAGATCATGAAACTAAGACCAAAAATACACAGGATTTTTAAAAGTATAGGCAAAAATGAGCATCCTTTTATCTCTACACGACTTCAATGAAAGGCTTATGACAATATACTAGGTGTCTTTTAAAATACAACCCTAAAATAATTAGTGGAGTGCCCCAGGGTCCATCCTAATAGAAGGTGTAAATTTGCAAGGCCTGTATGTGAAATGCAATGACTGATGGGATGTTGTGTGGAAGCAGTGATTATTTTTCTTTCTTTAAGAATTCTGTGGCAAGTATACCTGTGTGGGATTTTTTCTCTGAGCCAATTACTTGTTTATAATTGAAATTTCCTGAATGACTTTGCAGGTTTTGGCATCCTGTAGTGAGACTTTTGGTAAATGAATGAGAACTATTTATACAGCTAGTAGAAAGAGAAATAAAAGCATGTGTAGTGAATGACAGAGTAAAGTTGTTCATGCCTTCTTTGCTGGTTAATGATCTAGGTAAATTTCACACTAAATGTGTCTAACCAAATTTCATCCTGTCTTCCTTTCAAGAGACTGAATTGCTCAACTACTGTCCTGAATAGAATAACACAATGTATCGGCAACATGGAATGGTTAAGAACATTAAGATAGAAGTTATGCTGAATTTCACAACCCCATGTGAAGGTTGGCATCCCTAGCCCTAGGAATGCCAATGGAAGTTTGGGGTCTGACTCTTGAGAACTCCAAGTATGATACTGTCCAGTAAATTATTTTCAGTCAGTTATATCTGATATAGAAATCCACTAAGACAGACTCTAGTACACGTTACAAGATGAAATTAGAAGTATATGGGGGGGAGGGGGGAAGGGGTTGAGATGATACAGTTAACAAAAGAAAAATTCAACTCTGTTTTCTGTGAATATATGACAGGAAATCTGTTACTTGCTTCCAACATGATTCATTTGTTTTTGAACAGTAATTTCCCTGGATGAAATTTATTTTACGTTCCTTTCTGTTCTAGTCATTTTAGATCACTAATTGAAAAGTATTAAGCTAATATCCAAATAGTCTGATTTGAGCCTCTCTTTATTTAGAATCATATGTGGTTATATGATATGTGGTAATCCTCAAGTACTGGTGGCTTGTTATCTATTATCTCTGGAATCTATACACTGGGATATGTGCAACAACGTTAAAGCGGGGCTATATTTTCTCACACACTTAATGGCACAGCTGTTTTCTTTGCTAACTTGCTGCATGAAGTTGTCAGGGCAAGAAATGAGTCGCTTCATTTGAGGTATAATGAATACTTATTTTTTTTCATGACAACAAAATTCTTAGCTGAAAAAATTTGCTACAGCAAGGTTCATACAATAACACGGTTTCCAGTATTCTCCTATGCAACTTAGAGTAGCTGGCTTTTAAGTGACAAGCCTCTCTGTGGTGCACCTTACTGCAAAAATAAACAAGACATATACTTTTAACATTTGTTCATAATAATCACCACTGAATTTCCTAGTTCTGTGTATTTAGAATAACTGTAAAAAATTTTCCAATACCTCTTGCTGAATGTACTTTTTATATACTATAAAGGCCTCTAGCAGCAAGTCTTTGACTTTTTGTTCAGTTACCATGGTAACTTTGAACTCTCTTTAGCTGTAGAAAAAGAGTCTTTTTTTTTGTTTTGGTTTTTTTTTTCACTATCAAGTAAAAATGTGTTTGGTTTTGAGCAAGGAGAAAAAACAGCCATAGTTTACCAGATGGGCTTGTGTATTTAAAAAAGGCTGTTTTAAAAAGGTTTCAATGTTTTTTCATTGGTTTGGTTTGTTGTGGTTTTTTTTTGAGTTAGGTATCTAAAAAATTACTGTTATGGGGAGGAAGCAACTGATTTAATGAAAATTTATTTAAGAAAGTATTTCCCAGTTATGAACTATGTACAAATGTCTGTATTTGTATATATATTTGTGTATATACAAGTGGGAATGACATTGCATTCATATAATAAATTAAACCATAAAGGTTCTGTAAATTTCAAGTGTTATCCTTGTAGTATGATCCAGTTCAGATCTTGAAGAATTTAAGGAAAAAAAACCCCAAAAATGAACACAACAACAGGTTTGTATTAGAGCTGTGTTTTAATAAGCCTCTTTTTTTTTCATGTGAGGGATATGTAGCCTCTTCTCTGAACCAATTGTTAGGAGTAGACTTGAGTAGAGTAGAAATATGTAAGAATCTTTTGAATGTGGAGTCTGGTTGGGCAAAAATGTAATACAATAAACAAATGTAATACAATAAACAAATATTCTAGTGAGCACATTGCTTAAAAATAATATAAAGATATACTTGAGCTATTCGTGGTCTTTAATATCAGGCTTATTTATTTACATCAGCTTGAGAAAATAATATAGAATTCCTTTGTAATTTATTTTTTCTACTCAAACTATAAAGATTTATATCTGGTAATTATGGAATTATCTTTGTGATGGTTATCTAGGCAATGTGATAGTAAGTAATTAAAATGTATATTAAAAAATGAGCACGTAACAAAATCTCTGGCTTGGCAGTATAAAGCCTGAAAGCTTTCATTAATTCCTGCTTTCCTTTATTATATATATATTTTTTTTTAACTTTTTCTTGATGAAAGTCACATTGCTTCTAATTACAACACAGGTGATTTTGGGACACTTTATTAGAAAATACTCTGATATAGCAAATCAAGGAAAAATAAAACTGTGTAAGCTACCTCCAGCTTCATTGCTTAAAAAGGGTTTGTGTAGTCAGCAAAGTTCCACTAGTTTTAGCGATGTCTGGCAAGTTCATCCCATCAGGTTTCTTTACCTTTTTTTGGCTTCTAAATTATTTATAATTTGAGTTTCGATATGGTCAATCATGTTGCTAATGGCAAATAAGAAAAATATTGGCTGAGCCTCAGGAAAATAAAAAAAAACACCAATAAACATTTCTTTTAGGCTAATGATACAAAACTTGGGCTAGGAATTTGATGTGAGGGATAGCCGATCAGAAACACTTGTAATGTCTGTTAGGGAAAAGGTCAAGCCTTAATTTTCAGTGACTGATATTTCTTCCAATGCTGGTCTTTTATATCATCTAGACTTGGGAAATTTCTTGTATTTAATAATAACCCATCTTTGTTCCAAATGCACTACTTTGGGATTGGATATTTTTGTTCTAATACAGTGTGGACAGTGCCTGATCCTGTCCTGCAGTGTAAAGAAAAATAAAAAAAAAAAAAAAAGGTTAAGGTTGTGAGCTGTTTTTTCTTTTCCCTAATTGTTGTCCTGTGAAGGTATATATATGCATAAGATGGGAAGTCCTGACAAGTATAATAAAGAATTTAATATTTTTTTTAAATCTAATAAATACCAGTCTTGCTTCAAGGGGCTGGAATTTGGAGATGATAATGTTTGGTTGGGATACAAGCTTTTGTTCCTACAAGCAACTACACTTCCAGATTTTTTCTGAGGAGCTGCTCATCTACTTGAGGACAAAGCCTCAAAATTAGGTATAAAGAATAATTTTAGTGTGTAGCCATTAGTTACACTGCCTAAATATTTGTAGACAAAATACTTAGATGCAGCTAATGCCTACATCTCACTTCAGAGTAGATTGTATTAGCTTCTGGGATATAATAAATCCACTGAGTCCAATGCTTGAATTAACATAATAATTAAAGTTTCAGCATATTGTTGTAGGTCACAGTAAGAAAATGTTTAATCTTTCTACATTCATCTGTGTACATTCAAGATATTGGAAGTTCTACAGAGACTAAATTAAAGTGTATCAGAAATGAGCAGGGTGTTTTAAGAAAAATGTGAGAAATATTTAGCTTTGTTGGGAGCAGTTCATAATTGGTTTTGTTCTTACAATAAGAGATACAGCAAAAATTGGGTCACTACTCAAGTTACAGCTCATTTTATGAGCAAAAGCTGTGGGTGTATAGGAGCCAGAACACAGAATTATCCTGCATCTACCCCCTTGAGGATTGGGGGTTTGTTTGGTTCATAGATCATTGTCCATGGTCAGCTGTGACTATAGGAAAAAAGGATACAAAATGCTGGACCAGAGTGAGTAAGCACAGGATCTGGCAAGTCAGGTGAAAATTACTCTGCTGTAGGGAGGTGGTACTCTGCAAAATTACTGGAATGCTTGGAAAAACATGCTTTTCCAAACATAATGCCAGGCTTGAAAAGTTGATGACATTAAGAGGAAAATTTAATGTCCTTTTATGAGTCTTGAGAGAAGCCAAGGAATATTAAAAGTTATCTTGTCCTAGCACTACTCACTGGCTAGGGAGAAGTATCTAGATGCTGATTATTACATCATCAGAAATGGGTCAAGATGCATCTTGTCTTGAAACCAATTTGCAAATCCATGGTAAATTCCTGAGTTTCAATAGAATTTTTAACTGCACTTTTGCTTTCTTCTGAAACAGTTCATTGCTATTAGAGGGGTAAATGGATTTAGTCGTTTAATGTTTTGGGGTTTTTTTATGATAAGCATCCACTTGAGGAAAGAACCTCAACAGGGTGGGTGAAGAAAAGTTCTCTATTTGTATTACAGTATTCTCAGGAGCCAGTGCAGGGTGCTGTTCAGCTTTTGTCCATGTTTGTGCAAAAAGGTTAAAAAAGTGGAAGATTAAGATAGAAAAAATGGCGAGCCTGAAGCTACCCAAATCAGTCTGTGTTTCTTGTATGGCAGCACAGAAAAGTTGTTTATTAAGTCATTACTGAGGGAGTAGGGAAATAACTGAGAGGTATGTAGCAGGAAAAACAAGAACTGCAGGAGCTGCCCTTGGATACATCAAACATGCATGTTTTTGTGGCTCCCAGATGGGCCAATGCTGCCTGCTTTTGCTTATGAAATAGAAGTACTTCATGTATTGTCTCCATAGCACCAGACTAATGTACAAACAAATAATCCTTGAATAATAAAATAATAAAATTATGATGCAGTAAAATTGTGTTTACCTCTACATTTCAGTTTAGGAATCCAATGAAAATGAACACGGGTAGAAGAAAATTAAAAAAGAATGGACTACTAGTCTGCAAATTTCTTGTTTAATGGCAATTATGCAGAATTCTTAATGATGCATGTACTTTTAATTTTAAACCATTTGCAACTGTACCACCGTCTCATTTGAATTTTGTAATATAATATTACTTCAGCAACACACCAATGGATGGAATTCTAATATGATTTGAACACAACTTCCTGTTAGTTTTGGAACTGAATGCTATAGGGCTTGCAATTAAAACTCTTCAGAAATCTATAGGGAATAGAAGCCTTAGGGAGAAATATAGATAACAATTACAGAATGATTTCTTGTAATTCCCTTTCTTTCATGAAAGTTCAGAAACATTTAAATAATGTAATGAACTAAATAACTGACCTGATGTTTCTGTGATGAATACTAGTGTGTTTTGTCAAGAACTCAATTTCAACTAATTTGAAGGTATCCAGAGTAGTAATCAAATGGCTTTAGAAGTCTAATGACATGTACTCAGAATCAAGTGTCTTGCGTATTGTGCTTAAAGAGCTTTACTTATTCTCAGGCTGCTATAAAATGGAGAGGAACTCTAGAAAAGCAAAACTATATTCAGCAATACAAAGAAAACACTAGGGTTGTAGAAGAAGGTTGTATTGTTAGCTTACGGAACTCATAGTGCAAACATTTTCTGTGTATTGATCCTGTCACTCTCCTTATTGTACCATGGCATTTTCCTAATATAATAAATGGAGAACCTAACCAGCCTGTGGGGGTCTATGTCTAAACAGCTGATGGGTAATTACAGGACACCTATGATGCACAGATGGAGGGGAAAAAATGAAGGCTGCTAGTCAGAGCATTTGTGTTCAAAGTATGATTTGAAGCAAACTTTCAGTTCCTTTGTACTCTAAGGGGGAAAAACCTTAATTTTGTCTAAGAGGAAAGGAATAGGCTTATTTACACTGCGAGTTTGCTACAGTTGTTTTTCTACACTGCAGTATTTGTGTGTGAATAATCAATCCAGTTATACTCCTGACTCCTGTGTAGTTTTGTGTGGGACCAGCAGTCATGCTCAAGCTGTGCAGGAGGAACCAGCCTGTGGCTCCTGCTGTTGTTGACACAGGCTTCAGTATTGCATTTTCCCCCTCACTGGTTAGGAGATAAAAATTTGTAGAAAATAGATGTCAGTTGCGAAAACATTTGGTGCAAGGATACAGACTCCATTGCTTCTATCTCTGCCCCCTCCAGTCGACAGCTTAATGGTGACCAGCAGCTGTGGTGAACACAATCTTCATGCCTTGATATGTAAAAAAAACTTTAGACCCTGAATGCAGATTAGATTATTGAAAAAGGAAGAGTAGCAAAACCTGAAATCTGTGTAATATGCTTGTCAGTAGACTGTCTTACCTTTTCTCTTTTGATTATCCTTTATATTTTAAATTATATTTTCAGTTGAGTTTTTTATGTAACTGTTCTTTGGGTGATTACAGTGTTGTTGTTTCCTCATATCTGTACAGCATGAGGCTGCAAATGATACTAAGCTCCTATGCAGTAATAATAAATATTGAAATACATTAAGTACTTATTTTAGACAGGTTCCTGAAGAAGTGAAATTACTTCTTAATATCTAGTGTTTCTAAAATGAGCCTGTATCTCTGACAGTGTCACTTGTTCTATCTACACCTTTTTTCTACTGTTTCCGTAACCTGGGAAATGAGTTCTTAAGTTTTATGTTAGATGTGTGCAATGATGCAAATACGTCAAATTATCTATGACACTCTAAATAACTCACCTTCTTAGACATATTTATTGCATAAAGAACAGGATAAAGTATCAGTCATGCAAATATGCTGTCTTCAGTGGAATTTACCAGCAGATAACTTGGCCCAGACATGGCAGTAAATCTTTCCTGTAAAATATCAATACGGCACTAGAGTCCAATTATTTTTATACTCTGCTAATCTTCTTTTGCTTTTACAGTGTTCCTGCAGGATTCTATAAAAAGGCTATTGGTAATCTCAGTAGGGAGACCTCCTTATCAAGCAGTTTCAAAGACTTATGACTTCTGAAAAAAATAAGGATCAGGAGGTAATACAGAATTAATGGAGAAGGAGCTAGTCAGTCTTCAAAAAATTAAATGTGTAGCATATATAATACTGATTATTTTGCTGCTTGCAGAAATTTCCTTGGATTTTCTCAGATTTGATAAGATGACTTTTTGATAGTTAGAAATCTTTTATAATTTTACAATAAATGCCTAAAATTGTAATTTAAAGATAAATCTACACATAGCTCTCTTTATATATTCATAGCAGAAAATAAATCAGTGCACATTGCTAAGTACAACTTTAAAACTATGGTCAGGCCAAGAAACCTGATTATTGTTTTTTGAAAGTCTCATTTAAAAGAAAAAGTGGTCTCAAGAGTAGGTCTTGAAAGCCTTTGCTTGTTTTAGCTTACTGGTAGTATGTTAGAACATTTTTAAATTTTGTTAAAGAGTGCATGTTGTCAAGTCCTGATACCTGTTGAAAACAAGAATAAGAAATTCTGTGGAGAAGGACCCAGGGTTCCTGGTAGACATCAGAGTGTCAATGAGCCATCAATGTGTCCTTGTGACCAAGAAGGCCAATGAGATCATGGTGTCCATTAGGAAGAGCATTGCCAGAAGATTGAGGGAGCTGATCCTGCACATCCGCTCAGCCCTGCTGGGGCTACAATTGGAATGTTGTATGCAGTTCTGGGCTCCACAGTACAAGACATGTTCTTGGAGCAGGTCCAGCAGAGAGATAAGTTGGTCAAGGGTCTAGAGAATCTCTCTTACGAGGAAAAGCTGAGGTCTATTCTGCCTCGAGAAGAGGCAACTGAGAGGGGACCATATTAATGTGTATAAATATCTAAGTTGTGGGTATCAAGAGCTTCTCCATGGACATCCCCTTGTCGCAGAGGAGAATCTTGTTTGCCCTTATAAGGTTGCGAGCTGTGCTGGTGGTGGTGCATGTCTCCGGTAGGGTCTCCCCTGCTAGTCAGGTCTCAACTGAAGGGTCAGACAAAGTGTGTCCATGGGCAGGATGGGCTTGCTAGACCCCTGGCAGCCATCCTAGAAGGACAACTCTAGCTCCAAACCCAGGCAGATGGAGCTTGCTTAGCCCTGTAAGGCCATCCATCTTAGAGAAGGATACTCAAACCAAACCTACATCCTGAGAACTTTGCTGTCACCATCCAAACTCACTTGGCCCTGGCAGATGAACCTTAAGAGTAAAGGGTGGGGCCAGTTCAGCACACACTGCGCCTCACCTAAAAAATCCATTGCACAGGCTCTAGGGATTCCCCCACAATTGCAAAGCCCTGTAGTGACAGGTGAGGGGCAAAACAGCAGGTGATATGGTGCACTGGAAGCCGCAGGCCAAACCCTGCATGCAGGCAGTTCAGGACATTGGTCATTCGAGACTGACCTGGAGATGACAGTCTGGTTTGGCAGCATCCTGAATGACCNAAGACAAATTCTACACCGACCTGCGCCGCCTTACCCAAAAGGTTCCTGAAGATGACAAGATCATAATCCTTGGTGACTTCAATGCCAGAGTAGGTAAGAACTATGAATCCTGGAAAGGAGCACTGGGCAAGCATGGTGTTGGTAACTGCAACGACAATGGACACCTCCTGCTAG